>VWZK01010854.1:0-11702 GCA_013396935.1 Baryphthengus martii | reverse complement strand
GCAATGTGCGCTGGCAGCTCAAAAAGCCAACCCTATCCCGGGCTGCATCAGGAAATGTGTGGCCGAGGGAAGTGATTCTGCCCCTCTGCTCTCATGGGACCTCACCTGGAATACTGCATCCAGCTCTGGAGCCCCCAACACAATAAGGACATGGATCTGTTGAAGAGGGTCCAGAGGAGGTCTATGAAGCTGATCAGAGGGCTGGTGGACCTGTCCTATGAGGACAGGCTGAGGGAGTTGGATCTGTTCAGCCTGGAGAAGAGAAGGTTCCAGGGAGACCTTATAACACCCTTCAAGTATCTGAAGGGGGGCTACAGGAAAGATAAAGAGGGGCTTTTTATAAGGGCATGTGGTGATAGGACAAGGGGTGATGGTTTTAAACTAGAGCAAGGTAGATTTAGGTTAGAAAGAGCTGATTTTAGTTCAGTGTCTTACTTTCAGGAAGCTCCTACTGCAAGCAAGGATCATTACACAGCTAGTTTTGGGTGTATGAGATACAGACTAATTTTCTCCAGAAGCTGATTCATCTAGAAGTCAAGTGCTGGAAACTTACAGTTTTGGAGTTTCCAAGGTTTGTTTGTAAACCTGGGGTCTCTCTGCAGGTTGCTCCTCTTCCCTGTACAAGCCCTCACCCTATCAAATATCCTCTAAAGGAATTGTGTGCTCCCTGCCTCTGGATATTTTTGCTGTTAGTGGTTGTCTTCTTGATTCCCTGCAAACTGCCTATGTTAACCTTTACAACCATGAGAAGGCCATCTTTTGGATTAGAAGCAATAAAATTTACTCAAGTCGCTTCTGAACAGTATGGGTTTAGAGCTGTCATTTCCAGTTACCCTTACAAGGCACATGTTCAAGGAATTCTTTTGCCTGATCATCTTTTGTTCCTGTGACAGTTTCACAGCTTTTCTGAGCTCAAGTCTAGGTTGCCAGAGGCCGTCTTCCTTGTTTTAAACCAGCGTGCTATGCTATGCTGTGCTATGCAGGCTTCCAGGTGCTTACATGTAGGTGGTGCTCTTCAGAAGGCTCTCTGCCTTCACGTGAGTGTTTCGAGTACAAATTAGTAAAATTTCCTTCAAGCCCTGAATAGATTTAGGAGCTTGCCTTAGCTAAAGAGGCTTTTGCTTAAGGTTTCAGCACGTTGTTCTGTTCTTGATAACATGACTGTGAACGGTTTGAAGAAATCAACCAGCTGAAGTATGGTTGCCATGTAGCAAAATCCTGTTGAAAAAGGACACTTGGGAGCAGCACCGTGTCAGCAATACAGAACTTGTTTAAGGACCTGATAAAATACTTGGCAAGATCAAGATAACGAGTCCAAAAAACAGAAGCTTTGCTAGTTCAGTCATAACCCGCTTGTCTCTTCAAAGCCACTCACAATAGCACACAGACAAGTTTCACTCGGTGATGTGACCATTGTGTCGGGCTATGGCAAAACAGAGGGAAAGCAGTAATCTCTGATTCGCACAGTTGTTATTTTTATAGAAGCAGGAGGGTGATGCAAAGGGTAAGCCAATAAACGCAGCAGGTTCGTTCAGACAATTAAGCAAGGTAAGATCAAGGGCAGCTTCAGGATTATTAGCTACAATATGGATTCATAGAATCATAGAATGTTAGGGGTTGTAAGGGACCTCTAGAGATCATCTAGTCCAATCTCCCTGCCAGAGCAGGATCACCAAGGGCAGGCCACACAGGAATCGTAGAATCACAGAATGGCCCAGGATGGCAGGGACCTCAGAGACCATCTAATCCAACCTCCCTGCCACAGGAAGGGACACATCTCAACTAGACAAGGTTGCTCAGGGCCTCATCTGACCTGGCCTTGAACACCTCCAGGGAGGGGGCATCCACAACCCCTCTGGGCAATCTGTTCCAGAGTCTCGTCACACTCGTACTGAAGAACTTCTTCCTAAGATCTAGTCTAAACCTATTGTCCTTCAGCTTAAAACCATTTCCCCTTGTCCTATCACTGGACACTCTTGTGAAAAGCTCCTGTAGGTTTCCTTCAGGTATTGGAAGGCAGTTATAAGGTCCCCCCAGGGTCTTCTCCAGACTGAGCAATCCCAGCTCCCTCAGCCTATCCTCATAGCAGAGGGGCTCCAGCCCCTGGATCGTCTTTGTGGCCCTATGTTTAGGGCCATCCCGCCTGTGTTTATGTGACTCAAGCGATCTGAGATGGGGGATAGTTCTTTGGTAGACTGCATCGGCCCTTAAGCTATACATCTCTCATAACTACACATGAAGCTGAAAGCAACTGAAGACAGACCTGGACTGGAGCGTATGTGTTTCTCATTCTCCAAAGCTTCTGCAGTAACTGCAATCTAAGTTACTGACTGCTCCAAAACTACTGTACAAAGGAGCTCTGGTGTATGGGCTTATAAACTCCAGGCACTTTGATGGACTTTGTTAGTAATAGGTGACTTTTTATCAGAACACAGACAAAACCCGTTGCTAATTTAATATCTGCCAACCGACAACAGAACCGTTCTCCTTGAAAGATGTAAGCAGAAGGAAGTCCTCTATCTGAGCTGCTGTTACGGAGAAAGTATAATAACAATAAAGAGTCAGCTACCCAAGAGTACAATTTAGAGAGACAACACTGGTAGAGTTGCTTTAATTAGTGTGCTTGTTGTATCTGTTGCCATGCCTATACTGCAGATGTGCCTTCTGCCCCATGGTATCTAACAGCAAGAACTTCACACAGGGACTGGGCCCTTGGAGTCTTTGTTTCTTTTTCTGTTTTATTTTTTCGAAACAAAATGAAGGTGCAACTGTTAGCACCATCTAACCTTGAGCCCTGGGGGGACTAGCTGAAAGTCTCTATAGAACTCTTGGAATGGAAACAGGTAAGTAATAAAGCTCAAAACCCAACAGCTGGACAGGAAAGAGAGTCCTTTACGTAACCTGCAAACCAATTTTGTGCTTCTCCAGCCCAGCGCAAGCAACAACGCCCTCTGCAAAACATGTAAAAGCAGAGAGCCTGCAGTTACAGCCAGCGGTAGTGAGTGAGGAATTACCTTCTTCAGAACTGCATCCAGCACTCTGGGTGATGTCTCACCAGTGCCAAGTAGGTGGAGATAAACACATCCCCGGGTCTGCTTGAGTATGTTCCTTCTAATGCAGCCCAAAACACAGTTTGCCTTATCTACAACAAAAGCGAACTGTTACTGTAGCTTCTTGTCATCCCAGCTGATAGCCAGCTTACAGAGACTGGGACAGGACTGTCTTTCTCGAAAAACAGCCAAGGAGTAGGGGGGCATGGGACACGGCCTTCTTTAAATGATACTTTTAATCTATTACTCGTGTAGCTCAACGAC
Organism: Baryphthengus martii; assembly: GCA_013396935.1. Taxonomy (NCBI): domain Eukaryota; kingdom Metazoa; phylum Chordata; class Aves; order Coraciiformes; family Momotidae; genus Baryphthengus; species Baryphthengus martii. The sequence goes on along the minus strand of VWZK01010854.1, from coordinate 8,388 downwards.
CAGCACCAGCTAGTGTCTGGGCCAGGAGCCGTACTGAGAATATTTTACATCATCGTCTCCTTATGTAATTATGGTGCTATCCCAGAGCTACATTTTATGCTGAGGAAAGACAGGCACTCAGCTACTTGGGAAGCAAGGCCAGAGTTCAGTTTTTCCAGCTCCTATATGCTCTTGAAATGCTGCCCTATGGTTAGTAGGCTTGTGCCAACAGAACCTAATACTGTTTGCTCTTTACTGTGAGGCATTTCCCATACCTCTTAGCTAAATGCTTACTCTTCTACCTCCTTTGCTTCAGGCTCCAACCAACTGTCATCCTCTGGAAGCCAAACATTTACTGCATAAAAAACTCAACATAAGACAACTAACCTCTCTCAGTGCTTCTGTCAAGGTAAGTGCTGACTTTCAAGCTGATTTCACTGACTAATTAAACATGGAGACACACCAGACTGCCACCACTGAATGGTGCAGCATCCATCACTCCAGCAGGATTCACTCTAATGGGCTAAAAGCTACAGCTTGAGAGCCCAGAGCAGCTTGTTCACTGGAATGGAAAACCCATTGTTTACTGTGCTCTAAAATTCCCCAAGTTATAAGAGAGAAAAAAAACAACAAACAGCCCTTTCTCCTCTCCAGCCTTGAAAACATTAATTATGAATTACCAAGAGAGAAAAAACACCTGCTCCCCTTTTATCATTAACATTTCATGTATTACACCTTTCGGTTTCTTTCCAGACATTAAAGCTCCCAAGGTCCTTCAGAGGTAGTTAAAAAGCACATGGCCACCCTGTGTCCCATTTAACTACAAAAACATTTCATCTGTTGTTTCCACCAGCAATAAAGTTTATTTTCCTCCTACATGTGTGGTTTGTGCATGTGTGCACGTATTTTGGATAAAGTGGCTTCCCTGTGGGTTTGGTAGAGCATTCTCCTTCCTGTTGACTGAGCTGTTCACACAGAAACTTTATGCAGAAGATGACTGTGAACTGTAAGATGTGATTTGTATGGTTTCTTACATTCTGTGATAACTTTAGACCATTGTGATAACTCTGAGAAACATGTCAGAATCCAAATGGTATTTAGTTACACAAAGTGTAACTAAGACCAAAAAGAAAAGGGAAGCTAGTCAGGGACAAGGATGCTATGTATCAAAACACCTTGTAGTGCCCCACATTGCTCCATGGTCAAATCCTCACTACAACTACAACTGAATTTGAAAAAAATTTCTCCTCTTACAGAAAGGAAATAAAATCTCCTAAGCAGCAACACAGATAACACTACTTATGTTTTGTAAGGACAGTAGATTGTAAGATTATGATTGTCGTTGGTGACGCTTATCCTGATCAAATCGGTACCTCTGAACACGTGACAAAAATATCAACAGAGCAGACATTTGTTTTCTTGAAAATATTTTCAGACTAAAGAAGGAAGGATTTCAATTACCCTATTTGGCACAAAAGGACTAGAAGGCAAATTACTGTAAGTACATGTAAGTTGCAGCTCTATTCAAAGAAAAATGTCACTGATGTTTACAGAATATAAAATGGAGGTTTCACTAAGTACTGAAATCTGACCTCCATGCATAATTTCAAATCCTTTGAGACAGGAATAATATTAGAAAAATGTATTTTTGATTCATCAAAGCCAAAGATTTTACAATCTGAAAAACCTCTGACAGCCTATTTTACATTTATCTCCCAAATGACTTGAGCTAGTAATATCAGGTTAAACTCCAACAGAGCCAACCTCTCATGCTGAAATGTGGCTCTGAGAGCTGAGGAAATAACTAGTGAATTTGGATTTTTAAGATAAGAAGTCAGAAAACGTCAGCAAAACCATCATGTTTATAAAGGCCTGTTTCTAAGATAGTCAAAGAATGGCTGTCCAGATCGGGCAGGTTTTCACTGTAGACTGACTATTGAAAAAAAAAAAAAATACATCAACCTAGAGAAGATATACAGAGCTGAAGGCTGCTTTGAACATCTCCTGCAATTAATTTGTAATGAGAGTTTTAAATAACATTTAAATGACAGACTCCCATATACCTTGATTTTTTTAAAGGGAACCCTAACTCCCAGCTACAATTTTGCAGCCAGAAAGTGTAACCAGGTGCTACTATGCTGGAGGAGGGGCAGGACAACGTCTGCACCTAGGGATGCATGAAAGTGGGAGACACCATCAACCAGGCAGGGAGCAAAGCCACCTCAGCTTCTACAGAAAAAAACCCCGTGAGGAAAGTATCAGAGACTACCTGTAAGAAAGTAGTTTTGACTGAACCTCTCCGTGTTTGTTTCAACCTCTCTACATCTGTTTCTCTCTCTCTCAGTTCAGCCTTCTTGCCTGTCTTCAGGTATTTATTATCCTCTTCTTTCTGTTCTCTTTACTCCCATTCCTGCCCCATCCTTCTGTGATGCCCACTGTAGTTCTAATGCCAGAAAAATTCGAATAGATATAAAATATTCATTTGCATTTTCTCACCAGTTGGCCTTACCTTCGTCTGCATCTTCTTGTCCTGCATCCGTCCTCTCTATTCAACTAGCAACCTACACAAGATAGCAGCCACCTCCGGTCTTTCTGTCTGCACCACCAGCTGCAGTGGGGATAATTTCTTCTCAATCCTCCCACAGTTGTGCTGTTGGGCAGGTAACAGAAGGTTGAGCCCTGACTGTGACAGACTTCAAGCGAATTTCCAGAGCCACCATCAGACTCTGTAAGGTGTCACTCAGTAATGTCCACAGCTAGAAAATGAGAATGTCTTAAAAGACAGATGTTTCTCTGATGCACAACTATAAAAACACATTGAAATGTTGCAAATATTCATACCTGGAGTTTTCCAAGTAAAAATATTTAAGAAAGTACGTTTTTCAAAAAATCATGACACGTCAGCTTTTCCTAAAAATTCTCTCCTGCCTCTGGGATGCAAAGCACCACGCTATAGGATGTACTCACATCTTTCCACATTCCTGGTAAGGGCTGCTTTTCCAGTGCTTCCAGCCAATATTAGACAACAAAAATGCTGCTTGTTATGCTATCGTCTCACACCAGATTTCCACACTAAAGCATCTGTGTGCAGCATTACCACGCTTTTGTCATTTCATCCACATTCCCATCAAGTTGCAAGAACCATTAAGCACAAATGCAGCTCTTGCAAGCCTCACTACAGGCAATCGTTTTGCTGCCTGAGCTCAGGGCACCAGAACACACTGCTGATTCATAAACATCACCATTGCAATAATCAACACCTAGAGTATTTTTCTGTACTTTGTACAGCTTCAACAAAGAGAAAGTACTGAAACATACACAACAGAAATGACCAAAACTCCAATACAAGCTCCAAACACCTCTTTTAGATCTGTGCCAATGCCACATATTATAAGAACACATATTCATGGCCTGAAGTATCTCCCTCTTAGCGGTGTTCTTCCATCTCAGTTAATTATTATCTGTTAGACAACCAGAAATAGAAAATGCTTGGAAGTTGCCTGAATTTGTTTACCAATTCCAGCCTTTGATAAAAATACATTACTGAACTCAGTAAGTTTATTTCATAGTAAACCAAAAAGAGCTTCTCTTCACTGAGTTTATATCATGTAATTAAGTCTAGATAGAGTGGGGAGAGCTTCTTTAGATAAATAAATTTATAAAAAGCATAACTAATAAGTCTGTGAAAACCTTGAACACGTAAGTACAGAAATACCTTGTCTGGCAAAATCATCTGCTTTCTCCAACAATTTTTGCTACTCAAATATTTTTCCAAAGACTGGTATAGGACAGTATTTCTTGAGTTTAAGATCCCCAAGAGACTACACACAATTTCCAAAGTAGGATACAGCTGAATAGTCCAGCCATTTTGAAAGTCTGTGCTTTTATATACAAGCCACTCATCCCTACAGCCAGTCACTCTCATGATATCCTCATAAGACGCAGGATAAAAGGGTTACCTAGCTCCATATTCTCATAAAAATTTCCTTTCCATAATTTTCCATTAACATTTCTCACCTACAGAAATTTTGCTTGTTAAGCACCCATGCCTATCAGATCAGTGACACAAAGTGACTGTGTTCATGCCATAATGCAAACAGCAGAGTTATATCTCAAAATGAAAGCTCAAATAAAAGTTTACTTGCCGAGCAGATTTGTATTCTCTTCCTCCTCTTCATCTAAAGAAAGACTTGATCAGTCAGGTACATCCCAAGCAACAGTATTGGCCTTGAGCAGTTCAGCTGTGATGAATGTAAGGAGCATGATAAAGCACAGTCAGCTCTAAGAGCATCCAACTGCAGAATAGCTCTGCAATGAACATCCATGGTACTGCAGAACTGTATGAAGAGGCAGATACTCAGCTGCTATATATTGCCATTTGTCTAGAAAGCATTGAAATCAGGACTGAAACATGCTGGAAATCTAATTGTTGTTTGCTTAATCAAGATCAATAACATTTGGGCATTCTAGGTCCTTTCATCCTAATTTAGGAACACTGTGAATCACAGACTTTAAGCTTTATCCTGTCAGGAAGACATTTGATTGCTGTGGTGAGCTGGGCCTTCTTACTTAACAGGATGTTGAAGACCATTTCAATCACCCACCTGGTGACACCAGCTGTATTTCAGAAATTGTTGTCTCTGTTTTAATGCCCTAGTCTAAGAATGAACAGCTAGGCTTCAGCTCCTGATGCTTCTCTCTACTAGCAAATGCCTAAATGCTGTGGTTTATAACCAAGGAAAAAAGCACTGGGATAACTTTACTGTTGAATTTCTAAAGTTCTCATTGCTATCAAATGAGAGCAGGTGTTTTACGAGCTTAGGTTTATTGAACTTGATTAGCAAATAATTCCTTTTCAATTAAAAAAAAAATAAAAAAAATTCCATGGCTGTCCGCAATGTTTAATGCAAATGAAGTAACATACACAAGTTGCTGTATGGAGATGAGTTCAATTTCACCGATGACAGTAACTAACAATCCATTGGTAAATGAAAATGCTTCTCCATCACCAATAGAACACAGCAGACTATCGTTCTAACCCTGAACATGGTTAAGTCTTGAGTTAGGCTTGCAGAACTGGTACAAGAATACAAGCACATGAATCTTCATGCTTTATATGGGTAGTTATTTGAGTTAAACACTGCAAGACAGGAACCAGTCCCCTCTGCTCACAGCTGTGTCCATGCCCACAGCTGTTCTTGGGACACACTGGTCCTGGGTACCTCTCCACATTGCCATTGTGGAAACTGCATTTTCTTACATCTTTTTTTTTTTCAGGATCCACATACTTCACTGGTTCCCCAATCAGATGGAAGGACATTCCCAGTGTCCCCTGCCTGAGTGTAGTGCTCTCAGCTGCGATGCCTAGGCAGGATTTAAAACACAGGAGAACAGAGCTTTGTTCTAAGGAGACTGACAACTGAGCCTAAATTTTACATCAGGATTCATTGGATAACATCAAGATAGTGGAAGATTACTTCTGGGAGAACATACTTACATACCTACATAATTCAATTAAAAAAGCATAATTTTTGGTGTATCCTTTAAAATAACTCTCAGCTCTCCCAGCTAATGTAATAAGGTCTGTCCAACATCTTAATTTCTAAAGCAGATTTGGATAACAAATCCTCCTCCTTCAGAATTAAGGAAGAACAATCAAATCTCTAGGAACAAAATCAATAATAGCATTAAAAGAGGGTGGCCTGGCGAAGGATGTAAAGATGGTTTGGAAATGAGTTGGTTTGTTGTTTTTTTTAATGCCATGACACTAGGCCATTACAACTAATAACACAGGAAGTATTCAATTTCTTCCCAGCCATAACCAAATGCAGCAAATTGCAATACTAATATATCATGAATTTGATAAATATTATGGTATTTTTTAAGTAAGTTGCTTAAATTACTGATGCATATGAAGTGTACGTGCTGTTTGAAATCAGCAAATGAACCCTTACTAAAGCAAAAATAGTGTTGAACTAATCAGTCAACTTTACATGACTGGCTGGCCTTCCAAAAATTAGCCCTCCACCAGTACTTGCAAATACACAGCCTGTCCACGTATGACTTTGCAATTCTAATTTTATGTCCCTCTCTCCAGAGCATGGATCTGTTACAGAAATCTTTTTGCATGGTTGTTCTTACAGTGTGGAGGGCAACAGAATCCACTCCCACAGTGGAGATTTCTTGCCCATACAAGAAAGAGAGTGTTAAATAACAAAAGCATAGATAAGAGCACTGTTAAAAGTAATGCTTCTAAGTGGAGGCCAGGAACAGTTTGGTATAGCAGACTTGTTAATATTAGATGTTTCCTGGCATTTTCCTGCCCACTAAGCAAGCGAAGTGTTTCGAAGACCTCCAGTCCCACCAGAACAGATGGGGAAACATTGTACTAATTTCCTCTTGGTATTTAAACACAGGGCAAGACTATTCACCTTTTTGCTGTTTTGGGACCCTGTTGTTCCAGCTCTCATGTGATGGATTGAGGTGCTCCCCATGCATTAGGCTCCAGAAGATTTGCTGGATATTATTCCCTTTTTGAGCTTTTTCTCTGCCAGAAGTCATACTGTTTCTTTGCATCATTTTAAACACATCTCTATTCTGCTCTCTATTTAAATGCACAGTATTCAGCCTTTTAGCTAGTGATAAACATTGGAGATCCCGATACCTCCTCATGGTACATCCCCCCATGCCAGGGAAGCAATAGTGACAGGCCATAAATCCCATCTGCTCCTTTGAAGAGGGCAGGATTTGATCATCCTCCATGATCAGTCCTTTAAGAGATACATCTGATAAAAACAAGCAACCCTCCTGACCGAACACCCATGCCATGATGCATTCCCCTAATTTTTGTCTGTTATGCACTGTGTGGCGTCACTGGCAGAGGCAACGTAGTGTAGATGCTGCTTAATGGAAAAGTACTTTATAGTTTTCTAGTCCTTTAACAGGCAAACACAGTTGTTGATTAGATATCACTAAAAACTCAAGAGCAGATGTTGGTCAAAGAAAAGCACAGGTACTTTTTGGCCACAATGTACCCTCAAGATGGTAGAATAAGTCCTGTTTTTTGTCTGCTTGCATTCATCCCTGTTTATATACAAGTCACAGGAAAACAAAGCTAGACTGTATGCAATCATTAACTCAGTTTATCTGTATATGCCACATGAAGTTAATCAAACAGATTTAAGACAATAATACTTCTTTGACACCTGTTTAGGTGAGTAGGAAATAACCGTGCAGGGGAGCATAGTTTTGCAGACTTGGTCCTGCTGGGCTATGAGCAGTGCCGTAGCTCCTTTTCCTCCAAATGTAGGGCTATTGAATTCCTCTGGAATTGCCCTGAACGACAAAGCCAGTGCCTTCCTGGTCTGCAGCCAGACTGCAAGTCAAAGGGGCAGAGAAGAAAAGGCATCTTTCTTTCTCTGGGACAGCATGTTCTGCCCCAGCCTTATGAGCATTAATTGCTGACACCAGAAGAATCAGCTGGGAGTGAAGGAACACATGGAGGCACTGAAAAAACCTGTAAGGATGGAGAGGAATCACATTACTCAGCACTGTGTAATCTCTCTCTATCCACACCATTTGTGTTTCTTCCCCAACTCCGGCATGTTCGGTGGCTCTTTGTTTATGTCTGGGGAGTGGACACCTTTTAGTGTCTACACAGAGATTTCCAAGTTAAGGGTTTATCAGTTTCAATTATTAGTTCAGTGGGAATTTTATGAGCTATAGAGAACACTTATTTGCTGGAAGTACGGATAGCTGCAAGAAAACTACTAACTCAAAGTAATTCACATTTATTGGCCTCTAAATCACTTTACTATCTCATCAAAATTACTATATTGGAACACGACTTTATATTTACTTACAGAGCTCCTTTCATCTCAAAGGAATTACATCAGCAAATGTGGATATGCAGCTACCTCTGGGGTGTTATTCTGTTTCCATAAAAAACTTGGAAACACTAACTGTGCAAAACGTGAAATCCAGTGAGAGCAGCAGAAAGCTGTGCAGGCTCAGACCAAGGGGCTGCCCAGGAGCCTGTCTGCAGCAGAAGCAGTATGTGGACACCTAGGGAAAAGAACAACTAAAGCAAGTACATGCCTTGAAAAATAATTTTAAAAATGAGAATACTTCTTTTTCCAGCCTTCAAGTATTTTCAGTTCAGGGCATTTCCTGAGTGAAATCTCCTTCTGCATCCATATAAAAAATTTTTGCATCCATCGGTCGCTTTGGCAAGAGGCTACACATCTGTCACCTGCTGTGCGAAAAACTACTTCCTTTTCCTTGTTTTGATTGTATCTCACTCTAACTTCGTTTGCTGACTCCTAGTGCTCATTCTAGAAAATGGAGACTTAAGGACACACTAAAAATGGGAGAAAAGAGAAAAGCTCATCATCGTGTGTAGGGTTCTCT
>VWZK01010852.1:32211-68892 GCA_013396935.1 Baryphthengus martii | reverse complement strand
GGCCCTGGGGCACAGCCGGCCCCGCACCGGCAGGGCCTGGGCCTGGCTCCGACGGGGAACGGTGTTTTTAGAAATACCGGTGGGTTTCTTTTCAAGCAGCCTCACTGGACGGATGGCTTTTAGTAACGGCCGGCCACATGCGTGTGGCTGCGGTTGCGAGAGGATTATTTTCCGCGAATTCAGTACAAGTGTCAGTCAAACTGACAGGGTCTGTCTACCTTCATTTCATTGCTGTGCTTCCCTTCCTCTGGAAGGAGATGGCTTTCCTGTCAGAACAGCCCTGAGGCTTCCCACAGGACTGCAGTTCCCTGTCCACTGAATCTCTGTAGGCAACAGGGAAAAAGGGAGAACCCTCATCTGCAATATTTTCTAAGACACTCGTAATCGTCCTTCCAAAATAAAAAACAACAAAAAACCCCAGAGCTCTAACATGACAAGTGTCATGACTTGATGGCTTGCAATGGTTAAAGCACATATTCAATCCTTAATACAACTAAAGCTGGATTTCCATTTTTAAAGAGCTGATGGTTATTTAATATCTGTCAGATTATCAGATTTGTAATCTGCCTTTAAAACTTCACATCTGGCAGTAAAAGGAAGGAAAAAGGGCTTTTTCATATTCACTGGCACAGCGACAAATTCCCCAAAGCTGTACTGCTATTTATGTTTATCAGAATAGCAGCATCTGGCCTAATATCACTGCCATGAGCATGAAGTAGAAGACTTTTCCTTGAAATTCAAAAAGGAAAACACATTCCAGTGCTGATTTTTAGCATGAATATGTTGACATTTCATTTACAATAGAGCACACCTACGGAGGCGACACACTGGAGGCATTACTTGTGGGAGATGCACATGCAAAAAGCTCTCAGGTTCCTATTCACTTTTCCAGCTTCCAACTAATCACTCTCCTCCTAGGAATGAATTACTCTCGGTTCCTCACCACTGTGAGTGCGGCAAGAAAAGCATCCCCAATAAGACTTCTGAGTGAGTACCCACCCGTTCGTTCTTCCCAGGTTCTCTGGAAAGGTGTCATTCTGTGTTCTAGACTTTGCTGGGGTATCCTGGCTAAAGACTTGAAAAGGCTTGAAAGAGAACTGTGCTATAAGCTGACAAGAAAGGCCAGTTAACTACTTCGACTTCTGTCATGTTGAGATGCCAAGCAGGTATAAAGAAGAATAAAGCTTTAAGCCATTTCAGAAACCCATCCAGACAGAAGAAATAGTATTGTCACTTCAACACGTGTCTGGAAAAAAAATAGTAAATCTCTGCTACTGCCTGAGGCAGGACTTCTGGCACAGTTTGCTACTGAATTTATGCTGGTTGTCCAGGAATAAGCAACTGTTAATGTCTTGGAATTCAGTCCCAGAATAATGTTGGTTTCCTCTCTGCTGTTAATATCCATAAATTTCTCACCAGCCCACCCCCTGGGTGTTACTACACTTTCCTTTTCTGAATCACACTATCTGTAGGCTACCACGTTACGTAGTCTTGTGGGATAGACAGAAAAATGTTAACTGCCTACTTGCTTAGCTGAAACCGAGAGGGACCCGACAGATTGAGAGCACGAGCCACACCTTGCTAGTTAAGCCTTTGGGGCTCAATTTCCCTTCTTGGGAAGGCCTTGACATTTGCTGTTCTGCTTAAAATGCTTCTTACAGGTACAGCAAAGTCAACTAATTCACTCTAGTCAGGCTCTGTACCTTTCTAAGTGATACATCAATACACCTCAGAACACCAATATTAAGTAGCACAGCTTGTGCAGAAAGACACATGGAGGCTGGGGTTTTGGTGACAAAGTAAATCTCTTTTACCGAAACAAACAAACAAGAAAATCACTAACACAACACCTATCCCTAAACTGCTAAGAAATAACTCCTCACGCTCGAGTTTGCTAATAAGTAGTGGAGAATAAACGCGATAACAGGAGGCTTTAAGCCAGGTCTGGTGTCATCTGCCCTCTCCTACCTGATGGCAAATGGTCAGGCCAGCAGGAATGCCATATTGGGAGATCTTAGATTGAATGTAATCGAGTGCCCTTGTTGGATTAAGGTCCAGTTTGCACTGCACAGATTGCTTCTGAAAGATTGTGAAACTTCAAAGCAAGAGTTGTTAACATTTTCTTCATACTGATTTATTTACGCAGTGCCTCTGCCACTAAAGCCGGGCTGACAGAAACGTCCTCATTCCCTTATGGAAAAGCTACAATTAAATCTGTAGCTACCAGTGTACTACTGCACTACTGCCACATCAGCTAAAGAGAGACTGAACAAAACCAAAAAACAATCATTCCAAGTCAGTTCAGACAGAAGATCATTAAGATTTTCAATTCTTGGAGCTTAAAAGACATCAATCACGGAAAAAATGTTTTTGTAATAGCAGAACAGTCCCAATAAATTATTAACAGTCTTACTTTAAAACAAAGCTGAGTTTTTGGTTTGGTCTGTCCCCACTCTGCCCCTGACACCTGTTTGATCCAAGTAGAGAGGTGAGTTTAAAAATAATCACCATCCTTTTGAATTCATGACAGTTAAAAATAAAAGTGAAAAACAGAACAAACTTCTCTGGCCCATTTTTATGTACTGGCTAAAGGATAGGATCAGTGCTGCAGTAATCAAATGATAACCCAAGTCTTTTCTTTCTATTCCAGCTGAACTGATGCAGAAGTCCCCTCCGTCTCTCATCTCTCTGGCTGGAGGGGCACCAAACCCTAACCTTTTCCCATTTAAGAAGGCGACTGTTTCCATTGGCCATGGAGCTGCTGTTGAGATTGGGGAAGATCTGATGAAGAAAGCCCTCCAGTACTCGGCCTCGGCAGGGTATGGCACAGCTGCTTGCACTTCCAGATACCAGAAACAAAGGATCATAAAACCCTGTGGTGTTAAGACCTGTTTGTAAAACCTGGTCTACAAAATGGGTTTAACTTCTTGGAATTTGCCTCGCTATTTACATTCCGGTTTAACTTTTGAGCAGAGGAGTAACTTTTAAAAAGCCTAATACTAATTATTCTCAAGCCAGAGCATTTCCTGGCTGTTAGTATTTGAGATTCCAGCCTCCCAGATCACAAGGAGGAATCATTTTGTTTTGCAATGATACAGTCTTTAAAAGACACTGCACTGCTACTCACCGTCCCCACATTCTGGAGGATTTCTTTTGCTCTCATGTGGTATGATCCAGTAAAGTCAGGATGTACTATCCGTGGTAGCTGAATGGAGATATTTATAGTATTGTCATTTTTATTACAAAAGTTGCCTCTCACCAAGTTACTTCGGCACTGAGGTGAACTCCCCAGCAGACAGTGCTGAGTCAGGCTTACCACAGGTTTGCAAAAATATTTAGGTACCTAGAGGGGCACATGGGGCATTAATCCGTGAAGTTAAAACTTTTCTTAATATTTCCATTAACCCAGCCATATGTGAACATTCTACAAGACCTTAAGACATTATTTTGAAAAACCTGTTTTAGATATCCTTACTGTCTGCAGCCTACTACTACCAGTACTATGAGCTTGTCACATTTGAGTATGGAAAGGATCACTTCTATGAGTGGATATTTTTCCACCTCCACCCCTACTGCATCCTTTGCAAATTGTTTCCATCCAGATTTCTGTACGGTAATTTGGTATATGGACCAGAGATCCCCAGCAGATTGAGAGGGGTGATTCTGCCCCTCTGCTCTGGTCAGACCTCACCTGGAGCTCTGTGTCCAGCTCTGGAGCCCTCAGTACAAGAAGGGCATGGACCTGACAGAATGAGTCCAGATTTGGGCCATGAAAATGCTCAGGGCGGGGTGGAACACCTCTGCTAGGAAGACAGGCTGAGGGAGCTGGGGTTGTTCAGCCTGGAGAAGAGAAGGCTCCAGGGTGACCTAATAACGACCTTCCAGTGCCTGAAGGGGCTCCAGGAAGGCTGGAGAGGGGCTGTTCCCAAAGGCCTGCAGTGACAGGATGAGGGGCAATGGCTTTAAACTAGAGAAGGGCAGATTGAGATTGGATGTCAGGAACAAGTTCTTTACCCTTCCAACCTAAACCATTCTATGATTCTATGATCTCTTCTGCTTTTCTGTAAGAAATTTATCAAATGGTGAAAATGAGGTAAAGCAGTTATAAAATCAGCTGAAATCACTCAGGACTGTGCTAGATGAGGCTAGGAAGAGCCTAGCTTCAGCCTCTAAGAGATGTTAGATACACCTTATCTCATCCATGTTTCAGGATTCCAGAGCTGTTGTCTTGGCTAAAGAACTTCCAGCAGAATTTACACCATCCCCCAACAGCCAACTACAGTCCTGAGCAAGGCCAGATGGAAGTGTGTGTCACAACGGGCAGCCAGGAAGGCTTGTGTAAAGTAAGACCAAAAACTTTTGTTACGTTAAAAGCATTTCTTTCAGAGAGATGTTTAGTTTTCCATCAGTTCCGTTATGCTCCTCAGGAAATGGGACTGTGTAACTATACACAGGGTACTTTGTTAAATCTATTTCTCACAGTATTATGGATACAAGATAATGGAACCGAGATAAAACCGGTGTGGCAGTCTAACCTGTCAGGACTGCGGGAATGGTTGGATAAACCAAAGAGCCTGTCAGAAAATACACTGTACGGTGACATTTCCTGGTACTCAAGTAGGGAAGCAATAAGTACATAGGTGCATTACTTGCTTTACCATAACTTGATTCTAATTACATTAGACTTCCTTCAATAATTAGCCTTTTGGGTCCACTCTGAGTGGTGCTTAGTTGATCCTTTCTGTACCCGAAGCACTATTTCTATTGTATTTCAGATTGGTGTTCCCTAGCGGATCACCAAGCTTCTTTTGGCTCTAAAGCAAGGGGGTTTTTAACTGTTCACTCCTTTTCTCACAGACAGCCTAAGGAAATGTTTAGAGTTACTAGTATCTAATCAAGATATTTAATCCCACCGAGAACTCAGAAGTATGAAGCACGTGCACAAGAAGGGCACAATCTTTCTAAAAGGGACTTCTCTTTTGCAGGTGTTTGAAATGCTCATTAATCCTGGAGACAACATCCTTTTGGATGCACCTACATACTCTGGGACACTAGCAGCTGTAAGTATTCCTCGGCTACAAATCTTTGGGAATGTTACATCTGAATTAATTTAGTACATGATCTGCAGGCTTATATACACTGTAGGTACTGTAAAAAGAGATCTAAGAATCAGGTTTTTAGTGTTAGTCCAGTTAAGTTCCTAACTATTATTTCATAGAAGCTTTTCTACTAAAAGTTCTATAAAAAGCTCTTCTCAGGACAGAAGTTCCTCTTCCAAATCCTAGTTCATTCAAGGGCTAAGGTCACATTTGGGATTGGGAGCAAAGCCATCACAGCCTAGTCAGGCGGAAGCAGATTTATAGCAAGTGGATATTTTAATGTGTCAGCACATTCACCTGAAGTACTTCATGGTCTGATTATACCTGAGCTAGAAATAGTGTCAAATCAGAATAGGCCTGAAACATCCAGATATGAGTATGAAGATGTGAATAAGAACCATAGAAGACTAGCAAGTTTACTTCTGAAAATTAACCTAATCGGTATGTAATTTAACAGCAGCTCAAAATAAGAAGGGTTGGAATAGATAATATACCACAATTTCAGTCTAGGCTCCCCTTGGATCAAAAGGAATTTTGTTATTTGCTGTGCTAAGTTTCAATATATCTTGTCTAACCAACTATATTTTACTAGGAATATATTTTGACAACGCAGCAACTCACATTTTTTACTTTAAAATGCAGAGAGCTACACAGTACAAATTGAAATTCCACAGAGGGGAGACAGCTTGTTTTTTCTTGGTATTTCACCTGTATTTTTTCATACTGCTGTCAACATGTCATTGTAGTAGCATCATTTCATTCTCCTTTGTATTGCTGAATATATCTACTGAGAACAGATTCTTTGCCCTTTGTCAGTGAAGAGTAGCTTATAGTTCTGGCACTTCCACTGAAGTAGAGTGCAGATTGTCAGTAGGAAATGAAGGTGCTGTGAATTTGCTATCTGTTCAAATTCACAAAATCCCTTTCTGCTTGCAAGGCCATATGTGACTTCCTAGTGAAGAGCAGCGGTTGGGCACAGGAGCTCCCCATCTCTTCTCAGTTGGCTTAACAGGGCAAATCCAGAAGAATGTGGTAGGCTTGACAAGCTTCACAGCAAATTCAGGCAGCCTGTATTTTGAATCACGAGCGAATGGAGTTTGAGATAGTTATAAAGCCAGATTTTGTAGCCCTGAAATTTTACAATGCCAATGACAAAAGGAAGACCTCTGAATGATGGGATTGTGACAGTTTTGTACCTCCTTCCAACAGCTGAGACCTTTGGGTTGTAACATAATTAACGTTCCTAGCGACCAACACGGCATTATTCCCAAAGCTTTAAAAGAAATTCTATCTACTTGTACCTCAGAAGATGTAAGAAATCGTAGCCACCACCTCCCCAAATTCCTGTACACCATTCCCAATGGGTGCAACCCAACTGGAAACTCTCTGACCGCAGAGCGCAAGAAGGAGATTTACCAGGTATGTGGCCAGGGCCTCGTGAACCTTGTAGGTAGAAACGTATAAATGTCATTCACTTCAGTTGAGGATACCCCACGTGTGCTCTTTGGGCACCTTATTGGCCCAGTAGATGCTCCTCCTAGAACTTGTTTCTGGCAGAACCTGTTCCATGACAACCCTTCGGGGGTGGCCTATGTGTGAGGAAAATTGTTTTTTCAATAGGAGCCCATTGTTGGCTGGTATCTTTCCTGTGGACTTCAGACAGGACTGAATGTCAGTTTTCTGCATAGTTTGGACACTACATGAACAGCCCTTCAGTTAGATATGTGTGTCCCTGTACTGCAAGTACCATCTTTAATCTTATTAATTTCTTGATGTCCAAATTGGGCATTTGAAAGCTTCTCTCGATAAGGCCTTGTAAATAGTTACTGAGCAATTCATATGGGCCTGGCAGTAGGGCCAGGGTACAGGAAGACCTGCATTTACAGTGTCTTTACATTTTATCAGATCTTTATTCATTTCTTTAGCTTGCAAGACAATATGATTTCCTCATAATAGAAGATGATCCTTACTACTTTCTCCAGTTTGAAAAGGTAATTTGTCTTCCATGCTCCTTAGTAGTGCCTTGTGGAGAATCTGAAGGAGGCTTCTCCCAGATAGCCCAGGAAGTTGTCTTGGAGAGGCAGCTGCCCTCCTTCAGGTACCTTTTCCCCAAATGGTTAACAATCGAGTGCTGACCTGTGGATCCACAGTTGCACGGTCTACAAAAGTAGTCTTCATAAATAAGCTGGTCTTACAAAGCAGTAAAATGTGGGTAAAAGTTAAAGTTCAATGTTTTCTATGTTGAAATTCACTTTTAGGGGAGGCATTAAACCATTTCACCTACTGAATAGCATTGTGCAGCTTTGTTAGGGTGTAAGGGGAGAAGGTGTAAAAGTAGAATTCTTGATAAGGAAAAGATACTGAACTCAGATCATCAAAATTTGGTCACAGTATTTCCTTTCTAAGATAAAGCTAAAAGCCATGGGGCCCCATCTTAAATTCCAGTATCTGTTTCCTCCATAAAACAACCTTGGCATCGAAGTCATTATTTCTCTCTCCTGCTGATGGCATCATACCAAAACCTGAGCATTTGTATGCTGAACAATGGGTTAAGCATCAAAAAATAACAAGGCTGATTTCTTGATGACTTTCCTAGAATACTGCAGTCACCTAAACAGTCACTTGTCAACAAGTTACTCCATTTTTTTTCCTTGGAATGGAATGCACAACTGTAAAATATTTACTGTTGAAATACTTCTTTAAGAAATTGTGTCTTCATAGTAAAATAACTTCATCATAATCCTTACTAGCACCTTGAATTTTAGTTTTTATTTTTCTCCCAAGCCATGGGCTCCGTCTTTCCTCTCAATGGATGTGGACGGCCGAGTTATCAGGACTGACTCTTTCTCTAAAATACTCTCATCTGGGTAAGACCCACTTCCGACTGCTCAGCACTGCCTGCTCCCTTAAGGCACAAGACTAATACTTCATGATCAGCCACGTCAGTGTTTTTTCATCTAATACCTATCCACTTCTGGAATGTGCTTTAGAATCCACAGCTTTTCTCAGTCCACTAACTTCTCCTGTAATATCTTGGCAGTTAATCCCAGATTCTCTTTCTTTTCTGCTACTGATAGTTAAGCCACTCTCCCCAGGCAGCCCATTCTTGCAGGCACCATCTAGGCAAGAAGGCAGATGTTGGGTTCCAGTTCTGTTCCTAGAACCCCTGGGAGCTTTTCTTTCTGCCTTTCCCATTTCCTCTACCTCTTACCATTCCTGCAGACTCCCTGAACTTGTAATACAGAAGAGAAATGATGGCACCATTGTCCACAAACTATTCGTAGGATTATATTAATCTGTCAACTTCTAGCTTTACAGGTTTTTTCAGGTTGTTTCCACCTGCCTGAAAAACTAAGCCAGCTGTTTTCCCTTGCACACAAGTCAACATCACTGATTTTAAACTTGCTTTTGTTTATTCTTCTAATAGAAGAACATAACATGAAAATTCTGCACTGGCAGCTAGGGGATTGTAACCCCATCCCTGAGAAACGGAGGGGACAACATGATGCCCCATGTGATTACTCTTTCAGAAGTGACACTGCAGAAAGGCACAACGCAGTTTTATCTTTGCAAAGACACATGGGAGCTTACTGGTTCTCTGTTTCTAGAAAAAACTTCAGCCAGTCTGTAAATACGAGTCATGAAAACTGAAGCATCAGTAAGATTCTAGTTTCAGTTTAAATTCCATTTATTTTGCAATACTGAAAGGGATTGAAAGAGTAAAGCTGTTTGCCACTTCCTACCTGTTTTTCACAAAGCCTGACCATTCATCATTTTTCATCACATGAAATCCTCTTTCCTTCCCTTTGATTCCTGTCATCTTTATGGTTGCAGAGGAAAGCTTACAAATCTGGGAGATGTCCCAAGGCCTTTGAACTAAGAAGCTCCTACAAACCATTAAAGACCCTTATTTTTTTTTTATTTCATGACTTTACAACTCGGTTCACAAGTTGCCTAAGCCTGGGGCTTAGGGAAGTATTAAGATATAAACTTTAATGCATAAAAGATCCTAAAATTATGAAATGGTTGCATGATTTCCCAGTTATGTTCAACTAGAACTCAAAGTATAAGCACATTGCATTGCTGTACTAATTTCTTTACTTTTTCCTAGGTTAAGAATAGGTTTTCTGACAGGTCCCAAGCCTCTTATCGACAGAGTTGTTCTACATATTCAAGTTTCAACAATGCACACCAGCACTTTCACACAGGCAAGTGCCAAACCGCCACCTCAATTGTATTTAGAGAAGAGAGCCTATTCCAAGTCCTAAGAAGCCACCAACAAACAGCTTTGCACTTCTGCAGTCGCTCTGCACTTGTGCAGTTTTTATAACAAGCACAGACAT
Source organism: Baryphthengus martii (assembly GCA_013396935.1). NCBI lineage: Eukaryota > Metazoa > Chordata > Aves > Coraciiformes > Momotidae > Baryphthengus > Baryphthengus martii. Next base: position 59,450 of record VWZK01010852.1, on the reverse strand, counting down.
CAGCAGCTCTGCCAAAGGAAGAGAGAGACACCGCCGTAGAAATTACAGCCAGAGGTAGAGGGTGTCTCAGTGCATGGAAAGCACAGTTAATATGCCCTTAACCCTCAGATTTCCAGAAGCAAGATGTAACATACTTTATCTTTAGGTTCACTTGAAAAGCCTCAATGTAAAGCATACTTTGGAAGAAGCACTTAGTATTTTTCCTGATTTTCACTCTGTAATGAGAGCAACCCTGGCAGCCCACAAAGACCATTACAAAGCAGGCTGTAAGTTTAGGAATAAAGCAAGGAGACATTGAGCACATCTAAATACGGCTTCTATCTTCCAGCTCCATGAGTTAGTCACAGATGCAGTATTAAAGCAGGGAGGCTGATAAAACCAGGAAAGCAAAGCAATACACATTGCCTTCCTTTTCCTCCCTGATTGCCATATTTAGTTTCCCATCCATTTTTTCCTCCCCCAGCTTCCAAACACTGCCATCGTCCTCACAGACAGCAGTAACACGGACTCACTCCAGTGGCCTGTTGCTGTTGCCACCTCTGTTTATAAAGGGCTCCAAGACCCTCTGTGCAGTTTTTTTTGCCTGGGGAATTTTGACTATTGCATCAGGCTGTATATTTTCCAACGATTACAAAACAGTCCTGTTTAAAATACGATGCTGACGATGTGTTTTATTTCTTTAGATTATGGTATCACAACTGCTTCATCAATGGGGAGAAAAGGGTTTCTTGGAGCATACAGACAGGTAGGGTCATGTCATATGCTGCATCCCATCATCTCTCATTCTGCTTTTTGTTACCTATATAAAACATTCTTTGCAGTAAAGAGGTCAGAGAAGGTGCATCAGGAGAAGGCAGGTGGATAAGCCAGCTCACCAAGACTGACTATTCCCACAGGGAGCTGAGGGTGAAGCAGCACACGTGCAGGTCAGGGCATGTAACCTACCAGTACAGGTGGACAATCTGCCAGTCTACTGGCACTCTCATTATGCAGCTCCCATCTGAAGGGAACTCAAGAGGATCCTGGCAGCTCCAAGGCAGGGAGTAAAGTTTCCACCCCTGCTGAAGTGGTAGGGTCTGTAGCAAAGGCTAAGATCCCTGAGCACATAATCTGTTGAGAAGAACTTAGCATAGCATCAAGAAAGGGAATTTTTGGCTCACTAACTCAGCAGGAATTCACCCTCTAACATCCTTAATCTAATAATTGTGGAAGCTGATGGAAAGACCTACAGAGAGCAGAGAGGTTCACCCACACTCACCAAATACTGCCTTTATCACCTCTTTTGGAGACAGAGTGCTGAGGTCTAACTCAGCAGGGCATTTCTTACCTACCCACTGACAATGCATTTTTACTTTTTCTCCCCTTATTATGCTGGAGGAGCACAGTTTCTCCTGAGTGACCTGTGCTTCATTTCAGACGTCATTAGAACCCCAAGCATCCTACTTCCATGGGAGTGTGCTACACTCTGCAGAGGCCTGGGACAGGAATGTAAGCAAAGCACGGAAAAAGTTCTTATACCTCACTGTAGCAGCACCTCCTGTCCCCTGAGCACCTGCCTGGTGCCCATTCTGTAAACACAGGTATTTTTCAAAAAAGAAAAACAAAAAAACAACAAAGCAGACACACCAGACCTAAGCTTTGCCTTGTTTTAAGTATGAGGAACACAAAGTTAGGTTTTGCAGGGAAACCTCAAACAGCACTTGAGCTCAACTTTCAGCAGTTCAAAAAAAAATATATCTAAAATGCATCTCATCCCTTACCTGCTTCTTGTAGGCCAAAGGGTGTTCTTGCTCAAGCCAGAAGCCTTAAATCCTCCCTAGCTGGTGAAAACACTGCTGCAGGGGGGTAGCTGCAGCACTTTATAACCTTCTAATTTCAGTTATCAGGGGACTGACTGGTGAGGCCCCACAGCTGATTTCCATCTCTTCCAGGTGATTTCATTTGGACCAGGTGAAATTGTTAAGAGCAGATGATGCTTTTGAGTAAGAGCTCCCCTCTTGTTTGGAGCAGCTGTGGTTTTTTGGGAAGTCTTGTCTTACTAGCACTTAGCATTTTATTCCAACGTGCAAGTAAAATGATAACAGAAAGCCAAAAAGCTTGCAGCACAATTTGTGGTGTGGTGAAAACTACATTTACCGTTTCGTGCAGGATGTAGCAGTTGGTGGAGGCTGAGTCTCAAAATTATTTAAGCCTTTGGTGGTGTTAGTCTTTGTCTATCAAGTGTAATAAAATACACCCAGAAATCAAAGCTATTGGTTCAGAGAGTGTAAAAAAAATAAATAAACATAAAATTATGCAAAGTACTAAGTATGGTTTCTTTGCAGAGATGGGAACTCTTTAGCATCTGATTTATGAACTCTGTCTCTGGTTATCTCCTGTTGCACAGTTGTCTCATTATATGTCAACAAAAGCCACTGCACAAGACTTGCCCACGCTGAAACGTGGGTTGGGGTCATTGTCCCCAGTAAGAGATGGAATTATTTGGAAGTTTTACTTGAAGTGTGAAGGAGATAGGTTCACAAGTTTAGAAAAGGGGAAGCTATCAAATAGTCATGACAGGTTTATCATGAGTTGCTTTTTATCTCGTGAAATACCATTTCCATGCGTACCTATTGCCCAGATTCGACCCAAAATCACAAATACCAAGTCTCTGCTTTTTTCACGTGTCAAAGTCCTTAATTTTCTTCAGTATGCTGGTTTTGTGTGGTAAATATTATGAACAGGACTTTCTCTGTCTGGTCACTGGGTGCTTTGTTGGAGATGTGCTGAAGCCTTCCAGACTTCTCTGATACACAAAGTCATCTACGCACAGTATTGTGCCCATTTAGGACATGCTCTTGGTGCCATTAAGTGTGCACTTTGGTCCTTCAAGTAGAAAGGCTTTGTTTCTGCCTTTGGAAGCAAATGGACTCTGAGTAAGATCCTGATTTGGAGTTGATAATTTCTTTTCAGAGTGGTGGAGTTCTACAGGACCCAGCGGGATGCGATGCTTCTTGCTGCCGACAAGTGGTTGAAAGGTCAGTGAGTGCAATGCAGCTAATTACTGCATTTTTTTTCTACCTCTTTATCATCTTTGTGGTCAAGAAAAATCACTAAAGTTCACCTCTTGACTCCAGTGACAGATAAGCACTATAAGCAAATCAGTGACATTAAATATCAAGCTTAGGACAAATTATCTAGTGCTGCTATTTCATCATTTTCTGGTGGGACAAGGAGCTGGTGAGGAGAAAAAAAATTCACCTCATTACTGTGTAAAGCAATTTTCTAAAGAGCATTTCACTCCACTATATTCTTACTCTGTTGAAAATCTCTGTCTGAAATGGGCAGATGTAGTTGCCTTAGTTTAAAAGAAGATCTAAACAGTCAATATGGCAGTAGTGATAATCATTTTTTTGGTCAGAAATCACTTGCAAGTGTTCCCTTTTGTGGTTAATCATGGAGCGCAGAAAGAATTTGATGAACACTAATGAAATGACAATTAGTGACTCACTCCCTTTAGTCAGTCAAAGTGGAATCAGCAATAACTGTGTAAGAACTGCCCACCAACTTTAGATGGTTGTTCAGAACCACGTAGGAAAAAAAATGAAATACTACGTATCTAATAGCTTGGAATTGGCAAGAGTAAGGTTATGTGTTGCCCGAGTACTCATGTCCCATGGTTAAATACATCAAGGAAGGGATGAAGAAGATGTCAAGTCAAACAAGAACCTTTTTTAAGGTTCTTAAAAAAATATGTCTGAAACTAGATGAAGAATTCTAGGTAAAGAAAAGCTATAGAGTAAGTCTACATATATACTTTAAGACATAAATGCTCTCTAAGCCTTTCCATGTGCCTCATAACTCCTAGGCTCTCCTTTTCTCTGGGGAAAAATCTACAATCATTGTAACTTCAAGGAAAACAGTTTTGTGCTTTGCGACACTTTCACTCGTATTGGTCGCCAACGTGATGATAAGAGAAACTGCATCAGGAAAATAATTTCATCCTGTCTACTTGATCTGAAAGTAATCACCAAAACCAGTTTGTCCATCTTTGAGATTTCTGTAATTCAGAGCAATCACTTTCACAAAAAGTAGAGGACAGCAGCACACGTGCTCAGCCCACACAGATTTGATTAGGGAGTACTTGAAATTTGGCAAATTATGTCTGGCTCTGTGGCCTCCACTCCCTTTGACTTCACTGGAGCAACACATCTACAGCATCACTGTATCTGTGAGAGATCACTTAAAGGTGAGGCAGAAATTTCTTTTCTTGATTTCCAGCCTAGATGATTCCATCATTGCCTTTTCTCTCTCTCTCTCTCTCTCTCCAGACTTGGCAGAATGGTACCCTCCTGCTGCTGGCATGTTCTTATGGATCAAAATTAAGGGTGTTTCTGATACACAGCAGCTGATCATGGAAAAAGACAGCAGTAACACGGACTCACCTGTGGTTTAATGGCATATGATGTTAAACTGAAGTGATGGGGAGGATGAAATACATTTACCTTCACTATCTACAGATAGGAAAAAGGCAGGGAACTTGCTGTGCACCGTCAGTGATCTGCAAGCCAGGCGTCGTCACATAGTGACTCATGAATAAAACATTTTAATGTCTGTATTCAGATGTTGATACGTAAGCAGCTCACTTAAATTTAAACCATTATAATACATGGTACAATGTCATGTATACAATATCTAGAGAATATTAACATAGGCACCACTACAAATGATGGCTGTGCACTCATCTTTTTCATAAGAGAAACTAAATGTGATTTTATTTTTATAATTTCTAAGAGCCAACACTGTGGACTGGGTAAACTACATCCCACCTCAAGTGGTGCTTCTAAACATTGTGATGATAGTAAGCCCAACCAAGAGGATCTCCTCGTAGGTAACCAAAACCTAAGAGCCCTTTGATTTTGTTATGAAAGGTCAAGTTGCATATTTTTGGCTTCTCGTTTTGAAGAGAAGAAATATATTATGCTGTCTTCTGATAACAGTGTTTCAGCAGTGAGCCTTCCCCAGTTTGATTTTAACATAGCGTTTTAAATCTGTACAACTGGTGATAACTGGGTGGCCAATCAATTTTTCGTAGGTGTTACTGGTTCCTGGAGGAGCGTTCAACATCAATAGTTCAGAGCCAAGTTCTTATGTCAGAGCCTCCTTCTCTCTGCCTTCTCCAGCCCAGATGGATCTGGTATGTAAGATGATTTTTTTTATGTTCTTATCAAGACAGTTTCTCGCTGTAATAATGCTCCCTTATTTTTACTTACTTCTCCTTATGTGTTTTCTTGCCTGGTGGGGTAGGAGTTTTAGTTCTGAGGTGATGAAGCAGTACTTTGGAAGCAGTATTAGCTGTTGCTTAGGCAAGATACCCATATCTAAGTGACCTGAAAGGTACCCAATTTTTAGGACCACTTAAAAAGTTTCTGTGTAGCTCAGAGTCTCACACTGAATCCTCCCAAACATTATTCAGAAGGGCTTTACCGAAGTCAGAGTAAGTTTTGCTATTTGCCTGAGCATTAGCAGGCATCATATGTCTTTTATTTTCCAGAATTTCCATTCCTGCAATTGAATTTGCCTGTTTTCTTGTGTGTGTGTGGTGTTGTCAATCCTTCATACGAAAGAATACCAGTTTTCTTTCATACAACTGACATACACGTTGCACTTCATTTCTCAGGAACCCGTCTGTATTTTAGGAACATTTGGGATATTATTTGGCTCTTCTGTAAAATCAATGGGAAGCAAGATGGGAGACATTTGTCCTTCTTTATTTGATTGAATTCTCATTTGACTCAGGTGCTTGAAACAGTTCAGTATTTGAGTTGTCCTTTCATTCAGTTGTGAAGGTTTGTAACAGATAAGCACTTCAGTTGCCTTTCTTCGTCCATATTTTATTTCTTCCTTCTTCTTTGTAAAATTAATCTGTAACCATACTGGTGACAGTCAAACTGTACTTTGTATGTGCTTCCCCACTCAGCTTCTTTCTTCTCTTTCACCTTTGGATCCAAAAAGCCCTTATACTGAGATAAAAGAGACACTTTTCCAGGGCTCATTAGTTGTAGTAAAACTTCAACTGTTTAGTTGCATCTGAACTCCAAATACCCTTTGAACACCAATATATGTATTTTTCTGTTTCAGAAAACTCTGCCTTTTACTTTCTATCAGAGAAGTGGAAGCTTTGTCTGGTCAAAGCCCATCTATGTTGTTACAAAAGGAAAATAGAGAATTTCAGCAGAATTTTGCAGTATAAAACACTGAGTTTGTATATGGTTGGGGTCGTTTTGGTAGCTTTGGTATGTTGCCTATTTAAGTAATGCTGGCATATAATCCTGAACCATACTTGTGTCATTGCAGGCCTTCGAGAGACTGGCCGACCTTATCAAAGAAGCGTTGTGAAAAAGCTAAACAAGGCTCTTGCAGCAATCAAAAGCGTCTCCAGAAGATAGTTGTGACCATTTGGATTTCATCAGAACGCTTTCGAAGCAAGCACAATACAGTGGATGTTTCTTTAGATCATTTCAGCTACAAAAAAAAAAAAAAAAAAAGCAAAAAAACCCCCAACAAACCTGAAAGACTGAAAACCAATTTCATTAACATTTTTAGACAGGAATTTGCATTACTAAATTTACTGCAATTCAGAACCATTTAAACTACTCAAAATCACAGTGTTCTGTTTCCCAGGAAATCCAGGGAGGTTTAGATTTGAATTGATTTTTGTACTAGATTTTGTTTGCCATTTGGGTTGGGAAAGAGGGAAATCAGTTACTTAGGAAGTTGCATTTGAGCTGATTTTAGCCACTATTACTTAATCCCAACTGGGCCATTCCTCCAACACTTTCTGTTGGAATTGTATTCGTGTGGCACTTTCCTGCTGGTCCTGCAGCACGGCCTCTGGGTCTAAAGATTTGAAGATCACTATTTAATTTTACTAACATTTTGCCAGATAAAACCGATGTAAGGATGTTGGAAAGAAAAAAACCTGAAACTGATCCAGCAAAATTAGGCTGTGATTACAAATCAAATGACTTGGCCTAAGGTCCCAGGCAATTTGCATGGGTTTCGCAGCTCATTCTGTAATTTGTGAAAGGTTTTCTGATTGCTGGCTTCTGACCTCAGCCTGTGAATATTTCCTGTGTACCTGTGCTAGAAAACCACTGGTTTGCAAAGGCATGTGGATGTGCTGATAGACCTGCTCTCTGCTCTTAGTCAGCCAGACGTAGTTTGGAACAGAGAACGTAAATAACTGAACAGGGGGTGGAGTGAAGTGGACAATACCCTGACACTGCCAGATGTACAAATCAAGCAAAATGAAAAAATAAATAAATAAAGAAGTGTTTTGATCTCTAATCCCTTGGTCATTATCATCTCAAACATGTACAAAACCCTCAGAAAGTTTTGACTCTGCAGATTCTCCGAGGATTCCCGTTTTATTTACTGTTTGGATGAAGGTGCAATAGCAGCCGGTTGTTTCTTTACGTACAAGTGTTCAGAATCTCCAAGTAAAACTGTATCTCCAAAGATCCAACCAATCCTTCAGCAGCTCAGGTAACCCAACCAAATCAGGGCCAGGCACAATCTTAATTGGAAGTGTCACAGAAGCCATGGTTTCAGTACTAGCAATAATTTTCATTCTCTCTTTTCCCCCTAGTTATAAAGAGCGTATGTCAGAGTAAAGCAGCACGGATTTGTGCCTTTCCCAGCGCTTCTCTTAGCACTAGGATCATTCCACTGCCTTCAGTCCAGTATCACCTTTTCTCTCCATCCCAATTTAATATTTAATATTTATAAGTTAATATTTATTTCAGGCAAATGCTGTTGTCATTGTCACATGCTCTTGTCCTATTGTCATTCAGCCAGACCTGAGTTAGAAGAACATAATCAAGACCACAATCATCATAATCATTATGAAGCTTTAGCTTGGTGATGTGCAGAATAATACACCTCTTTATTTTCAGAGATCTAAATGTTAATTTAGTGGAATGTAAGCAAAATGCCTCCCCATTTGCTGCACATGACATACTTTTGCTGTCAGCTAATTTAATTGAGAGTTTGGGTTTTTTTCCTTAACCACGGTGGAATTAAATTAATATCCTGAATAATGGCAGTGAAATCTTCTAGGCACCTACCGTTCCCCTGAACCTCTTAAAGTAGAGTTTCTGGTCTCCTAGGAGAGAGCATTCGCTGTGATTAAATGTTCCCAGAGGAAGCCACTTAGAGACAAATGGAAAAGGGTGGGCAGCAGGTTCCCACAGAAAGAAATGCTGGTTTTACAGATGGAGCAAAGGGGAGCAGTTCTTCCCCAGGAGAATGGAAATATTAACAGCTTCAACACAATTCCTGAAATTCCGGAGAAAATACGTTTGCAAATGTTATGCTTGCAAAGGTCACCGATCTGAAGCAAAATACTCCGCTTCCCTTTCGAATGAGAGCCCTTCAGCGTAGCTGTGGTTAATGAATAATTGAGGGGAAAAAAAAGATTAATATCCCAGAAATCTGTAAAAGAAACCTGACTGCTGGTAGAAGATTCCCCTGCTAGCTGTACAGAATTGGGACAATACCTTCCAAATTCTATTTTTATTTGGAACTCCCATGAAATCAGATCTGGATTGATGTAGCCAGCAAATGTCCTCTCATGTCACCAGGAAAACATTAATCTGAAGGTATTTCTCTTCCTTGATTTGCGTAGAACTTTGAACTTTCTACCTTTAGGAACTCCTTGTTTTCACTCTCCAGATGAGTGATGTTGCTCAGCAATGGTATTTTTAGGAAGACTATTCCAATGGCAATCTTCTGTGGCCACGTTTAGTTTGCTCCCTAGCAATTCCACGATAACCCTTCGATGTTAAATTGAGTTCCAGAGAGGACTTCTAGTCATGTTTGCAAGTGATGGTTGATGTGAACAAGAGTCCCAGTGACTCGGGACTTTCAAAGCCAGGGGAAATCACCACCAGCTTTTTAATGAAGGCCACGCATTTTCATCGTCTCTGAGAAAGATATCCTTGCGTGGTTTAATCACAGGTTGGAAATTTCCCTTTTCCTGAATGTGCCCAATCTCCCCACAATCTCAGACGGGGAATTCAGTTCTCACATACTTTGTTCCTGGTGGCATAAGAAGAAAACTCCAGTTTTCAGAAAGCATCTGATCCGAAGAGATACTGGAAAGAACAGGGATTATGAAAAAAATACCTCCATGTATTTATGCTGTCAAAGAACAATACGTTTGAATTCCTTTAAATTTATTTTTATAGCTCACAAGTTATTTTGTCATCTTATAGAGCAAATTATCTCAAAGCACATCTTCAGAAAACTATTGCAGGACCTTCATTCTGAAGTACTGTTGGTGTCTGGCCATGTATTTGGTGGTATTGTGGTTTTATTTCCTTCAGAGAGCATCTCTAGAGCAGATGGACCAAGTAGGCACAGTGGTGCTGAGTGGGAACAGCCCTGGGTGAACAGATATAGCTGATAATGTCATTCAGGGGAATGTGTTTATATTTATATCGTGTTCTGGGGCCCTATTTTTCATTCAATCTTATCTGCGAAACAAGGTTTTATTTTCTCCCCCAGACAGTATCAAGCTAGGTTTGGTTTCAGGTAGTAAATAAGTGCATTGCTGCAAGAGCTGTAACTTAAGGAAGGTGGGTTTACGCTTGTGTAGTAATTGTCTTTGTTATTTACTCCATTTATACGCTCACCTCCTTGAGGGACCACCTCATTTCAGGGGAGCTTTCCAAGTGAATTTACAAGCAGGTGGTGCTTTTTTAACTCTTACCTTGGTCTGCTTTTTGATGCCAAGCTCTGGCAAGTATCATCTGTTACTATCTAACAGGAGGGGATGCGTTTCGGGACCCAGGTTCAACATTTACAAAACAAACAGTCCCTTAACAACCTCTAACATCGTTGCCAGCCCCGGGATTATGCTGCTTTGCTATCTAGTTTGTACAGACACATGAAGCGGCTGAAAAAAAGGATGGAGATAAGGGTGGAGATAATCAGGGAAAACGAAAACATAATGAAATATTTATGGGACAGGTTCCAAACCCATGGAGCAGAACACAAGCATCCATTGCAGTATTTTTACAGCAGAAACGGGCCTGACATTTTTCACCAGCTGATTTGTGAGCAATGTATTAGATTTATTGCGGACAAAGGAGTCATCGTCGTATTTAACAAGACAGGGGAATCATCCCGTTGAGAAGATAAAGAAAACCAATTGAAAAGGGAGAGCACAGAGCATGCAGATGATGGGAAGCTGTGGCAATAGCTCAGACATGGGCGGTGCCGTGGAGGCTGCAGTGAGGCCATGCAGGGTGTGTTCCACCAGACTGTTGAAGTGAAAAGTTCTGCGCTCCCCAGGTTGTGCAACCTGTGAATAGGATTTCTTGAATTTACATTCTGGTTTTAATTCTCCAGAATATTTTCAGAAAACTTAGCAAACGCCTTCAGGAACCTAAGGACTGGGCTCACCAGAAAGCGATGGAACTTATTTCAGCTAGAAAGCAATACACAGGATGTCCAGAAGAACAAGCCAGATTTCTACCCCCTGAAGCTTTTTCTTACTTTTCCCAGCAGAAATGAAGATTATCCCTTTTCAAAGTTCTCATGGAGAGCTGTTGCCTTGCACTTCTTGATAAAGCAAGATGGAGAGGCTAATTCAGTATATGATGGTTTTACAATGTATAATCTAGTTTAAACTGCACCACGTCCTAAGACTAGAATTTAAAACGTGGTGAAACTCCATCCTTTTCCTCCTCTAGCTACAAACCAAAGCAAGGACTCAACCTCAGAGCAGTGAGAGACAGTTGCTGGCACTGCTGAACGCACGACCTCCATCCAACAAGGGCACGGACGCGCTGGAAAATTTTGCTGCTGTAAATTTTATTGACTTTTAGTTTCTGCTAAGACCGAGTGAAAGCACACGGAGCTCCGGCGGCGTGCCACCAGAGACTGTTCTGTTGTGACAGCCAAAGCCTGCGGTTTGCTGAGTCACAGAAAACGTCCTGCAATAAGTCTGTGTAAATGAAAGGCACCTCTTGTCAACGACAAATTTGTAATGGAATTTTGACCAGACTTCGATTTCTTTTCTGTCCCTCCTATGGGGGAATACAACCAGATATAACTCAGAAAGAAAAATATTGGTTCTGCACATGCAGGTGGTAGAAAACCTTCCAGTTCGCCCAGCCTGCAACCATTCCTCAATTTTCCTCGTGACTGTGGTGAGAGGAATAAACCAGCTCCAGGAGCTATATAATTTAACTGCACTGTCATAGATCCCACTACCTCTCCTCTGTCAGTGTTCTTTGGTGACATGAAGAAAATATAGAATACAGCTCCTTTTGAAATACAGTTCCCTTTTTGCTTGCAAGACTTTGATTTCCTTACGACAGGGTGACCCATATTACATTCTTTATACACTTACACTATTGAAAGAGTGGAACTGTGCTATCCATGCATCCGACTGCTCCCTCTCAGGGAACCGGACCTACAGCATCCAGGCTGAATCTGGGGTTGGACCTCCAGCCACAGGGAATAAGCTCTTTGTGAATCTGACTCCTAACCGGACCTACGCGCGGTCTGGAGTCGGACCTAGAGCGACCCACCGGAACTGGTGTAGCTAGGAAGAGGTCAGCCCAGCCCCCCCCAGCCCCTCTAACCTCTGAGGAGCGGCTGGAACGCAGGGGGACTTTTCTCTTACTAAATTCGCCCCCCTCACACACACGCTTCACACAACACCTTCCCCACGTAATCGGTGCTGTGTGAGAGACCAAAGTCCACCGTAACTTACACTTAGAAAACCCATGTAAGCTACAACAACATAGCCTTTTATTTTAGTTTCAGGTAATATTCTGCGAAACAGCTATTCCCCAAGGGTTGTGTGGCTCCACTGCCAGATGCTCAGGCAATAGGTAGCTGCATTGTTTTGCCTGGTGGCTTCCTCCCAAAGCCAAGCATTCCATTCACTCATCAGTTGTCGCTGGTCGGCCACCAACTTTGTTCTTTTTTTTAAAGGTTGCAGGAAAGAAAAAAAAAACCAACATCAAAGGACTTGGGAAAAAAAATATAGTCAGATGAAGCTCCATCTAGGATAGCACTTAAAATTGATTTCCCATGAAATTCTGGCTGACCATGACAGGGAGGGTAGTAAAGAATGACGCCTCTGTGACTGACTCGTGTCTTTGCTGTTCTTTGAAATCAAGAGTATTGATTTTTTTTTTTATCCTTTCACTTGGGTTTGCTTCCAGCATCCTGGGATTCCCCAGGGCCCAGAGGGATACAATGCTTGACACACAGGCAAACTGCTGAAAGGTCAGTGTGCTCAGTACACCTGGCTCAGCAGCTCTATTTGCCAAGATCCAAGCAAATCCAGAGAAGAAAATTACATTTGAAGAGTGTTTGCCTGCAGTGTGAGCTCAGCCTCCTGAAAAACACCCATCAGTACTAACTTCTCTCTGTACATTTGTAGGGGACAAATCAGTCCACAGCACTTTAATCAGGCTCACATCTGAGTTTTCCCACCCTTTATTTGCAGGCTCGCTTGAGCCCCAACTCTAGTCCAGCCTCTGCACTCCGGGTCTTTTCCCTTGGTGTGGTTCTACCCCACACCTCTTCTAGGCCAGCTAGAAACTACAACTAGGATTATGCTGGAGTGTAGGATTACTTTCTAGGTTTGCAAAAGCCATGGTTTTACTCAGTCTGACTCCTCACCTTATTCCCAACCAAAGGGAATCGCAGCCTAAAACCACCTTTAGGATCCCAACATCAACACAGCTCAGTGCTTTATGCCTGAGCTCTGAAAAGCTTTCCTGTAACTTGCTCAGAACTCAAGTTTTGCCTTTTTTCTTTTATCTGTGGAGGTCAAGCTCTACTTTACCCCACCATCTTACCCAGTGACCCAAGCTCCCACCTCACAGCTCACTTCACTGGATGGCACCACCTCACAGTTCAGTTTCTCAGGCCATGTTAAATTACTGTTAATTACCACATGACTTCATAAATTTAGATCAACAACCTCTAATTCTCTCCCAAGGATACATAACCTTAATTTGGAAGGAAATAAACAGCCCGGAGCCTTTCAGATCTGCCTGCCTTGCAGAAAAGCTGTGTCTTTTATTAAGGCAGAAGCAGTGCCAAGAACACTTCAAACGCATTAAAATGCTCAAAGCTTGACGAGAATCAGAGTGTTTCTTTGAGTTTGTATGAAAATTAACTTCTTTTTCTTGCAGCACAGTGATGTTTTAGAGATGAGACAATGTCTGCTCTGCACGTGGACCGTCTCCTGTTACTCTGGATGCCACATTTCCACTTCCATTACAGCATCAGAACACATTATTGACTCACTTAAAAGTAATAATCGGAAAGGTTTTATGAGGTGAGAGGATTATGATCCCATAACAAATTGCCTTGTTTTGTTTAGGCCATGTTACATGGCAAGCAGCTACCAAGAGAAATTCTAACTAAGAGCAGCTGGTAATAGCTGCAAATAGAATCCTTTAGCAGCAGCAGGGAGCTGCATAATCCAGTGAGGGAAAGAGGTGATGCAGCCTCTGCCTGCTGTTGGAAGTGAGGGTTTCCATGTGTGCCCTTACACACACACACAGCCAGACTGTGTAGAAAAGCTTGAAATGGGCATAAGCGTCTCTGGTTTAAACTTTAGAGGTCACAGATGCTGTAGCTCCTCACCAGGATACCAGAGATCAGCCTGGCAAAGAAGTTCCTCTTCACCTGGAGCACAAAGTCACTTCTGCAGAGGAGGCAGATACTAAGGGACAGGCAGACACTAGGGAACAGGCAGACACTAAGGGACAGGCAGACACTAGGGAACAGGCAGACACTAGGGAACAGGCAGACACTAAGGAACAGGCAGACACTAAGGGACAGGCAGACACTAGGGAACAGGCAGACACTAAGGGACAGGCAGACACTAGGGAACAGGCAGACACTAAGGGACAGACAGACACTAAGGATGACACGTGGATGAGCTCCCAGACAATTTTCACACTTTCTGAACATGAGAGTTCGGGAGATCCCAGCTGGGAGCCCATCCTGGAAGGGACACCCTACCACACATCTCCAGCGAGCTCGTCGCAGAAAGAAGTGGGATGGGCAGAAGAGAAGCGTAGAAAAGCCCAAATCACCCAGGTCACCACAGATTCTAAGGGATAGCTGCAGTATTAGCAGAAGCAAGATGCAGGCAGGAGCTGGGCCTGTAATCCCACCAGCCTACAGAGCTCGCCAAGCAGGAGACTCATCCGCTGCAGACATGGCACGGGGATCCAAATCCCCCTGGGCTCTGCCAAGGGCTGTCCTGCTGTCTGCCAAGGGCCAGGGACTGGAGGCAGTTCAGTGAAATCTTTTCCCCAGCGAGGACATAAAAGATTCTGATCCCTGCCAAGAGTGGGAGCCTCGCAGAGAACGAAGCACTCGGAGGGACTGAACTTTGGAGCCACTCTGGTGATGGGAAGGGACTGCTGTGCCCCCTTCAGCTCCACCTTGGCAAGTCGGGACATTGAGACAAAGCATAAAACACCACCCAATTCAAACTTTTTCTTTTAAATCCAAAGGACTGCTTTAGGCAGAGGAATTGCTCCGTAACTCACAAACCCCTGCAGCTTGTGCTCAGAACAGGAAAGTTTTGTGTCCTGCTGCCCTGGGGCCACGAGCTGCTCGTCTCATAGCCGCTCTGTGTGATGAGCAGTGTCAGAAATGCAACTGGATGCCGGTTTGCAGACCGTGAGCTTCCTACACAAGTGGCGTAGCACAGAGTGCAGTGGGTTCCTCTCCTTGGGGGAAATATTTTTTCAGCTGATAAATTGTAGAGTTAGTTGCTGTCTGAGGAGGGGAATAAGCTACGTGAGGCATGTCTCACTAAAACTGCTGGACTTTCCTGGGTTTTTAAGAACTGTTATCAATATTAAAACTGCTATAAATATTAAAACTATTTCGAAAGATTTCTAACTGCATCATACAACTGTGCAGTTCAGATTTACGTTCATAGCCTCCGTTTGCTCAGAGGTAATTATACCAGACGTGCATTTTCCCAGGAAATTGTTCTGGGATGCCGTCTGGTTTATTGAAAAAAAATAATTGCCATGTCAAATGGATCTGGTAAGTTGGACTTCCCACAACACGCTGTTTAGCTGCTTTGACAATGGGCAGAAATGGACAAGAAACAAATAAATCTTCTGAGGGAATAATTATTATCCAAACAGCCGCATATGCTGATAATCAGAAGGCATTGACTATATAAACTTGCTAGGAAAAAAACAAACCAAAACAACTAAGAGCCTAAAATTCTCTCTAAAATGTACTCTTTCAATGGGCCTACCACCCACTACTTGTGTAAAAGCAGAGAGGGGCAAATGAAGGAAGAAAGCCTCTTGCTGAAAGGTACCAGTAGCAAACAGGAGTCTGGCAGGAGGATTTTTTTTCCAGAGGATGCATAACTTTAAAGTTACAGCTTCTATGGTGAAATACAAGGCAACCTGGTACCCTGACTTGCTGCAAATACAATGCCCAGGGAGGTGGTGGAATCACCATCCCTGGAGGGGTTCAAAAAACGTGTGGATGTGGCGCTTCGGGACGTGGTTTAGAGACCAGGAGAATGTTTAGTGGACGGTTGGACTGGATCCTGAAGGTCATTTCCAACCTTAGTGATTCCATGATTCTATTCTGTCAGTTAACAGCAGACACAGACCACGTAATGAAGTGATGGAAAAAGGCTGCCAGGCTCTGAACGTGTCCGGGGGGTCTACACATGCACCCTGGCACACACCAGTAGCAAATCAGCGTGCTCATTACCAGTGCCAACGAAGCCCACATTCCTGCACTGCTTTCTCTTTTGTGCCAGTATACAGCTGGCAGTAATGAAGGATAATTATAAAGTATTTATATATATATGTAATTTTAAGCAAGCATTGATTAAGTTATGCTGAACTGCATACATCACTGAGTTGGAACCGTCATTAATTGACAAAGGGAAACCCAGCCCAGGCTGCAGAAAAAGAGAGAATTACTTGGTCGTCATATAAACTTGGCTGGAAAATAATTGTGTAGTAAATCACCCACAGTATTGTCGATGAAATCTTGCCCATCTTGAAGCTACTTTCAGTGTGACAAGTGCTGGAGAGTTGCGAGATGAATAAAACATTTATTTTCTAGCTTTTCTTTTGCCAGGCTTGGCAAAGCAGAACTGTCCTTCCACTGGAATGGTTTTGTGGATTACAATTAAGGAAAGCTCCAAAACACAACAGCCGATCACGGAAGAAGCCACGGAGAGGAAGGTAAGTAACAACTATCAACTCAGGGGGGAAAGAAAAATATCTGCAAGTAGTTTTTCCTGTATTATGTTTGCTGTTGTGAATATGCTGTGAGACAAGTGCTGTTTTCTTTCAGAAGACAATAAAATTCCAAAGGGTGGGAAGGGGGAATGAAGTGGCTATTATAATGATTTGGATCTGATCCATTATTTGCACGTCATTTCCTCCGGGAATGTAATAGAATAAAATTCCATTAAATGAGATGGACACAGAAAATCTGTGTACAAGCCTGGGGAGACAAACACTTTGAAAGCCAGGCTGGGTGAATCTTTGCACCCAGCTCTCACCTACTGATGAAAAAGGTTCTACCAATTATGATGATGATGAATATAACGTTCTAAAGACACCATCAGCCTAGAAGGTCTTCTGAGTGACCACACTCGTGTACTAACCAACAACTGTCTGAAATGACAGCATTTCACAGAATCACAAAGAATCACAGAATGTTAGGGATTGGAAGGGACCTCGAAAGATCATCTAGTCCAATCCACTAGCTTCTTTCAGCCCCAGTGAAACCTGGCCTGCACCTTCAACTTAGGGATGAAAAAGGTATTTACACGGACTACAGAGAATATGAAACGGTTCTTGGAAGCCCCCCAAATTCATTTACTGATTACTTGTTCTTTATAAATACTTGGGAACACAACACAATTCACAAACATTACGCCCACCTCAAAGGAAACTAGAAAAAAACGTCTTTAGACTAGAGAAAAACCAACCAACAGCTGTTCCAAAGTGGAAGAAATATCTTGGCAATAGTCTTACCTTTCTTTCCATCTTCAGTTTTTGTTCTAACATCAGTTACACTTATAACCAAGTCAATGACTTATTTTTTTCCAGGAGAAAACTAGACACACATTTCTAATCCTACAGTCACTGTAGATTATTTTTTATTTAGCAGAAAGGACTTTACAGGAGTTTTCTAGGTCTGAAATACATCCTCCTTCACTCCTGCGCTGGCAAGAGACATTGATGCAATAACCAAAGCAGCGCCTAACTCTCCTGCCACTGCTGAACAGGAATGATCCTGCCACACAACAGAAAAATCCTATTTACAGTTATTTCTGTAAAGAGTTGCATGGGCTATTGGCCAGAATCTAGCCCAAAACACTTGCACTCACTTACCCGAAGCTCTGGTAAGGCTCAGATTCAGCTCCTGACACGAGGAGGTGGAATCTCCACAGCAGGAAAAGAAGGGATAGCTCTTAGACCCAAACCTGTCGGAAAAAAAAATACAAGTGTGATGAGAGAAACTAGAGCTGATGACTGAGACGCTTAATTTTCATCCTCCTGAACCTGTCAAATCCTCCTCTCCCTCCTTTGCCTTCCCATGCAAATGACTCGTTCTAAAGGACCGATGAGTAGCCAACTCGTACGAAATGAGGCCGAGCAGCGGTTGCACTGCACCACTTTCGAATATTCACCTCCATTTTCCAATCCCCCGGCAAAGGCAAGGCGACGGGCGGCTTTGGGTTTATGGCCCCAGTGGAGCTGGCTTGCACGCTCCTCACCAACACATTCAGTGACTCCAAATTTGCTCTTGGGATTTGACTCCTTTAAATGAAGACACGCCATGCTGTGAACTTCATGTGAGGGAAAAACCGTTTCGTTTTTACATTTTGAAAGTTCCCATTGACTTTAAAATCAATAGATATTACAGCTAATTCATGTTATCAGTGTATATTTCCCAAATAAAATAAGAAAGAACAGAGTATTGTTTATTTTCTAATATATCTTCATTTCCTATCTTTTTTTTTTTAATAATAGATATACTATCAAGTATTTTTCTCATTTTTTCTATTTAACTACTGTTTGATTTTATGAGCCACGCTGCACACATGTTAATTTACTCTCCGGACTGTGACATTTTCCAGCAATTTCATAAATTTAGCCTTCAAAGGTGATGAAAATGTTCTCAGGACTCCAGAAACAAACTCCTCAGGCAAAATTACAGATCTTTCATTGAGCAATCTACACCGAGAGTAGAAGAGCTTTATTCTTCCAGAGCTGCAAATATTTTCAGCAAGGACTTGTCGTTCATACCTGGGGATACGTGTAAATCATACAAAGAGAAACCAACTACCAACATAATGGTTCATGGGTGGTGTAGAGAAAGCCACAGGCTCCTGTTGTCGTGAGGAATCCATGATCTTGAAGTACCTATTTGCTTGAAATAGCCGGCTGCATCTCCCACCGAATACCTGACGTGGAATACGTTGACCTCACCACATCTGTGAGGTGGTTGGGCACAGCTCACACCGGCTGGGTCTATCTAAGGTGGCTTCTTAATGCAGGAAGAAAGAGCATCTTGGGTTATTCTGCTCCTACCACCACACTGCTTCCCTCCAGAGTATCTCCTCTGTGAGGACACCATCCTCCTGTCCAGAGTATCTCCTCTGTGAGGACACCATCCTCCCCTTCAGAAGGGAGGGACAGCTCACTGCTTCTCAGTGCAAGTACTAAAGGTGACAGGTATTTGGCACAAACGAAAAGACAGAATCAAGTTGTACAGAAGACAGAAGAAACACCAAATAAACCATTTGTTCTGCCAGTTGGATTTACTGTGGGTACTCTTTCCTGCCCGTGCTGGTGGGAGGTTGGGCAGATGGATCCTCTGCTCTTTTCTTCCTGTTTTTCAAAGAAGTTTAGTGCATCTGTCTGTTCTGAAAAGTATCTGGGTAGCTTTCTGCAAACAAGAATTACCCAATTTAACTCTGCAATAACGAGTATTTCAGCAGTCTGTGAATCTTGGAATTTCTTGCAATTTTATTTTTTCTAGTAGGTGGTACCATTTTTTTTCTCCCTTTTAGGCAATCTGCCAGGAGCTGTTAAGATTTCTCCTACAGTGTCTCATTAATGCAGGCTTGGGAACAACGAGAGTAGGCAGCAAAATCAACCTGTGTTGTAGACAAAAGGGAAGTTTTATAATGTATAAGCATCAGAGCCCTGTGAAACGGGTCGTGAAAAGGAAGAAGCAGTTTTCATGAGTTTTTTAAGAACTATCAGAAGACAAGATGGAGGTATGCGGGCAAAAACTAACATGTTCTGCATAGGGTAGACAGTAGCTGGTCTACTCTGCTCTAGTGAGAANGAGTCTCCTTCTCTGGAGACTTTCCAACCCCCCTGGATCTGTTGCTGTGTGGCCTGCCCTGGGGGATCCTGCTCTGGCAGGGGGGTTGGACTCCAGGATCTCCAGAGGTCCCTTCCAATCCCTGCCAGTCTAGCATTCTCTGATTCTGTCAGGAGGTGAACTGCAGAGAGAGTGGAAGAGATTTTTCCTACTACTGCCCCACACACCGTGTCATGATGTGCCAGGAGAAGCTAAACCAGACTATTTTTGGTTGCCTTTAGGATATAGGCACAACTGAAATTATTCTGCTTTTCTTCAAGGAATATTTCAATGTAATCTGCAGAGCTGTACTGCAGCTGGAGGAATAAGACATAATCCAACATCCCTCACTTGTCTGACTGCACGAGAGAGACCGGGCGTTCACAGGGGGACAGAGAAACATCACAGCACCTCGTCCCACCTCATCCCACTCTTCTCTCAGCAGTGCTAGCTCAGCGCAGAAGCAGAAAATTAAAACTGATTTCATTGACAAGCAGCCAAAATATCCTCCTTTTTTGTCTTCTGATCATGCAGTTCCCGTGTCCTAATGTAAAGACTCTTCTGCAAAGCTGAGAGGCTGACCCTGTCGGTCCCATCCCTGACACAGAACCTTCTGCAGTTCATCTCATTTCAGTCCTAAATAAATGATATCCCACGTCTGGGGCTTTCAAACTTTGCCATCTAAACCTACTGTCTATTACAGCCTAGGAGACAATAACCTAAAATTGTTTGGAGCTTAAATTTAAGAAAGCCTATGACTGTGCCAAGCCTCCTACCTTCTAATATACACTGGGAATAAAGGATTTTTTTCAACAAAGGTAAAAGTGAAAGATTATTAACATCCAGACAATGTGCTAATACCAATTACTTTTTCCTTTTGATATCTGGAGGTAATACCAACCCTATTCAAGGACCTTCCACGAGGAGGTGAGCTGCAAAATTACAATTTTAATGGGGAGTAGATAACAATTTTGGTCTTTTGTGCTAGAGAAGAGAAAGTTACATCATTTCCCCCATAATAGGAGGGCCTCCTACCTAAAAAATACCTCTTTTGAAAAACAGTATGTGGAGGAAAGAAATCACTCATGAGACTTTGATTACATCTCTGCCATTACCTGATAATCCTTAAAATGACTCGCCCGTTGTATCCTGGGTTTTAATCCGGTCTTAAAACCAGAACTGAAGCAGATGCTTAATACACTTCACTTGAAAAAGCTGTTCACACTTCAAAAAATCATTCTGGAGAAAAGTTTGCTTGCTAATGGGAAGCTGTGATGGTTGCTAAATGAGTAGTAGGTAGGAACAGCTGCATTTGCCAGGTGCTGGCACATCTATCCTGGCTCCTTCTGCAGGGGGGCCGGGACAGCGACACGACCCAAGTGGTCTGGGTGGGAGTCTGAAGGGGCTCTGTGTCCTGCCCAGCACAGCTCATCACTGGTCAGTTTATTGACTGGGACTGAAGATGGAGTGGGGCTGTGGTCAGTTGAGATCTCAGCTCTGACGCCTTTGAGGTGAGGTGCTCCTGGAAGCACAGACGTCACCGTGTTATGTCTGACCGCCACGCGTTACAAGAACTTCTTTGCACCTCTCAGCTACACAAATAAACAAGAAAAGGAAAAAGCATGAGCCAGAAAGCCAGGATGAGCCTTCATTNAGCCTAGGAGACAATAACCTAAAATTGTTTGGAGCTTAAATTTAAGAAAGCCTATGACTGTGACAAGCCTCCTACCTTCTAATATACACTGGGAATAAAGGATTTTTTTCAACAAAGGTAAAAGTGAAAGATTATTAACATCCAGACAATGTGCTAATACCAATTACTTTTTCCTTTTGATATCTGGAGGTAATACCAACCCTATTCAAGGACCTTCCACGAGGAGGTGAGCTGCAAAATTACAATTTTAATGGGGAGTAGATAACAATTTTGGTCTTTTGTGCTAGAGAAGAGAAAGTTACATCATTTCCCCCATAATAGGAGGGCCTCCTACCTAAAAAATACCTCTTTTGAAAAACAGTATGTGGAGGAAAGAAATCACTCATGAGACTTTGATTACATCTCTGCCATTACCTGATAATCCTTAAAATGACTCGCCCGTTGTATCCTGGGTTTTAATCCGGTCTTAAAACCAGAACTGAAGCAGATGCTTAATACACTTCACTTGAAAAAGCTGTTCACACTTCAAAAAATCATTCTGGAGAAAAGTTTGCTTGCTAATGGGAAGCTGTGATGGTTGCTAAATGAGTAGTAGGTAGGAACAGCTGCATTTGCCAGGTGCTGGCACATCTATCCTGGCTCCTTCTGCAGGGAGCCCGGGACAGCGACACGACCCAAGTGGGTGGGAGTCTGAAGGGGCTCTGTGTCCTGCCCAGCACAGCTCATCACTGGTCAGTTTATTGACTGGGACTGAAGATGGAGTGGGGCTGTGGCCAGGTGAGCTCTCAGCTCTGATGACGCCTTTGAGGTGAGGTGCTCCTGGAAGCACAGACGTCACCGTGTTACGTCTGACCGCCACGCGTTACAAGAACTTCTTTGCACCTCTCAGCTACACAAATAAACAAGAAAAGGAAAAAGCATGAGCCAGAAAGCCAGGATGAGCCTTCATTTTTTACTAGACCCAGTATTTCTAGATGCCAGCCGTCTACCAGCTGCAAAGTAACTTACAAAGAGGACAAAACAGGACTAGGTAGCCCCTCTTCCCCAGCATCACCTGCAAGCAGAGACCGGCAACACCACCCAAAAAAGTTGCTAGAAAGCAGGATAAGAGGTTTGAAAACCTCTGATGAAGAAAATATAGATTGTCTGAGAGGAAAAGAAAAATCCCTTGTTTGCTATGTATTGGATCCATTCCCAGATAACTCTTTCTCTGTGCGTTACAGATGTGTGTTTCCCCTGAAAACCAGGAAATCAGCCTGTGCTCTTCAGAACAGAGGTGGCCGTAGGTAAAAATTGTAGACAGCTCCATCCCAATTTTACAGACAAAAACCATGACTGAAGACTTTCCAGTAGATGGCAGGGTTACCTTGTGACAGAGCTGAAAGTCTTAAGTTGAAAAGGCTCCTGGAGTCAAGTATATTTAAGTTTATTAAGTATATTAAGAAGTATATTTAAGTATATCGAGTATATTAAGTATAAGAAATATATTTAAGTATATTGAGTATATTAAGTATATGAGGATAAGAAATATATTAAGTATATTGAGTATATTAAGTATATAATAAGAAATATATTTAAGTATATTGAGTATATTAAGTATATTTAAGTACATGAGTATAATAAGTATAAGAAATATATTAAGTATATTGAGTATATTAAGTATATGAGTATAATAAGAAATATATTTAAGTGTATTAAGTATATTAAGTATATGAGTATATTTAAATAGGAGAATGAACAAATATCTGAAAAGGCATAAAACCACGTTGGATTAACTGATTGAATACAAACTGGGAAATGTAGAAGTTGTATTTTAAGGTAGTGAAAAATCTTGATCCTCAACACAGTATTAAAAATGAGCTCTGTTAAAAATGAGTTTCTTTTAGTCAACTGCTTGTAACCACAAACTGACAAGACAGAAACCACAGAATTTATTGTGAGAAGTGCAACCCAAACAGGGAATTCCATCCTGCTTTTGTCAATATGAGAAATCATGAGCTCAGCAGGTGGAGGACATCTTCACAGGTTGGGATTGCCCTCAGAAAGAGCCAGCAGGAAAGCCTGATGCACCCCGAGGGTCTCAGGAATGGTGGGGTTTTTATGTGTTGGGAACCAAACCAACTCAGCTCAGGATGAAATAATAACCGGCTGCAAATGGAGGAGGCTTCGACTTCTTAAAACTACAGTTCTTTGAATCTGTTTTTCCAGATAAAGCAGCGCGATGCATCCCAGTGTATTTCAAACACTTAGGATGACTCTAGGATATGAATTTCCTTG
This sequence comes from Baryphthengus martii, assembly GCA_013396935.1. Taxonomy (NCBI): domain Eukaryota; kingdom Metazoa; phylum Chordata; class Aves; order Coraciiformes; family Momotidae; genus Baryphthengus; species Baryphthengus martii. The sequence goes on along the minus strand of VWZK01010852.1, from coordinate 36,112 downwards.
TCAGTCTCCCAGGGTTGTATGGGCATCTCCTTGAAAGAGAGCTGAATATCCATGAGGTGGATATAAATGGGGTCATTGTGGTTGTGTGAAGACCTTCTGAAACAATTTGTTGATCATCACTAATATCAAACCCCTGTACATTGCAGGTAAACTGCAGAAAAAAAATACCAGTCCATATCCTACATGATTTTCTGTATTAGAAAAGATTCAGATATCAGATCCCCGATATTTTTGCTTCTCGTTTGGTCGGTGCCGGGTTTGGCCTCTCTCACTGACATATTTCATGTCACTATTATCCTGTGGAATTAGAGGATTCGTGGAAATACTATATTTATTCACAAAAAGAGGTTACCTGCTTTCTTTTGTGAAGATCTAATAAGAAAATGCATCTGCTGATGCCACACAGGCCTTCTGGAAAGTAAAAAGGCCCAGCCTGGCACATACTCTGTTTCAGGCCAAATTCTGCATTCGTAGCACCAGTGCCACTCAGCAGGGCTACCAGACTGCAGACCATGCAGAAAAAAACCCAGAATTCTCATTCCTACTGATTAACAATACCTTCAAAGTCACATTTCCTATAATTTCCTGCACTAATAAACTCACCTTCCTCTGAGAAGTGCAGAGTGTCACTAAAGAACACAGCTTTGGACTATGTCACTGAAAACACTTTGGGGGGTTGTTTTGACTTGATAGAACCCTTAATAGTTTGTCATCGCATTTTTTTTGGTTTTTACATTTTGAGGCATGACTACATTATATTCTTTAAAAGTTTCCCCCATCCTAAAGCTACCTTACTGAGAATACACACCTACTGATTCGCCCTGGTTCCAAAAAGGAATAAAAACTGCATCAACTGACTGTTTAAAATCCTATCATCTTTTTTTTTTTTTTTTTTTTGCAGTTGGATAATACACACAAAGCTTGACACATTCCCAAAATTCTGACTCTGGTGAGAGCGTAACAGAAATGACAGTATTAATGTGATCATCTTGATTTTTTTTTCCCACAAGAAATAAAACATCGTTCTAACTGCTCCATGACCACATGGTCTTTTCTCCCCCTTTCAGCCTCATGAATAATTTGGCTCGTCTTTCTCACTGACATAAACACTGCATCCCGCTGAAGGTCACGCAGCATCTTCTCCTTCTCGTGCTGTTCAGCACCGTATTCTGCGCCTCACGTTATTTTACGCTCAGGATGTGCAGTTGTCGACTGTTTCCATGGTGGTTTTAATGCCTCAGAGTCGGTTCCTGCAGTGAGTGGTAAACTCTGATGTTTCAAGAGCTAATTAGTTGTGCAGATTTCTTTTTTTTATTGCCCTATCTCGGTTTATTCAGCTGGAGAGCTATGGGCCAGGCGAGGTCAGCAAAGGCGATTAGAGAAATCATCACTGTTTCATACAACAGAAAGATAAAATAAATCATCATCTTTCTTGGTGTAGAAAGGAAAAGAATTACAGAGTCTGGGCCATCTGACATTATTAAGGTAAGTGTAAAGCAATTGTTTCGACCCTTGGGCTTTTGGCTCACCCAGGGTCCCCACTGATCCATTTGTCATCCAATATTCCTGTCTGAAGACAAAAGCCCTCTGAGGCTTCCACAGAGAACCCAGATCTTTCTACTCCTGGCTCAGCGACTCTTCTATTCCCAGCCTTGAGTTTCATCTCATCAGTGTCCCCTGAAGCAATGCTCAGGCTCTGGTTTTCCATAGCTAGAAGGAAATGTACAGAAAATCATGGAGCTGGGAAGTGGTGGGGAGAGCAGAAAAAAAGAAAGGAACCCAAACTCTTTTATCTGTAGGAGCGCTCTCAGCCGGCCTCAACTTACACGTGGAAATTTTTTTCTGCAAGTCGCTGGGAGGAGAGATGGGGACAGAGGGGCTTTCACTGGCCTTAGTTCTTCATGTCCTAAAGACCTTAGCAGCTTTTAAACAACAGTAAAAACTGTGAACATACGTGCTGTAGGAGAGGGAGAGACCTATACATCAAGAGGATATATTCCAAAGCCAAGAGAACCTCCAAGAGGGAACGAAACCCCAAAAGGTATGCTGTTAATTTCAAGAAGAACCATACTTGTATTTGTGTAAAATAACATTACAGTGACCGCACGACCGGTGGTTTTGTTTCATTTATGGACTGTGCCTGTGACACAGCTCAGGAAGGAATTTCCCTCAGAAGTGAGTGATGAAAGCGCATCACCGCAGAGGAAGTCTTCCTCAACAAGTTAAGCCTTTTTCCTCCTCTGGGAGGAGGAAAGATTGGGGGTCACAGTGAAGGTATAAAACCAAGTTACTTCTGTAACATCACGTCTTAAAACATAAGGCTTAGAGAGGAATAAAATGTAATCGGCCCTTCCCACTTGTAGAGGGCAAAAAGGAACAACCGAAGACCAGAAGTGCAGAAGAGAAACAGTTCTCACTCCGTGATATTCTGAGGTACAGAAAAAACCACCAGGAGACACGAGCTTCATGCCTAATATTTTTTTAATTTATTTTATTTCAAAAGGTAGGGAGGAGAAACAAGAACATGACACAGCCACGATGTTCTGGGACACGTTTCAGAGCAAGGTATTCTTGAAAGGACTGATGCAAAACAAGCAGCAGAGCACTCCCTGATTTAAAGGAGTTTGTGCCACTGGGGACTCTCTTCTGCTCCATCATTAACTGATAAATAAAAGCCACTCGACTGTGCTCACACCCAATACTGAAAGGTGGGAAGAAGGAAAAACAACAGCCAAGCTAGCACAACAAGTCAATAGCAAACAAGATCCTGTGATCAAAACAGATCCTCCCTTCAAGAAAATGTTTTGCTGGGTGAGGATGACTAAGAAGGACACTCCTTAACCTATTTCCTCAGTTGGCACCTGGCTCTGGCCAAGCCTGGCAACATCAGATGTGTCTTTCCCGCTGTCTTCCAATTTTTCCACAATGGAGACCCTAAATACAAGAAGTCCTGGTTGTCAGCAGCCCGAGTCTCACCAGCCCCTGCACCACTTGAGTGGTTCAGCTGTGTTCAACCACTGGAGCCACCCCTGCTCTTCTTGCATGTGAGGCGGTGGGTCCAAGTGCCCATGCCCTCGGTGTAACTAGCTGAGTTCCCTGGAGTGGTGTTCCTCTCCATTTCAGAGCCCTCTGCTGCTCTTCCTCTGAAGCTTTCCCTATGCAGGCTGGAGACCTGCTTTGATGAGCTCCATCGTGCACCTCACATGCACCTTCCCCCTGCAGTGAGATGCAGTCCTAACACAGCTTTTACTGGCAGTTTCAGGAAATGCTATCTCACCTGATTACTCCTCCCAGGAGCAGAGGAGCTCCAGTTACTACTGCCCTGGAAGCAACCAGAAGAGGGTATCCAGAGCAGGGTCTGAGCCTGGCTACAGGAGGATTACAAACATCTGGAAGCATAGCTCTCTGTAGTTTAACCCACTGGCCTTGATGTTCACCAGGAGGTGGCCCTTCAGCCTCCTCTTTTGATGCCACAAGGTCAGGGAGGACGTACGGGAGAGTGGTGCAGGACAGCACTGGCCGACACCACGTCCCTGCCGGACTCCCGCCCGCACACCTCCCGCACGCACAGGTAGCACCAAACACGGTCAAGCAGTTTTGCTCAAGCTGGAAGACATCCTCTTGGGACAGCGCTTGGATACCCACGGAGTCAGCGTTAGCGACCTGCAGGCTGGGGCTTCAACTGGGCTTCAACTGCCCTTGGGTGCTGTCATCCCGTGACCAATCTGGCCCTGCCGGGAAGCCACACATGCCATTTCTCTGAAGCAGGGCACGTTGATTTTCAAGCTTATCCAAAGAGGTTGGCTTTCTCCCCTCTTCCTGCGGCCCTCGCTCCCGCAGGGCTCTCTGAGGCGGGACGCGGTGACAGGAGCTGCACCGGCCGGCTGGGGGGAGCGCTCCC
>VWZK01010852.1:0-31894 GCA_013396935.1 Baryphthengus martii | reverse complement strand
AGCCCGAGCCGGGGCTTCCCCCGCGGCGGCGGAGCCCCGGCAGCGACGGGGAGCCCGCGATGGAGAGCGGAGGAGCGCTCCGTTCAGCGGCACCGTGCGAGGGGTGAATTCAGATGGGCACCGCGGCTCGCAGGAAATTGCGCTGCTTTAGGCAAACGGCAGATGAGCCCAAAGCTTTTCTGCGAGACCTTGCCATCCTGCGCTCCCGCTGGAGGACGCTGGCCGCTGTCCCAAGCTGGGGAGAAAGGCAGGTGTGGACTCCGTGCGCAACCCTCTGCGGTGGAGCTGGCTTCTTAACAGACCTTCACTTGGGTTGCTTGAAATTGAAAATAAAGACTGCCTCCTGATATTTTGCTTTAATTACCCTTTTACGTCCCAGGATAGTCTCAGGAGATAAAACTCAATTTCAGAAGCGCCCTGAGGGAACGGCAAGCTAAAACTCTTGCAATAACTATCAGATACTGGTTTTGAAAGAGGCACATTGGACCAGCCTAGGACAAGAGAGCTTAAGAGAACAGAGAGCACTACTGAGCAGGCCTTTTTCTTGTGCATTTATCTGGAGAGTCGTGCAAGACGTTACACTTCTTAACAGTCCTCTTTCGGTTGTTAAATCGAAGCATCTCAAATGGAGCTTCCCTGGTAACCCCGCTCTGCAAATAAAGATACCATCTGTGTAAGCAATGCTAAATGCAACTTCACTTGGCACGGATTTGCCTGAAAGACTGGAAAGTTAGTTCAAGGGGGAAGACGCAAAGGCGTGAAAAGAAAGGAGTTAAAAGGGAGTCAGCACAGGAAAGTGATGAATACACTTTAACCAGGGGGAAAAAATGATGCTACTTGGAGGTATCCCGGACCACATTAATACGTCACTGGAAGACCAAGCTCCTGGATACTTCCTGGAGTTTTTTAATTCCTGTACCTGAGCTGCCATCCCTCCATGCAGATCCGTGTGCCTTTGCAGACCAATCTTTGTAGTCTTAATGCTGTTATTTCGTTCCGTTAACAAAAACGGTGGCGTTTTCCATCCACATACAGACCTGTCTTAGAAGCATCATTTCCAAGGCACTGGACATGCTATTTACTTTTTACCAGTTACTATGACTAAAATCATTTGTAGCAACATTTTACAACATCCTATCTTCTATCTGCTGAGAAAGGCAGACAAAACTTGTACCTATTTGTTTCAAAACAGAGGAATTCAAACAGATTTAGTGATTTTGATTGAGCTGTCTAATAAATTTTGGGAGCAGACTCTCTGATTTCTGAGCAGAAGTAATTACCATGAGTAGCACCTGTTTATCAGAATTAAGGAACTCTGCAGAGATGTGTGAAAATACCTTATTTTGGAAGAGGGTCACCCCAAGTGGAGGAATTTCATGAAGAATAACCTGCCAAGCCCAAACTTAACATTTAATTCCTGTGGTTCTGCCACTCGAAGAGTTTTAGACCAAGAAAGGATTTCTGTCACGTGGAGCCAGGGCACGTGTATGCTCCCAGCTAAATTATTGCATCTGCATGGCCTTGTATGCTTGAAAGAGCACAATTGGTCACGTTTGCGGACAAGCAAGACTGAAGTTGTTCTGTGGTGCGGCGCAAACCCCTTTGAATCCCGTCTGCTCTCCCCTTTGTTGCTCGTGGAGGAAATAGGCACCGGCACTTTTAACTTGAAATAATCTTTTCTCTTGCAGTCAGTCATGAATAGTTAGATTCCTTTAAATTCCCCCTCTTGACAAGGTTAATCCCGTCCTAATCACGGCATCCACGTGTAACCTCTTTGCCCTGTATCCCAGAAACCAGTAACTGTGCAAGGCAGTCATTAAAAATTCTATCTGTCTTCCTTCCAATTCTATAGGGAGAGAGAAGAATTAGTCATACTCAAATCTGTTTTCTCCTATTTTTTTTCTCTCTCTCTTTTATATTCCAGCTAAAATGGAAGCCTTTTGTTAAGACAGTATAATGAAAACTATTAGTGCCTTGAAAACACTCACTTATTCAAAGCACATACAGCATTTAAATAGTAGAAGCCTTTAGCCTGGCAAAACCCTTCCTACCTTTGTTTAAACAAAACTTGCTTTTTCATTTGATCTCTCGTTTGCACGTCCTACATCTGGAATTTTTCTTCTTCATTTGGAAAAAGAAAACAATTAGATGTGCTTCAAGGCTGCTTAACGTTGTGGATCGGTGAGGTGAACCCGGCCACCTTCTGCATCGCTGGGTTCTCCGCAGGGTCCCAGAAGCCACGCCAAGAGCGTATGAGGTCTGCTGTGTTTGCTGACTGGAGTTATTTAAACTGTTGGCAGAATGCTGCTTACAGAGCGCCGGGATAAATAAAAGATAAGAGATGAGTAAAGCCAATGAAAGATCCAGAGAACGTGGGGAGGCCGGGCGGCACGCGGAGGTAGCTGCACGTCTGGGAGAGATTCTCTGTGCATCTTTTTTGTCCTTACTTTCTCAAAAAAAAACAGGGGGACTTTGAAGCATCTGCGTTGACTGCAACAGGAAAACAGCAGCTATGCTGAAAGCTCAGCTCACAAGGAGTTAAGGAAGTGTCTTTTAAAGCCATGCAGATGTTTCTGGAATAATAGCTTTGTATACAAACTATATTGAGTGGTAATTGTCTAGCTTCCAAATAAATCTATGAATAAATTTAGATAATCTAGAGAAACAAAGTATTTACTGGTAAGATTAGAAAATGTATAAAGAGCTCATACCTAATCAAACATAAGCAGGGCCTTAAAAAGTCTCCCCTACGCAGTGTTGAATCTGCTTTCTGCTCTGGGTAGCCCACAGCTCAGTAGGGCATTTCCACCACAGTCCCTGTCTTGATTAAAACCAGCGAGCTTCTCTACTTTGCTTTTACTACATACATTAAAATACCTCCAAGAACGAACACTTGAATTGCTCAGTCCATACAGAAATCCCCGTACGCACGACAAGTTATTTCAGGAGAAGTTAGGCATCCAAGTTGCCCGAGTGTCTTTGTTACTTCAGTGTATTTCACAACGTTCCTGAGGTACTTTTAAATGATCTCCCCAATAACTCCCCACCAACAGCCTTCATCTGTTTGTTTTTAGGTTAATGGTTTAGGGTCCCTTGAGTGCTCACTGACAGGAGGGGAACGCACATCACACCATTCAAAGGCACAGTTGGATCAATGGGTCCACTCAAATACTGAAAGCGAAGGTCTTAAAGTCACTAGGACACCATGTCCTTGCTAATTTGGCAAACTTAAGACATCAAGTAGGATAAAGAGGAGCAAAACTGAGGAGAAATTTACAGTCAAAATCTTGGGAACCATTTCCATCCTCATAAAGGCAACGTGAAGAACTCCTTTGCTGTACCACCGCGGGATAGAACGGCGGGTGCTTCTTTCCCGACAGCAAAAGTCTGGATGTTGTTTGGTGCCTTCTTGCTGCAGTTTATTGGTACTCTGTGGAACCCTGAAACTAAGAGAACTGACTCTTTCCAGTCCTTGGCTTTACTCTGTTACCCTCTACAGTGTTGGATGTGTTCAGAACAAAATAACTGAATCCGCAGAAGACAGTTAAGTCCCCACATTCTGTATAAACCATCATAATTTAGGAACCTCTGCAGGTAAATTAGATAAAATCTCTCTGAAATCTTCCTAAATTCCCAGCCCTTATTTTATCTTGTGTCAAGAAATAGTAGTCTAATCACAAAACTTTCAGTCTAGTCAATCCAGCTTTGTCTGACTTAGGGTCAGATGATAAGGTTACAGTTTTGGCCGCCTTCATCAGGTTTATCACGGGCCACAGCTAATTGCCACCTCTCCGGGCCAAGATCCCGGTGACAGCACTGTACCCCCTTCTCCCGGATTCCAGATTCTCTTCCTCCTCTGCTAGAAGTGGGCAGACATCAGTAGCAGGCCTATTTTGGTCTCCTTGCTCTTCTCCTCGTTTAGCGTATGATTGAATCATAACCCATTACATCACTTATGTTTAACAAAGCGGCTGCCTCCCAGATTTCTCTTCCCTGATATCCTCAGGCTGCGGCCGTGCCTACGGCAAAGCGCTAGGACAGAAACTCTCAGGCAATCTCCCTTGGCACTCAACTTTGCTGTCAGCACATTTTCTACCCCTTCACTTCTCTCTCTGCTTCTTGCTGCTTTTCTAACCTGACTGTAGCGGTTTTGGTCCTGCCCAACAGGTTAGCAGAGGGTCCTGGACACGCTGGTCCTTACATGGCCACCCTTCAACTTTCTTTCCTGGACTCGTGTGTCCAGCTCTGGAGCCCCCAACACAAGAAAGACATGGATCTGTTGGAGAGGGTCCAGAGGAGGCCACAAAGATGACCAGAAGTCTGGAGCACCTCTGCTGTGAGGCCANTAGTGGCCTCCAGGGTCTGAAGGGGCTACAGGGGCGGCCGGTAATTAGCAACGCAAAGCTTAATCAATTTGACGTTGTTCTTTTTGCCCTTCCCGCTGTCTTCATCCAGCCAGTCTTTGTTCCCGCTCCCTTGCCAGGAAGCGTGACGTGTCTTTTGGCTTTTCCGCGTGGCGCAATGCAGAGCTCCAACGCGGTACATTTTATGGCGTGAGTATGTGTAACCGTAAAGAACGGCTGTCTCTGACCTTAATGGAGTAGTAAAAAGGAGATGTAAATAGTTACTAAAGTGAAAAGGCAGAATTGAAGCATTTTTTTTTCCCGAGTGCAGCTTCAGACAGGCTGTACCTACATACAACTTCAAAAGCACCGGCTCCATGGGCTTGGAATAATTGCAGATGGATTTCTGAAGCCGTCGTTTCTATAGATTTATATGACGAGTGAGATTTGCATATTAATGTCAACTTAAAAATTATTCTGGCTCTTCAATACTAATATAGTAATAACAGAGGAAAAAATGAGGGTAGTTGTGACAGGCATCCGCTCCGTGCGTGCAGCTTATGTTAAAAACCCGATAGTTTGTCATTTCCAGTAATGATTTGTCCTGCAAAATGGAGGAAATGATTTTGCTCTTTTAATAACTATTTGTATGAAATCCAGTTCATGGCTTTACAGAGAACAAGGGATGGAGAAGAAAAAAGTCTTAGTCAAATACTACTGGTGAAAAACAGTAATGTTTTTTTTTTTCCTTTCTGAATAAAGAAGAGGGAAGGGGATTGTTTGTTTCTGTGTTTGGTTTTATTTTAGTGTTTTTTATATAGTGCTTTGTAAATATATATGGAAGTGACCTAACCTTGTCAGCAGACATTTTCCATGCTAAGGGAAATGAATTATCGGGGTGTCAACCAGATCCTTGATAAAATGTAAATAGTTCTGCCAGTGAAATGTTCATTTGGGGAAAGTTTGTTGCCTACCTATCTTTGGATTCCAGGTAGATTCCTCTGACTCATGTGGCTGAATTTCAGTGATTTCCCTTAGAAACACATGAGTAAAGCCAATGGAGTTCGATACTCTGATGCGATGATTTTACCATCATTTGTGGCCCTCAAGACCAGATCTGGGTAAAATTTTCCAAGGTGCTCATTCTTTGGGCAGCGCTGTGCCCTCAGTCAGTGCCCAGTGCCAGTTGTGTTCACTGGGAGCATCGTGAGGCCAGCAGAGAGCACATTCGTAAACCCCTCTCCTCTGCCTACAAACTTAAATCTCTGGTTTAAGAAAGGGCTCGCTGTAGATAATTAGTTGAGGGAAAATATTGCAGTCAGAGTGCGCAAAAAGTATACGGGTAAAACGCGAAGTGCCACCGAAGGAATGGAAAAGTCCTGACTTCATTCGTATTCTCAAATATCTTACCCGTCGTTATGTCACTAGGGAATACTTTTGTTTCTAAATCTGCCTTAAAAATGACTTTCAAATCCTAAATATCCTCTTTGAAGAATATTCTTCCGTGCCACATTTTATCTCAGAAAACCTTAAAAAATGCAATAGCTTAAGAAAAACAAATGGTCTGAGACCTTTTGCCGTACGCCCTGTTGTATTTAGACAAAATTGTGTATATTAAAGATTCCAAGATCAGCTCCCAAAACCTTTCCAGGAGTTGTTCTTTCTTACACTGTGTTCCACAATTCACCTAAGACCGTCAGCGTGACGGAGTTGCGACACTGAACTGGTAGCAACAGCTTTACCGTCTTGTACCTTTGGTTTTCCTGTCAATTTTGCAAATGTTTCCAAAAAAAAAAAGAAAAAAAAAGAAAAATTCGTAGAACTTTTGTCAGAAAACTGTAGCTGCTGCCGTAGCTAAATTGCTGCTAAGTGTCGAGGTGATAAAAGCCTTCTCCCACGCCTGCCACTCTGAACAGCACCATTGTCAGGAAAAGGTAGGCATCTTTTTTCCAGTAAGGCGGCGGCCGGTGATAACATTAGCGCTGGGACAAGGCACGGCCCCGGTGATTGTCAGATGCATTACTGGATGTGTCACTCTTTGAAAAAAGCCCATCTAACGGATGATTTATCCAAGCTCGCTCATTGTACCGATTTATTTTATAGGAGATACCGCGCCAGTCGAAGCAGAACCCTCCTGTGACCTGGTCACCTCAAGGGCCTGCGTTCCACCCGCAGAACCCGTCCCGGTTCCCAGCCGGTGGGCCGTGTAGCGCTGAAGGAAAATGAACATACTGAAGGGCCACCGCCACTTCTTGTGCTTTCTGCCTACCACACGCCTTGTCATCTTCTTAGCGGCTTTGACGACCGCCGAGGATGTGACCAACAGCACTTTCACCCGCCCCGCCGCCAGCGCGGGATCCGTGCCGGTGGTCATCTCCCGCATCGACCACATCATCGTCAAGGAGGGGAGCAGTGCCTTGCTCGACTGCAACGTCCAAGGGAGTCCGAGCCCTCGGTACAGGTGGTACAATTCTAACGGCCGCCTGCTCCGCGAGGAGGACAATAAAGGTAACTTCTTAGTATTCTCACTCAGAGACGCCGTTCAGTTTCAGCAGGATCACCGATAACCTGAATTTAATGGCCTGACGGCAGGATTTTTCCTGCATGAAAATATATTAAAGGCCGGTGGCTGCCGTAAATTTGTTAAGCGCACCTCAAAACAATTAAATATTTATTAATTTTAATGTGTTATTTATAGCAACACGTAGCAAGACGCTGAAGCACTTGACAGAAAGTGTAGACAGGCTTCTTTTCACTGGAAGACTTTGGGTTTGATCCTGTTTCCCATTCTGTCCTTCCTGTTCTTCTCTGGCACCAAAAAGCTATTTTCCAACTCAAGGGAGGATTCTCTAGGCATAAGAGAATAGTTTGTTGGCAGGAACTCAGCACAGCTAACCCCCTGTGACGCCCGCTGGCTTTACATGTAGTGCCACGGGAGTGTAAGAATCGGGAGGTGCCCTGAATTTCAGACCAGCAGAAAAACCTGTATTGGGGCAGCAGCCAGAAGGAGAAGCCAAGTTTGAGCCTTCCTGGCTTTAGTTAAGACTCTTCAGTTGCATTTGCCAAAGACCTTAATTACATGAGCTTGTTCTCCTTAAATGGAAGGTTTGGAGGATAATCCCAGTTCTACTTCAAGAGAACAGTTCAGGGGGGATGGAAGGTGTTTGGCTCAGGTAATCCTTCCATACTGACTGCTTTGTTCACAGCCTGGTGAAATAAACTCCGAGTTATTCCAACTAAATACGAGATAGCTTGCCTAACTAATAGGTGACCTGAGGGAGAACTCTGTCGTGACGGGAGTAACGACTGACCCAGCTGGATGTGCATCTCTCTGAGCTTTACTGCATAGCTGGTTATAGTGCACATTCCACTATTTGAGCATTTTCTGAGTCAAGCTGGAGAAAGGAACTCCTTGAGCTAGTAAGTGGACTTTCAGGTACCATTTGTAGGTGGCGACGTACTGTGATTAGTGTGCTGGAGTGTTTTACGAAGGCGTGCCAACAGAAATGTTCCCCTTTAGTTGGGCAGCTAACTTGAGGTCTTTGGATAATCAAGTGAGAGAGATTCTGCTCAAACAAATATTTAAGTAGAAGAGCAAAAACTTTGACCGAATCAGTAAAAAATGCAGATGAAGTATTAAGGCCACATAACTTAAACTTTCCTCCTTTAAGAAACTTTTTGTGGAAGTATTTCCTAGCACAAGACTTTTCTTTCCTCTGTAGACAAGAGTTGAGCGTGGCATTGAAGCGGTACGAAAACGCAGCGATGACACCTTCTCTCATCCTTGTTTTCTCATTCGGCTTCTGCTGTCTGCCAGGATGCAGTGGCACAGGCCCAGCCGTTGAGTCCCAGTTCAATGCCATGATGTCATTTCCAACAGCTGGAACCGGGAGACAGCAGCGAGGCTTCTTGGCATTTCACAATTAATCAAGATCTACTTTGCCACCCTTGCAATTTCAAGAAATACTGAGCAGCCGGTACCCTGTCTTTTTCTTATTCTAGGGGTGGAGAAGGAAGTGTCGTCCGTCAGAGATGCTGGTGTTTCCTCTGAAAGAGAGTTTTCCTCTGAATTTGCCTAATTTGAGCAGGTTGGGGTGATTTTTTTTTACAGGAAGGTCTGCTTCACGCTGAGCTTTTCGTTTATTCTATATGTTTTAATTTCAGCTGGTTTTGAGAATTAAGACAGGGCAAAAATAGCATTTCAGCTAAGTTAAAAATTCTAAGTAAGAGGATAAAAAGATGTAATTAAGAACTGTCCATAAAGGAATTGAGGCGGGGATCTCAAGGCAATACTTTCTCCATAGGCTTCTACTGGAGATAATGTAAATAAAAAACCACAATTTGGATAAGCCATGTTTAATTAGAAAAACTTTCAAAATGGTAAAAGCCCATAAGTATTCTGAATTACAGGCTTTTTTTTTTTGACTAATGAGGTTCAGAATTGCTCACACACTCTTCCTTGAATGAAATAAAGTTAAAAAGTAGAATCATCTTTTTGACAATGAAAGAACTCCCATGAAAAGGATAAAATAAATGTAGAAACAAGGCATGCACCACCGTGTGGCACGACTGCAATCCTTGCCTTGGGACTTACATCCACTGCACAGGGGTTTTGTGCTCTTTTTGGTCCTCTAATCATTGATAGAAATGACTTTTAAAAGTAAGAGAAGCTTAGAATTTCACACCGGCAAACAAGGTGTTTTCATAATTGGTCAGGGCTCGTCTCTTTTCCATCCATCTTACTCCTCCTGTCCTGTTTCCCTCTTTTTTTGAAATCCTACTTCAAAACTAGATTCTGAACACCTCAGAGGCCATCATATATTAATACATTGTCTGGAATTTTATAGGGTTTAAAGATTACTTTTAAAGAAGTACATGAGATTCTGCAACAAAGCACCAGAAGGAACCCAACTGTAAGAAAATGAATTGTCAGGGAACAAAACAAGGAGGGCTTAGTAGGTTTTTCTGCCTCACAATCGCACTGTTCCTGTTCTCTGCGGCAGTGTGGCTGGTGTTTGGATCATCTGCAGTGAGTAGGTCTGTCTTGGTAACTGAACTGACCATAAGATTGCGATCGATGTCATGCATGTTAACATTTTTGATGAGACCCTCAGAGCACGATCCAATTACTCACAGTTGATGTCAGGGATTTGATAGTAACACGGTTAGGATCTCAGGGACAGATGAGCCTTCTGATGGTAAATTCTTCGTCTCCTTGTGAACATTATTTCCTTCTTCGACAACCTGAAGCCGGTTTGACGAAGCTGATGTTTGAGACTGTGCTGATCCTGTGAACAAAATAACTTCTAATTAAGTCGCTCTGTCTCCTCTCCAGCAGGAAAATGGTGGTTTCTTGACAACGGGCTACTGAACATTACCAGCGTGTCTTTTGAAGACAGGGGTAAATACACGTGTGTCGCATCGAACGTGTACGGCGGCGTGAACAACACGGTGACGCTGCGGGTTGTTTTTACCTCCGGAGATATGGGAATCTATTATATGATTGTTTGCCTCGTAGCTTTTACCATTGTTATGATCCTGAACATTACTCGCTTGTGTATGATGAGCAGTCATCTGAAGAAAACTGAGAAAGCAATCAATGAATTCTTCAGAACAGAAGGGGCAGAGAAACTCCAGAAAGCTTTTGAGATTGCGAAGCGTATCCCGATTATCACTTCGGCCAAAACGCTCGAGCTTGCCAAAGTCACCCAGTTTAAGACCATGGAATTTGCTCGCTATATCGAAGAGCTCGCTCGGAGCGTCCCATTGCCACCTCTCATCATGAACTGCAGGACTATAATGGAAGAAATTATGGAGGTCGTTGGTCTGGAGGAGCAAGGACAGAATTTTGTCCGGCAGGCAGCGGAAGGCCAGGAAACCACAGAAACCAATGAGCTGTACATGATCCCGAACGCGTTGAAGCGCAGCGACTCCCCCACGGCCGACTCCGACGCGTCGTCGCTGCACGAGCCGCCTCAACAGATCGCAATAAAAGTGTCGGTTCACCCGTTGTCCAAGAAGGACTGCATGGACGGTCAGTCGCAAGAGAGCATGCAGTTGGACACCAAGGAAGAAGACGCTCCTCAAACACCAGCACTTCCCGCGGAGCCCCTTCCCGAGCCTTCCGCCGAACTGAGTTCCGATGACACGGCGTTGGCGAACGACACGAATCCGTGCGTTATATACGAAAGCCATGTATGATAGTTACTCCTGAATCTATGCATAGCAGGAAAAATCAGGTGGAGCTCTTTTAAAAATCCATATTGTACTTGCCGCTAAGCCTTACCGGGAGACTATCCTAGCAAAAGCATGTATGTGGATTATTTGGCACTTTCTTCTCGGTTGGACTTTCGTTTACCATGATGTATGGCAGAGTAATTGCTATTACATTAATATTAATTGCTCTTTTCGATTAGGAGTATTTCAAAGAAACATTTACCTCAGCATTTTCTAGGTTGGAGTCCCCCATAGTGGCCTCCTGGAAGTCACTGGTAGTCTTTGATGTAGGGCACTTGAACTTACTAAACATAAAACCGGTTTTTCGTTTTCCTCCTTCGCTCTTGGTAGTTCCATTTATTGCATTTTTTTGCAAATAATTATCTTCTGAATTTGAAATACTGCCCAAGAGGCAGCACTCCAGTAGCCAAGTAAAATCCTAATAGATCCCATTTACAAAGCCTGTTTGCTCAGCTGGGTTGTGATTTAGAGGGCTATTAAAGAAAGTTAAAATGCTTCCATTTCATTTGAGACCACAGCGCTTAGGCACATGGGAAATAAGTTTTCCCTTTTCCGTGGAATGGAGATGCCAACAATTGGTTTTTTTGACGTCGAGAGACGGCTTTGAGGTGTATTCTACAGATAGGAAAGCCCATAAGCGTCTTACAGAAGGTTGCAGTTCCAGCAGCTCCGCAGTTGGTTTTCTTTGCATGTATTCGACCGTTTTTTGCCTTTGTGAGAAGTTGATAGGGAAAAGAGCTGCAAATACGCAAGATGTCTTCTTTTTGTAGAGATTTGGTAGCAGTGAGCATGCACTACCTTACCAGAAAATAAGCAGGGTCTTTAATCAGCTGATGACGAGGCTGAAATGGCAGAAGACCCTTTTCTTGGGATTCTCAATTTTGTGCAGATTCGTATTCTGAAGATCAAACCGAAATTCATCTCTAAGCCTAAATTTGAGAGCGTTTTACGCAAACTATAACGAAAAAAAAAAATATGATCAAGTGTCCTGTGAAATGACAATGATGATCACGCAAACTGTTTACTGTGTTAGAATTGCTTTGGTCTTTTAAGAACCTCCTGCCTCTGTAGGATGTTCGCTGCTTGAGTACATGCGACTCTACCCCAGTAAAGCTTTAATGATCCCAGCGATGGTGGCATTAAAAAGGATCAACATCCATGCCAGGAAATGCCAGGAATGGAAGGGAAACGATCATTGATGTTGCAGACAGACAGTAAAAAGGACCTTCTCCAGGGTGAGTCAGGAAAGCAAGCGCGCACAAGGAGGAGTTGGTGTAGGATTAACACCACGTTACTTCGTGACCTTACACACGTTTAGTTTGGAACTAATGAACAAAGTATAACCTTTGAGTTTTTAAAAAGGACTGTAGCATAAGGCTAGATAAATCTGGAATCAAGTAGAGTGCAGGAGAAGTCACTTAGATCTTTAGGGAGATGACGTGTGGGTGGCTCTCTGGACATCTTGTTGAAGTAGCCGCATCTACGGACGGTGTCCGTTGGAGGCAATCGGGTCTATTAACTGCAGGAGTCATTGAGACCACCCAAAGGCAATGCTGGAGCTATCTAAAAAAAAACCTGGATGATGAACTGAGGTTTTACATCAGCTTCTCAGACTGAAGTGCAGAGCTTCAGTAGCAACATAATACAGGAACAGCCCGAGATGTACGGAGAGAAGGCTCCGTAGTTACCTTTCTATGGTTATTAAAGACAAGACCTGTTAATAATGGACTTGAACTGGTGAAAATGACAGCCCTTAGTTGCCTGACGTTGGTTTATGCTCACCACGGTGACAGGCATCCATACAAAATCCACTTGCATGTGCCGAAAAGGAAACGTGCGAGGGCAAAGCCCCTTTAGCAATGTGGCTGGAAATCTTTTAGTTCCAGCGAAGCAATATAAATCTAGAACACAGGGTAGATTAAGAGAATATCATCAAGAACCTCACTTCTGACCAGTGTGATTGAAAATACTGCTGATGCAAACTGCTCACTCCTTGTCTGAGTCCAAAGTACATTTCTGTTGAGTGTTCACATCAGTTTTTCCAAGTTACTTATTTTGCTTCTGGGATGAAAAGGGATGAAGGTGTAAACAAAAGCAGGAACTTGCCCTAAATTCTTTTAATTCACCTTAACCTCTTGAAAAGAGGCACCTGTCCAGCATTTACAAGCAATGCTCATGCCTTCTAAGGCTACCTCCCTGGTGCCCCAACGAAGATCACCCAGATGCGCAAGGATGTTCTCTTTGAAAGCATGAAAATAACGTAGATTTTTTTAAAAATAATTTTCAAAATTATGTATGAAACTATAGTATTTTAATTGTTTCGTAATTAGGAGCTTTTTACAGTAGAGACCAGACTGCTTCATGTATGGTGACTGGTACCAAGCAGTTCTGGTCCTGACTGTCCTCCAGCCTGTTTATTATGTATTTATTGAGAAACATTTGAGAGCAAACTTCCTTGAAGACAGAATCCTAGAATGGCTTGAATTGGAAGGAACCTTAATTATCATCTGGTTCCAACCCCCTGCCATGGGCAGGGCCACCTCCCACCAGAGCAGGTTGCTCAGAGCCTCCTCCAGCCTGGCCTTCAACACTTCCAGGGAGGAGGCTCCACAGCTTCTCTGGGCAACCCCTGCCAGGGTCTCCCCACCCTCAGAGGAAAGAACTACTTACTCCTGTCCAATCTAAATCTCCCCTGTGCTAGTTTCAAACCACTGCCCCTTGTCCTATCCCCACAGGCCCTTCTCAAAAGTCCCTCCCCAGGTTTCCTGTAGCCCCTTCAGATCCTGGAGGCCACTTAGAAGGTCTCCCTGGAGCCTCCTCTTCTCCAGGCTGAACAGACCCCACTCCCTCAGCCTGGCCTCACAGCAGAGGTGCTCCAGCGCTCCCATCATCTTTGTGGCCTCCTCTGGACCCTCTCCAACAGATCCATGTCCTTCTTGTGTTGGGGGCTCCAGAGCTGGACGCAGTGCTCCAGGTGGAGTGTCAGATAGAAGTAAGACCCAAACCCACCTTCCCTCTTCCAAACTTTCTGGCTGTACTATTCTAAAGGAAACAATTCTGTCTTGCAGTATTTCTTAGCGAAAGGCTCTTTTATGGTGTGAGAAGATAATTAGCAAATACAGAACCACTAATGGCTTTAAGAAAAGATTAACATTTGCATTGTTATGTATTTTTATGCACCTTAAGAACTTCAAGGACGTTAGAGTGATCTGTTCCCGCCGCTGGACTGTGCACACCTTTTGTTCTACTGTTCTATTTAGGATAATCATTACCAAATGCTAATGGTTCTTAAAACACTCAGAATTCAGAAAATCCAGTTCAACTCCTGTTTGCATTCTAAAAGCCTAAGAAACACCAAGCCAGGCTTGGAAAGGAAAAGAGATTGGCGGGATATATTTGCACCATTTGAAAACATTTTTGCCAAAACTTCTTGAAACCTGACTAGATTTCCACAGCACAAGGAACCAGTGTTGGGTTTGAATTTTATTTTGCTAAATATAAGAGATATTCATCAGCCCACTTGAGCATAATACCTACTTACTCAGCATTTGATTTCTAAGCAGCATTCATTTACTGCTAATCATTTTTTTTTTGTTCTCTGATTTGAATGTGCTTGTGATGAAACCTACCCTTCAGTCAGTTTTTGGAGATTGTAACTTAAAAAAATTAAAAGACCCCACAGATGAGCATTTTCATGCAGGTTTGTCGGTATTAGGTAAGGCACAGCAGCTCGCTCCTGGGTTTAAAAATTACTGTATAATCATAAGACTTACAGAAGGGTCTATTATGGGCAGATGTTGATTTTTTTGTTTGTTTTTTAAATCAGTGCCTGTTTTATTCTAATGTACATACTGTGTCAGTTCTTCGATTTGCAGTTACCTTTTGACACAAGTACTGTAACATATAACCAGGGCTCTCTGACGTTCAGTTTGGTTCAGATCAATTCATCCTGGAAAGTGTTAAGAGCGTGGAATTTTCAAAGTTCTCATAGAAGAGTGGGACAACTGAAAGCTTCTTAGATGCAAAGAAAACGCTTGCACTAAACTCTCTGAAGTTTTATTTCACTTCTTAGGAAATCCTTTTTGATTTTACAAGCAATGTAAGACAAATATGAATGTGTTCTTTTGAGAAGCAGTTGCTGTATTTTGATTTAAATAACTGTTAGGGTTTTGTAGCTCACGGTCCTCAACCACAGAGACCAGGTTCATGCTGAAGTGGCAAAAGGAGATGTGATCCAGCTTGTAAATTGATCATTGTTTCAATAAAGAATTTGCACAGAGCATGTTGAGTTTGTACACGCTCAACAGGACGACAGTGGCCTAGTCAAAGCGTGCCATGGCTCCAGTTCAAGCGGGACTGAACTATGTCTTTCATCCTACATCTGCTAATATTCCAGAAACTTGGATCAGGAGAAAGAGTTCTTTACCTAGAAGGAAGTATTGAATAAACCTCTGAAAGGGAGCCGTTGTCATTTATTCAGAATATAGAATTGTTAAGCGGTGTTGCCATCAGGAGCAGAGATTGCTCCTCTGTGTAGCACCACCTCTCTGGAAGCACATCAGCACTTCTGCCCGTAATTCAAAGGACTTCTTTTGTTTGCTGTTTCCTCTCTGAGCCTTTGCAAAAAGTCTTACTGCCATTTCAGAGTTGGGGCCGAGGAAGTAAATGTCTTGTCTGCCAGAGGCACTCAGGACGCAGACAAACTCGAAGCGTGGTAGACACCGACAGAGATGGAGTTGGGGGCACTCGCCCTTTCACACATGAGCCATTTGCTCTGGCCAGCTGCCTCTTCTAGGCTGGAAAACATGGCCAAGAGCAGCAAAACAACAGCTACTCCATGGTTTACTTCTGTTGCTTCAAAGAGTGCTCAAATTTTGAAAAATATTTTTAGAAACATTTTGATTCGGCCGTTTCAGTTGAGTTCCTAGGGCTGAGACATCCCCAAATATCTATGAAGGATAACGAAGAGGTCACAAACTGATCGGAAAAATGGAATACACAAGGCTATTTTATTGTCTTGGCATGGGATCCTGTCTTGCAACTGGGACAGCCTCATATGCTGTGAGGGTTTTTTCATGTAGAACAGCACTCCAGCATGCTGACCTCCTCCAGCAGCTTTGTTGGAGCATTTTTCAGAAGGCAAGGTGTCCCCAAGCAGCTGGTCCCAGTGAGCTCTGCTCCCGGTGCTTCTTACAATGAGAAGATGTTTATCATGTGGACGTCAGTACTACAGAGATGCTCCAAAACTAAAAGCTGCTGGTGGGTGGTATCTCCACAGAGACAAAGATGAGGACAACTGGGGGGTGGTGGGGATGGGGAGGTGGTGTCTCTGCTCTCCTGCTAAGCCTGCAGCCAGGGTGCATAGCTCAGGGCTGGGACCCCAGATATTTGCAGTGCTACAACACCGTTTTCCCCCAGGGCGGGACATTTTCTAGCCCATATCCCGCACTAGTGCCTGGAATAACCAGCTAAGACACATGGGAATCAGCTCCTTTTCAGTGTCCATTTCTTCCACCTCTTCCTCTGCCTGTCTTACCTTCCTGTGTTTTTTTTCTCTCCCCACCAGCTCTGCAGTGCTACTTCTCAAATGAGAACAGAGAGAAGTTAGTGGCTGGAGCAAGTGTTTGCGCTCCAGGCACCTCTGTTCCAAACTGACCTTTTGTAAGTCCCAAAATGGATTTTTTTTTATTTGTTTTCCAGCTGTACCAGGCTCTAATGCTATGTCCTATATTTAGCTCTCTGTGCCACAGGCCCAAACTGAGTCATCTTACTCTTACAGTAAAGGCTGACTCGTGAGTCCGTGGTGTATCAGGTATGAGTCTGTAAATTGGTCACAAAGACAGCAATAGAAACTGAAGTTAAGTTACTGATTTCTTCTGCAAAATCAGAATGTATGGCAGCAAATAATTAATGTGGCAGACTTAGGACACTCGAGTTGCGTAACGAGAAGCTATTCCATACCACAAGAAGAGGCAAGAATGAGAAAGCTTAACATCCAGCACGGAGAATACAGGTAAAACCTCGCTTGCGACTGAGGTGAGGAGAAATTGAGCATCGGTATCAAATCAATTTGCCATTCAATAGCCATCTTCCATTTTGAGAAGAGATTCCTGTTGTATCTATTCTAACCAGACCTTGCCAGTGTGGGTGAGCACCTTAGGCACGGAAACAGCACGTGAGTCATCTGAAAGAGCCTCGTCTGCCTCGTCTGCCCCTTCTGAAACCGTTTTCCAGACTAGCTCTGCATCAAAGGCCAACCACAGCCTGTCACTCCGTCCTGCTGTGGAGCCACGGGATCTGGGAGCTCCCACGCCAGACGCTGGTCTTTCTGAATCCTGTCTTCTCTTGCATAGGTTCTGATTATGCCACCCAATAAATCGCTCCTATTTAGTAATGGCTCAGGCCCAGTCATTCTCAAGCGATAATTAGAGAGAAGCAAAAGAAATGTCACCACAACTTCCCTCTGTTTGAAGCTTCTTATTGCTTCTACCTCGAGATGAGCCCAGCTTTATACTGACTATGACGTGTCTGGGATGGAATCCCTCGCTGGTCAGTTTGGGGTCACCTGTCCTATCACCTTCCCACAGATGCCACCTCCTATTTTACAGCACCCCAATGTGGCACACAAGATTTACCAGTGGCCTTGGTTTCTACAGGAGCAAGTATAAGCAAGAGGCTTTCAGCACAGCAATCCTTGGTAGCAACTGCAAACACGGAGCGTTATCACTGCGAGAAACAGCCACTGCCTGCAAAAATCTGCCGTTAATGCCAGAAATTGCAATCACTTGGAAGAGACTGAGCTGAGAAGTAAAATCACTGACCAGAATCAGTTCTAACGCAAAGCAGGACACCCTAAGTGTGCAGGAAAATGACAGTAATCTGCTGCTGAATAAAACTGCTTTTCTGCAACTACAGTTTCCACATTTGATAATCCCCCTGTAATCTCTGTTAAGCACTGAGCTCATTCTTTAATACGCAGGCCACAGCTGAAGGGAAAGGCTCCAAATCTCTGTTACTCCTGCAGCCCACATCAGGCTACTCATTATTTTATTAGAACACTTAACAGACCTACCCTGACGCTATAACTCCTGTTGCAGTCACCAGAAATAACCCCAGGGTGCTGGCCCCAGAGAGAATTAGGTCATCTCCAAACTCTGGTGGTGGCTCTGCATCTGAAACCGAAGCCCGTTGCCTGACTAGAGAAGGGCACTGGGAGCATCACCAAAGGCTCTGGTGCTGGAACAGTGGAGTCAGACCTCTTCATGAGAACCCAATTCCTCCCTTTGGGCTTGATATTGTGAGCAGAGTACCCCTCTTCTTGATGTGCTCCAGCACTACCTCACGGTTCTTCAAGGGAGACAAGACCTGCACTCTTCAGCTGCTGAAGACCACAGAGGAATGAGCAGCTCAGCCATAATGGTACCCAGACCAGGTAAAGATTCTCCCAGAGTCAACATTCTCAAGTGGAAAAGGGCTGTGATGCCGTGAATCTGGACCAGCCGGGAGCGGCCGAGCATAGGCTGAGGGGGAGTGAGCTGGAGGCAGACCGGGCCAGTCCAACAGACACAGAATTAAGAAGACAGTCCTACACTTACTACTGAAAAACACCTCCGGCAAAATCGGCTCCCTGCCCCTCCTACCCACCCTGCTCCAAAGAACCTGTCACCTCTTGTCAGCTCAGCAACAGCTCCTTGTCCTGCACATTCAGGCTCTGAGCAGCCAGTTTTTGCTTCTTCCTGAGCGGCTACAAGGTTATCTAAGCCTCATGGAGATGTCTGCTGGCTCTTCTTGACTTTTTTTGCTTCTTCCTGAGCAGCCACAAGGTTATCTAATCCCCATGGAGATGTCTTCTGGCTCTCCCTGCCTTGTCTCTCCCTATTACTAACTTAAAGAAGGCGTGGGATTCACTTGCCAGCACACAAGGAAAAAACAAGTCCTCAGAGACCTAAGAGACCAACTATTCTGTCCTGAAGGAGGATGTGCCGAAGCTGAGCACATCAAGATGAATTAAGAGGTTTAAAGCCTGGTTAAGCCCTGTATTCTTAGTCCTCTTCTCATTCTGTAATGGCAGGATGCTGGCCAGATTTAACAAAGTACAACTTGACTTATCGCTGTGTTTTAAAGAAGAGTTTAGGCGATTTTTTAAATTTTTTTTTAACCTATGAAAACTGAGCAAGGAAGAGTTAAGAGAATACAGATTCCAGACTTAATCACACCACTTTCTTCTCACAATCTTATAAATTTATGCTGCGTCTATTTGCGATTTGCAGCATAAACACAGGATATCCTAGAAAAAATCAATATTTCCTTAATGATGGTGGTTGTCCTCAGCGTGCCTCCAAGTAACAGAATAAAAGGTTTTAAGGGACTGTCAATCAGCAGAATTGATAGCTAAGGCTTTTGATCAGGTACCCTGTTTGGAAAGCAACTATACTGGGAATTCCCAGTTTGTCAATGAGGTTTGTTGCCTTTATATTGATTTCCCACATAATGGATTGTAAAAGGCCAGTTTTACTGGAGCAGGACTACACAGCCTTTGGAGGCTGGCCTACTGCTGCATTTGATTTTTTTAAGAGGCTGCCTATATGAAAACTTTAATGCTTTACCTGTGCAATTAGATTTTATTCATATACAGAATCAGGGGGGGAAAAAAAAGCCTTCTAATTTTTTCTTTTTAAACTTTTATCATTTGTGCCACGTTGTAGCTACAAACACTGGTAGTTTTTTTTGCCCACTTCAGCCAAGACCACATCGCTTCATTAGAGTGCTGAGAATTTGCCGTCTTCGGAGAGGCCGAAGCATCTATTCTCAAGGGACTGAAAGGAAAATGTTCCACAAATGCCAAGCTGGAACTTGGCACCACGGTCACTTGGCAAATGAATGACACTGTACATAATAAACAAGCAGAGAGAGGGAGCTTAAATTCTAAATACCCTCTTGAGAAAAGATAGAAAACAGTTCCTAGGAACAGGGAACAAAAGCTGTCAGAAAACGAGGATCATTGATTTTTGTCCTGAATGACTTATGATTATGGCTTTGGGGTTGGAAAGGGAAAGGAAGATTCTGCAGAACAAAGCACTGCATTCTCTCATCTCCTGGGAGATTCATTTACACAATCTTTACTCATTAGATAAAGCACAGTGTCACATTTGTTAGATCTGCTGGGCTCAAATATCATATTTTACATGTTAATCCAATTATCTTCCTGTTTCACTGCGTCTTTAGATGACACTAATGTATCATCAATTAATAAATGCTTTTTCTATTTCCATGTGTGTCTGCGTAGAGGAAAATATGGTTTACAAAAGCCATTCATTTTCCATTCATACAAATGATCTGCTTTGAAATGAAAGTAGCCAAAGTGCAATTTTTTTCCCCACACCTCTCGGATTTTTATTATTCAACACATAAAAAATTAAAAAAAGAAAAAAAATGTATATGTGGCATAGAGCTTAGGCTGCCAACTGGCTACCTGAGAAAAGAAGAGATTAAGCAGGATTTCTGATCCAGCAGATGAACCAGCTGCATCCTGCACATAACACTGTTTGGATCCGAAGGGAATTTGCCCTGAGCCACATGCACTGGAGTTGTACCCTGCACAGCACCCATCTGCTCCCACACCTCAGCCTTTAGGCAGTCACCATCCATTACCAGCTCAAGGTTTCATCCTGTGCTCTTAGGGAAGCTTTCAGAACCTTACTCTGCACTGAACCAGGATCCCGTCGGCCTCCTCAGAGACCAAAACACACCCTTGGTCTTTACCTCAGACTTTAACCCACATCCAGTTCCACAGAAGATGGAAAATGATCCTTCAAGCTTCCCAAATAAGCATCTTCAATTGAAACACTTAGATAATAACACCCATTTAACACTAAACCACCACTGTGCAAAGTCACATTCTACTCTCTTCTCTTTCCCCAGGTCTTTTGCAGCTTTTCTTTACGGTCCTTGATTTTCTGATTTGTGGGCCTGAACTACAGCCTCCACCAGAGGAATCTGAACCTGTGTTCCGCTTTTCCTTGCGCTCACTTGCCACTTGAAAGAAATCCAGTTGTGCAGTTAGGCTCTGATCCAGAAGAACACAGCAGCACGTGATTTTTCCATATGAATAGCAGCATTGTGAGGGGTGCAGGCTCTTCCTCAATATTGCCCATCTGTCTTTTCTCTGCCGTTGCTCCTTTGTTCCACGTTCCTGCATGGGGCCTTTCTGCTAATTCCAAGATTTTCCTTTAAATTCTCAATAGGGTACATGTGGTCATGGCCAGGACTGAGAGGAGGGGGCTATCAGAAGAACTGAGACACGTGCAGAGTCCTACACCTGGGGAGGAATAACCTGGGAGGGGCTGACCTGCTGGGAAGCAGCCCTGAGGAAAAGGACCTGGGAATGCCGGTGGAGCACGTCTCATGGAGGTGTTCAAAATCTTGCAGAGTCATCGTTCTGACAGACCTATCCCATGGTAGATAGCTCAGCTTCCTGAGATTATAGTCAGAAAATAAAGCTGAAAGAGCGATTCTGAAAAGATCTGTGTGGAGTTAGTGCCACGTCATCAGAGAAGTGGATAATGGTTTTGGTGAGAAATTTTGCCTCGGAAACATGGATGGGGTCAAGGACAAGTAGCTGAGCTTAGTGTACAAGTACATCCAATGCTGATGTCCTAGCAAAATTAATTCCTAGTCGCTCAAAAGCTGACAAAGCAAAAAACTCTTTAATTCAATATTCTTGGAGTACTCTAAACCAACAGACTGTAAGACTTTGTGTCATTCTAGTTGGATCTTAATCCAGCCAACCTCATAGTGCTGACAGCTTATTAAATGTTTCCAGGCAGCAGAAAGAAAATAGCAAAAAGTAAACAATTCAAAGGCGCTAAAGAAGAACAAACTGATAGAAAAATAAACCCTACTCCTGTATGGAGCTCCTCACTTCTAAGCATCCTTAACTCCTCTGATGTTTCACTCCTGAAGAGGAAGTAGAGAATTTCACTCAACAAGGGGCAGAGTTTTTCAGGGTTTTGTGGCTGTGTTATTTTCACATAAGATTCTTTTGTTTTCTTTTCAACCCTTTGGCAGACAATTGTTTGCAATCATCTTAAGATTTGGGTTTTTTTATTTCTCAACAATCTACTCTGATTTGACTGGCAATAAATTAAATTGATTTCCCCAAATCGAGTCTGTTTTGCCCGTGATGGTAACTGGGGAGTAATCTCTCGTTGTCCTCATCTTGACCCACAAGCCTTTTGTTCTATTTTCTCTGGCAGCACAGGAGAAGGAGTGACAGGGGGAATTTACTGGGCACTTGGGTTCCCAGGATCAATCCACCCCACACAAGAGGTAAAATTCTTCCCTCGTCCCTGTGTTTCGGTTTAAAGCATTTCCCTCCTGAACTTTACGGTCCATATTGAGTATTTGTGAATTTATATTAAAAAATAAAATAAAATAAGTGGCTTATTACTTGCTCTGTCCTGCAACCATTATAATAATGTCACCACTTTGGGCTGACAGTTGGTTTGGTAAGATCTTTCCCATCTTCCTTCTTCAAAGCATCCTGTAAAGTGACTACAGCCGCTCTTCGGGAGGCTGGTTTGAAATTTCACTTCCTTTCCCAAACTGCTCCGCTCTCGCTCAACTTAATGCACTTGGAAAAGGAGCTAAGCTAAAAATAAGAGTGATGCTAATTATGGAATAAGAATACCCACATATGGAGTTACTCGGGAATAGCTCTTCTTGAATAACATCATATAACCAAGCCTGGGACATATTTTTAAGGTTCTCTTCACAATCATGACAAGCAGGGCTTTGGGGTTTGGTTTGGGTTTTTTTGCTTTGTTTTGCTATAATAATTTTTTAAAATTAAACAATACCTCAGTACCACAAAATTTACTTCAGCTAAATTGTTCAGCAAGTGCACGAGTTTGCGTCTCTGAGTTCTATCCTAAATTTCAGTAAGAGACACCCAGTACAAAGCATCTGGGAACCCAGAATAATTTTGCACGTTCCTAAGAGCAGAAAAAGTGCTGTCATTTTAGTTCTATCACGAAGGATCGATTCAGCACACAATGGGAACGAGATGCTGGTCACTGATGTTAGCTTGGTGACTCAAGCACCGTGGCAGGATTTCCTTTCATCTAAAAATTCTTTAATTGGAGTGGCTGATGAGGCATCTGTCCCCTCTCCCTTGGACTCAGTACAGCCCTCTATGGAAAGTCACAACTGTTTTGGGAAACTGACAGTGGAAAATCTTTTTTAAAGTACAAAAGGCCAATAAAGAGTGGAGCCAAATCCACTGGCACTATGGCACAGATGATTAGAGCCTAATATACTGGATGCTCTGCTACAAATTAAAAGCCTTTAAGAAATCTGCAGACCTGATTCACAGAAACGGCCAACACTTCGGATGGCTGGTGGTGGGTTAACGTTCCATTTCTTCCAGAAAAACGTTCCTAACTTTTTTCTTAGGAAGACACTTGGTTTTTGAACCGTGCTCCTCTTTCCCTGGCCCTTCAGAAAGTCTGGGTGCATGTTTAAGGAACAGAATTATATTGTTGCTGCAATATTGCAATATACTTGTTGTTTCTAGAAAAATGGGAAAGATATTGAAAGACAAACAACTTGAATTGTGCCTCCTTTTTTTACCCCTGTATTTGTGCAGAGAGCAGGACAGAGTAGAGAGCAGGACAGGCATCCTAGACAGCAGCAAAGGAGCACTTGAAACAACTTCAACATACCTTTAAGTGTCTGCTTGTCAGAAATTTTTATTAAGAGTCCAAAGTTTTTAACTTCCACACATTCCCTCTCCAGTGATGAACTGGAACACTCACCCACACCATACATACAAGCACAGAAGAGGAGAATGGTTCTGGGGGAGGAAGATCCTCACCTGCTGCAAGAGCTCAGAAATCACCAACCTGTTATTTTGCCAAGGGGTCTGAAGAGTTTTCAGGAGAGATAAAAAGCTGCTCTTCTCTTGGGTTCAGAAGAGGCAAGAATTTATACACACACATTTTGAGGCCACCCAACAGGAACTGCAAAATTCATCTCCCTGAGATGCTGGGAGGTGTCTGCATTGAAGACACCTTGGAGCTTAGGGTACTACAGTATGGAAAGCTATGCATTCCCATGAAATGTTGCATTGAATCTGGACAATAAAGAAGGGAGAGTGAGTCTTGTAAGGCACATTTATGGGCTGAGCTGTTCCACTTGACTTTTGTTCTGAAGTTAGCAATGCTGTCTGGAAACGGTATTAAACTTCTTTCAGTAAGAAATTCACGGAATCACCGAATTCTGGAGGCTGGAATAGACCTCTGAGATCATCAAGTCCAGCCTTTCACCTAACACCACCACATCAACTAGACCACATCACTAAGTGCCACGGCCAATCTTTCCTTCAACACCTCCAGGGATGGCGACTCCACCACTTCCCTTCTATAGCACTCTCCAAGATTTCTCAGAAGCTGTTACAATCCCAGAGTACAGCAGAAATATACATAATATTCAGAGTTTTGAAGTCATAATCCTAAGGATAAATCTTTCTGCAAAAGCCTGAGAAAACCTAATTTTAGCCAACTTTCCAAAAAAAACAGAGAGCAAAGCAGAAGATGTATTGAGGCGCACGCTCAGTTTTACATCACTGCTACTACAAGCCCACAGAGGGATTAGATTGCTTGGGATTGCAAGCAGATCTCCACCACATTGTTCTCCTCAAGTCCCATTAGGAATTCCTGATGCCTCAAGAAATATTAACTCTTGGAAACCCATTAGGAATTCCTGATGCCTCAAGAAATATTAACTCTTGGAAATGTCTTTCCAGTGCTGCTGCGACACGACTACGGCAACGTCGTGGCTTCTGCCCAGCCCGTGCTATTAGGGGGAGGGATTTGCACCAGAAACAGAGAGGCACCAATTCCTCAGGGACATCTCACTGATCTTCACATCCCTCCACTCCATTAACCACATATCTGGGATTCCCAGGCCTCGACATTCCCACGGAGTGCTCCATCTAAAGTCTGGGAGGCGACGGCAAACGTCAGCTGAGCCTCCCGAAAGCTGATGCTTTGTTTCCCCTTCCTGTGGGATATTGTCTTTCTGTATACCTTTAGTCGACCCTGGATTCATTCTGTCAGCAAAATATTAGGTTTGTCAGAATAAAGGGGTGAGAAAACTTTGTAAAATTAATGGAAGCACTCGACCTTTTCTAAGGATACACTGCATTAAACTTTTATGAGAGGAACCAGATCAAAATGCTTTGCTTAGAGTGTATTCTCAGGGCAGCTAATTTAGTGTGGTCAGTTGAACTGATCAGGCAAAGAAGAGTTTAACCCAACCAAGTACCAATATTCAGGCAAGGGCGGAATCCCACATTAATCTCTGAGCAGAACAAAACCAAAGACAAAAGCTCATTGCTGACTCCAAGAGATAATAAAGAATATGCTGCTGTATCATAAAAAAAAAATCACCGTGTCCAACCGTCAACCCCAAAAAAACACCCCCAAAAAAACCCCAAACCACTTCACCATCCTACTAGAGCATGTCCTGAAGTGCTTCATCTACACATTTTTTGAGGGTGTGGTATTTCAAGTTGGGAATAAAACCTTCAACATTTTGAAAATTCTACAAAAGGACAATTTTTCAAAAGGGAGTAAAAACCAAACCAAATTAAATTCTGTGCCATCTGAATCTTTTGACTCAATTTTAGGGTTTTTTCCTTATAATAGCTAAGAAAGAAATTGAAGTGGATACATCATTTCAAACAACAGCAAAAATAAGCCCAAACACCACAAAACTCATTATTCTAAATATGCCAAAATTTAGTCAAATGCTTTTTTGTATGTTTGCTTTGAAAAAAAAAATAACATGGGCAAAACTTCTCTTTCAAAGCTCTTCAAAGTCAGTATCATCTCAATCTTTATCTACTGAGGCACAAAGTATCCAGAGACATACAAGTGTCATCTTGTCACACAGAAAGCACATCAAATATTAATATAATCAGATATTAAAAATGTCCTGCCTGCATCAGGACACCAAAAGTTTATCCCAATTTCACATGCTGATATAATTAGAAATAGACTGGGCAAAATCTGAAAACAAGATCAATCCATCAGCCGCCAGAGCTTTTGTTAAATCCAGAAGGTACAAGAGCATTAACAGTGGACCACAGGAAAAAAAATGTCATTTTTCTCTATATCCAAGTTTTATAGTTTTAACTGAGTCACTAAAATCTATTTTTATACACAAAAGTTAGAGAAATAAGTGTTATTTAAGGAATACTTGTACCCTTGTAAAGTTTCTGTGAGTGCAGTGCAGTCCTGAAGAACTTGTCAGTGGAAGGGATCAGAATTTACAGGAGAACAAGATCTACTTAATAGAGAAATTAGTGGTAAAAGCAGAGGAACTTTTTTGGAATTGGGCTTTTGTATACGCTCTTTGAAAATTTTATACCCCATCATTTCCAGCTGCAGTGAGTCAGGGATGAGAACTGGGCAAGACAGAGTCCTCAGAGAGAAAAATGACTCACCAGAATCCGCTCAGACTCAACTCCCTGGTCTTGACGTCCTTCTAGGAGCCATGGAGGTGATCAGATGAAGAAACATCTGCCTCAGTGGGACCACTTTTTTCCCAGGGCTTTCTCATTCGCCTTGGTCGATAACTTCTTCATATCTGGAACTGTAAGATGAGGAATTCTGATCTGAGCAGGTACTTACAGGGGAGGATAACAGGGATTCAAATGCAAGGGAAGAAAATGCAGATAAAATGAAGGGTAAAGTTCACAGACAAAACCAGCATTTACTTGATGGTCTTAGAGATGGTCTAACTTAGAGCAGAGTTCCATGTGTAGCCACTATTTGTAATTATCAATCTTTTATTCTCTATGTATTCCCTCTTTTTTTTATTTATTTTTTTTTGGGAAAGACCAGAAACCCCCCTGCTTTGTTGCAAACCAAGGCTAGTCCCACATT
Source organism: Baryphthengus martii (assembly GCA_013396935.1). NCBI lineage: Eukaryota > Metazoa > Chordata > Aves > Coraciiformes > Momotidae > Baryphthengus > Baryphthengus martii. The sequence goes on along the minus strand of VWZK01010852.1, from coordinate 5,364 downwards.
TCTGTCCCCAGTTCAGCAGATGTTCCATGCAAAAGCGAATGCAGCTTGGAACTATAATGTGTCTTTCCAGAGACACTCAGGGACAAGGGCCCTTCAAAGCAGATCTCAAAGCACTCAAAGATCAAGAAGGAGTCCTGAGTGTGGACTTAGCAGGAGCAGAGAGGAGGTGATGGAATAAAATGAAGAGGACCATCATCATATGCTACTCGGGGAAGCAACGGAGACTAAGCTCTGTAAAATGAATACTCCAAAAAAAAATAAATAAATTTTAATAGTTTAGTCTCAGTGCGATCTGATTTATTCCAAATACTTCCCCTACATATTTTTTTCCAGGGAATTTACATGTGGGACCAGGCTGCTTCTTGACAGGAATGATCTGACAGTAACTAGAAGTGGAATTAATTCTTTCACTGTGTAAAAGGGAATCAAAGCAACCTTGTCACTCAGTTTAGTGGCAGGATATTAGTGAGGGGTTCCCACAGTCCCCTGAAATCACGTCCTGCAATAAAATCCAATTTAATTTCATGGGATCCCTGACACTTTGAGAACTACTGCACATTTCAAGCTGCTGCTCTGCCCCACCTAAAAGCCAACACACTTGGTTTTTCTATATACTAAATATATTTATTTTGGGTGGTCTAGGGTTTTTGTGTGGTTTTATTTTTTCTTTTCCTGAAGCAGTCAAATATTATGTATATGTTGGTTGATAGGCATTTTATTTCATTATCAGCATTAACCACACTGCTTGAATTTCCTGTTGTTCAACAGCACCCTAACCGATTGAAAAAGGAGAAAAAGAGAATACTGAGTGGCTCTGCAGGAGACTGCCTGTCCTGGGTGAAAATAAGGACAGATCTGCTGAATCTCAGTCCTTCTCCAAAGAGGTTCACACAATCAGTGCCTGAGGAAAACAGAGGTCTGAAATACAAAATATTTCTCAGCTTTTAGCCTAGTTAATCCAGCATTTCTCTTTGTTAAGAGGTCGCTTGTGATGCTTTTTGAAGTCACGATGAAGAACTGTGTTAAGTCTCAGCAAATATTTGAGTAGAAATTGTGACCCAACTACAAAGCCAATAAAATTTTTTTTTTTCTTTATTCCCCAGAAATACACATGGCTTTACAATTCCCAGATATGTATCACATTAAAATGTGGGTATATATATCAAAGAATGTACATATGACACCTGGATTAAGCTACACATTAGAGCAACTCATTCTCACTCAGTGCAAGCTCTTAATAGTCATTTTACTTATAACTACCAGTAAGATTTGGCAGAAAGTGGTATTTTTCAGGAGATTTTTTTTAATTTTAGGACTTTGGTGTTATGTCTAGGAAGTTTTCAACACTGAGCCAGAGACTTCTGGTGGACACTGTTGTGATTAATATTCACTTCTTATTTATAGCACCACAAGACTCTAAAAGGACCCAAGAACCCTTAAAAGGATGAGCCCATCTCCTATGCAAGAAGAAGAAAGAAATCCTCAAAGAATCAACAATCAAAACACCAGTTAACAAGCCATAACCCGAGCCAAAATCAGACCCAAATTCACACGGGCAGTATATTTTAAGTGTAAGAAATACAGCTGTCTGTATTCATAGAATATATGTAATACTAGAAAACCTGATACTCTTGGAAAAATAGAGCAACTTGAATTGATTTGGAATTGGGCAGGTACTCAGAGAAAGACCTCTCTTTGAACTGGTGTCTCCTTCAGGATTTTCCTATTCTCTGTCTTCGGAAACTACTGGGTAAACCACAACCATTCTGCATTCCTGTGATATAAGAAATCATAGCAAGGTCCATGCTTTTATTGCTCTTCAGTGTGCTTCCTTAATAACTGATATGAAATGTGAACATACTGCACATCTCTCGTGAGCTTTTTCCCTTCTAACTGTCAATATTAAAAAAAAAAAAAAAGAAAGATGAAGGGCATTAATTTAAAATCCATGAATCTATACTACTCCTCCATTTTCACAGGTTATTAAATATTTGATTTATTACCATAGAATCATTTAGGTTGGAAAAAACCTTAGAGATCAAGTCCAACCACTGTACAACTTTTTTACTTCATCTCACAGGAAACAAAAAAGGCATATGGGTGATAATGGTTAAAGATTACATTCCAGTTCTATTTCTCTGGGAAAAAAAAATCTTATTTTTTCCTAGCAGTGGATAACAAGATGATGTTGCCAAGGGTTAGGGGCTGGGCTGGCCACTAGAAAAAAATGACAGACGCTCTCTATTAACTCCCCTCCCTTCCCCAAGGGGTGGTGCAGAGGACTGAGCAGTGACCTTGGTCTGCACAGGAGGAAGTAGAAGCAAGAGTCCTTCTGCACACCAGTCCTTCCTAGTAACTGTAAAGATCTGCTAGAAGCAGGCACTGGCTGCCTAAATATGCCATTGATTTCAGAAACTGCAGTTAGTAAGAAGAGACTGAGCTGAGAAGTAAAATCACTGAGTAGAATTAGTGCTGTTCTAGCTCAAAGCAGGACAGATGCACAAATATAAATAGAAGAATTCATTTAGAAAAACTGGATGAAGATTATTTCAGCATTTTTTTTTTTTCTTACTAAGCTATTATGCAGCACAGAAATAGTTTTGATTTTATTTGGTCTCCATACAAATCATTCAAATGCTTCAAGACTGATTATGTTCTCATTTGCACTGATTTCCTCCATTTACAGCAATGAAACTATATTTTGCCTCAATGTAAGAGGAAAAAAAATCAGGGGGATTTTTAATCTGCTTTGTCCCCATCTCTCTATATGCTAAATAATGGAGGTAGGGGATGCTTTGAGCTCCATCTGTGAAGCGAACTCTACCAAATCAGAAGCTGACATGGAAGCTGAGAAGAAAAAGGAAACACCTCAGCCTGAAGTGTTTATTCAATTTTTCTGCAGGAAAACAAACAAGGAAGTCTATACTCGGTTCTGCCACCTTGGAAATGCTATTTTTCCTTGCTGCTACCTATAAATATGCTTAGGCACAAAATGTTCTGCAATGGAAATCTGAAGCATGTAATTAAAAAAAAAAAAAAAATCAACTCAAAATACTTTGACTTTCGATGACAACATTTGAATTTCTGATAGGGTTTCTTGACCAAAGTTTTACTCTAAATCAGCATTATTTTCAAGTGAACAAAATATTCAACTGACATATTTTACCATCAGCCAACAATTTAAGCTGAACATGCTAAAAAAAACCCTGGCCCATCACATTTCTTTCAGAAAAGAGGCTGTTTACCTCAGTGCCAATTCTCCTTGTTTAAACATTCCTTCTGGAACAAGCTCTCTTACACTTGTTAAGTCCAACCTGGAAGATGACCAGGGAGCACGAAGGAGGAGTTGATGAATTTCTTCTTGTGCCATAGATTGGGTCAATCTTTCTGCCTCCTTTCCTCCCTCCCCAGCTCTCTAAACTCAAGTTTTCCACAGCCTGTCCGGACTGGCCCATTGCTATATACACCCACCAGAAGTTATTGCCCCATCATGTCTAGTTGGAGCTGCTTGTCAACGAGTCTTTAAACTGGTGCTACTTAAGTGGGGGGGAAAAAAACCAGAGGGGAAATGGTTTATCTCTGATGGATGTACCAGTTCAGAGCCAAGAGACAGAGTTCAGAAGGGCAGGAGAGCACAGGATGCTGAAGATGGGAGTTGTTTAGCTCTATAGAAGAAAATAAGATTGCTATGGGGAAAGGAAAAAGGGAAAACTATTTTGTTCCCCTCATGAAAAAGAAAGAAAAGAAATAAAAAGAGATTCATAAAATAAACGTAATGCTTTTAATTATAAAATTATTTTATTTTAAAGAGGCAACTAACTCTTATTTAAAACAGTCACCTAACTCTCCCAGGCTGCTTATAAACCAAGTGGATTTTATAGACTAGAACCTCAGCAGTGAGCCTGGGGGTGCAGACACTCCACAGCCGGGTTCACTCCCACTGACAACCGAAGCAGAGCAGGGAAAGAATGTGCAAAAAGGGGGAGCTGGGACAGGCACGGGGCTCCTGCACAGCTCCCAGAACAGAAGAGCTATTGCTTCTGATAACAAATCAACTCTAATCTCAATCTCCAAACTGCTAATTTAAGGAATACATGAGATTAGACTCTGGTTTGAGATATGAGCCGGCAACAGTCAGAAGTACTGGGTTTGCACAGTATGTTCAGCAAGTATTGACTGTGCTATATTATCTGTGATGTGGAGCCACAGGCTGGGAAAGTTACAGCCTTCCACAATCTTTGGGCAAGCAATTCGAAATCTCCCACCTAGTATATACAACAGAATTTAACCAGCTGACTCAACACCACTAACAAAAGGGCAAAATGAGGGTGAGCAAAAAGGAACTAAGAGATCACGAGGCTGTATCAAGTGAATTAAATGTAAGGAGATACAGTGAAGCTGTCGGAAGAACTCACAGTTGTTCTATGTCAAAACTTTTACTGAAGTCATCTTTCTACCTGTCAAGTTCCTGTAGTATTGCAGTGGAAATCACCAATTCCTAATGCAGGCTGATCCTCAGTGCCGATATTTCTTTTTGCTTTCAAAGACAAATCAAGATCTAATGAAAATATGGAAACTATTTTGACAAATACCTATTTTTTATTGAACCTCTTAAAATATTGTCAAACTCCAGCTTCTTGTCCTAAGAGGTATCTGGGATCACTAACGAAGGATTGCACAATTCACCACTGCTGATCAGAATACTTTGCAAATGTCCAGAAAGAGCTTCACCAAATAACCTTTATCTGAATTCAACACAACCGCAAGGATAAAAAGACCAGATAAATAAAGAAACACAAGAAAAGGAAATTAAAGGAAGAAACGTTTTCCTTCGTTTTGTTCTAAGTATTCTTCCTAAAACTCCTGCTGATCTCCAATGCTTTCCTTCTCCCATCCATTTATTTTCCCTTACTGAGTACCCCAGACTGTATGCAGTTTGTTAGCCTAACACCTTTGCCTCTGTTCCTAGTCCTGCATTTAGGTAAATCCACTTATTTAAAAGAAGTTATTCATAGCTCCCATTAATGGAAATGAGACCAGAATGAAGTTCCACTTTGTATGTAAACAGGAGTGACCATACAGTGCTATGCCATGCATCCCAGCACCCCTAGGTACTATCATTGTCAAGATCTAAATAGATTCTATATTAATATATAGAATATATTAATCCTTTCCCCTGCCAAAGGCAAAAAGACACAGAAAGGGAATAATATTTTGATCCTCCTGCTAATAACCAAGCAACAGTTGCATACTGAAGTAGGAGCTTTTGTGGTGCTGTGCCAGTAACAGAGCGGCATGGAACATATTCTACAAATCCTGAACATTAGCATAGGAGGGGAAAAAAACCCAATAACCAAAACCAAA
>VWZK01010849.1:32242-44741 GCA_013396935.1 Baryphthengus martii | reverse complement strand
GCCTTCCTTTGACCTGCCACCTACACTCTTCCTCATGTAGCCCAGGATGATGATGACTTTCTTTGCTGGCTTGTGGTCAACCTGGTACTCACCAAGACCTCCAGGTCATTCTCTCCCAAGCCGCTTTCCAGACAGTGAGTTCCTTTCTCCAGCCTGTCAAGATCCCTGTCAATCACGGGAACAACCTGCTCAGGGACACTGTAGAGTCCCCATCACTAGAGGTTTTCAAGACACAATTGGACAGGAGGGTAGATAATCTCACCTAGGCTCCCTTTCCCATGAAAGGTTGGATCAGATGTTCTTTTCTGTTCCCTTCCAACCTGGACTGTTCTCTGATGCTTTACGAGAGCACAAACATCTGGTCTGTCAACTGCTCCTCCCGATTCTGTATCATTTACAAACTTGCTGAGGGTGCACTCTGCCCCATCCTCCAAGTTGGTAATGAAGATTTCCAATGATCTTGGCCCCACTGTCAACCTCTGGTGTGCTCCTCTAGCGGCTGGCCTCCAGCTGAACTTTCTGCTGCTGATCACAATCCTTAGAGGCCAGTAAGTCAGCCAGCTTTCAGTCCACCTCATTCTCCATTCGCACTTCATCAGCATATCTATGAGGACGTTATGGTAGAGAGTATTGGAAACTTTACCAAAGTCTGAAAATCAATCACTTCTCCTGGACCTCTTTTCTCTGCAGGACCACATCTCATGTGATTCTTCCACATAGATCTCTGAAGAGGTCAAAGTCTGCTCTCCTGAAGTCCATGCTATATGTCTTACTCTTTTGTCTCAGTATCCTGAACTCCATCATCTCCTGGTCACTGCCATCAACATTGTCCCTGAACTCCACATGCCCAACAAGTCTTTCTTTTGTAAGTATGAGGTCCAGCAGAGCATCTTCCCTTGTTGGTTTCTTGGTGACCTATGCCAGGAAGTTATCATCAATGCAGGATAGCTGGAACCTCCTGGATTGCATGTGCCCTGTTGTGTTGCCCTTCCAGCAGATATTGGGGTGGTTAAACTTCCCCATGAGGACCAAGGTCTGTGAACGGGAGGCTTCTTCAAGTTGTCTGAGCAAGGTCTCATCTACTTCTTCCTTACTGCAGAATCCTAGAATCATTTTGGTTGGAAGAGATGTCTAAGATCATCAAATCCAACCATTGCCCCATCCCTGCCAGGGCCCCACTGAGCCCTGTCCCTCAGCACCACAGCTCCACGCCTTGGAAACCCCTCCAGGGAGCAGGGGGACTCCAGCCCTGCCCTGGGCAGCCTGGCACACGCCTGGACAACCCCAAAGGGCAACTAATTCTTCCTCAGCTCCAACTGAAACCTCCCCTGGGGCAACTCCAGGCCGATTCCTCTCGTGCTGCAGCTTGTTCCTTGGGAGCAGAGCCCGACCCTCCCTGGCTCCAAGCTCCTGAATGTCAGGGAGTTGTGGAGAGCCAGAAGGTCTCCCCTGAGCCTCCTTTGCTCCAGGCTAATTAGCTCCATATCAGACAGTCCTGGTGATGGCTTCAATCATAACGCAGCAAGACCATTAGGAGTAAGCCACTAAGACCAGTCTTTGTTCCCTGGCCACTTTACAGTGACAACTACCAAGAAGGACGATGGGTATCAAAATACAGCGGAGGATTTCTGATGATGACCTTTATCCTTAGGGAGCTAGACCTGAAAGCACCAGCACGTGGCTTCCCACTTCCCACAAATCTGCCTTCTACACTCAAGATTGTGACTGGGGAAGTGAGGAAACGCTGTAGATGAATTTTTTTCCGGAAGACAGATCAAAGCCCGGCTCATAACTGCACGTGAACCCAGCGATTCACCACAACGAGCCAAACAGCCTTGATCATTAGAAACCCCAAACATGTGACTGCTACGACAGCCGGCAAAGAAGGTTCCTGCCGAGAAAGACCAGAGCAGTGGTGCTGTCTGGTAGGGCCGCTGACGGCGTCACGTCTGTCTTCACTCAGCAGGAGCATCTCCTGCGAGAGGTGGGGAATGACACGTCTTTTACTCGCGTGCTGACAGTTGTTATTTACTTTATTTGTAAGTGGGACACTTGGCAAAGTGGAAAAAAAAGAAACCAAACCAAAACCAACAAACCAAACAAAAAACCTAATAAGCTGAAAGCGGAAAAGGATTTGCCACAAGCAAGTGATGAATAGTCATGGATCGACATTTTGGGCTGGAGAAGTCGAGGGAAGCAGGAAGCTATTTACGTAACCGAACGCGATGTTAATGGCCCTCGATCAAAGACAGACACACACTTGCTTTCAGCATTTTTGGAGGTACATCTGAGCCAACTCTGACACAAAGTTCTGCCTACTCCAGGCACTTGGAAGCATTAATTAGCAAGAGAACGGTCCAAAATTGGTATAATCATCCGCTGCCTTAATCAAGCCCACGTTTACTGTCCTCTCCTCCAAGGCCTTGGAGTTATACTTAGAGTGTGTCTAAGTTGGCTGGCCTTGGACGCAGCCTGAGGCGTAGGTTGCTCCTGAGATCTGCCTTCTCACATCCACGTCTTCAGGTGCTTCTGAATCAGCTCAAGTTTAAGGCTGTCTGGCAAATCCCTCCACCCTTCGCTGCCACCGGGGTCTCTTCTACCCCACAGTGGAATTACTGCCCAGCAGAAGGCAAATCATGTCCTGACTTCCAGTTCTTTAAAGGCAGCAGAGTCCTGCACTCGGCAGGACTGATGATGAAGTCTGTCTGGTTTTGTTGCTGGTGAGCAGGCTGCCCCATCTCCTACCTTTACTTCATCCTTCACTCTAGCCCAACCTTGGCATATCTAAAACTCCACTTCTGGGTATTTTGGCCACGGATGCTACATAATATGAGGTTTCCTAAATCTGGCTTCTTGACTTTGGTCTGTCCCTGATGGTGATCCTGGCTTCAAAACAATCATAGAATCACTTTGTTTTGGAAGAGACCTTTCAGATCATCGAGTCCAACTGTTGCCCCATCCCTGCCAGGGCACCCCTGAGCCCTGTCCTTCAGCACCACATCTCCACGCCTTGGAAACCCCTCCAGGGAGCAGGGGGACTCCAGCCCTGCCCTGGGCAGCCTGGGACAGAGCTGGGCAACCCCACAGGGCAACAAATTCTTCCTCAGCTCCAACCTCACCCTCCCCTGGGGCAACTCCAGGCCACTTCCTCTTGTCCTGCTGCTTGTTCCTTGGGAGCAGAGCCCGACCCGCCCTGGCTCCAAGCTCCTGAATGTCAGGGAGTTGTGGAGAGCCAGAAGGTCTCCCCTGAGCCTCCTTTGCTCCAGGCTGAACAAGCCCAGCTCCCTCAGCCGCTCCTCCCCACACTCCTGCTCCACACCCTTCCCCAGCTCCGTTGCCCTTCTCTGGCCACGCTCCAGCCCCTCCAGCTCCTTCTGGGAGTGAGGGGCATGTGCCAGTAGTGACACCCTGGATAGTCTTTTCTGTTCTAACAGCTGCTGTAAGGGTAGAAAACCACAGCTGGAGGCAGCAGGACTTGGGATGTACAATAGGCAGAAGAGAGCTGGATTCTATCAACACTGCAGCCAAGTCTACCCTTGAGAATGTTTGAAAATCCAGGGAAATCTACAGGAACTACCAATGGAATAGCCCCAGAGACTACCCTAAATTAGACAGGTAGCAAATGTTGGCTACTGACAGTTCTTGGGTCTGCTCCTAACAATGGTTTAGCTGAAGCTTAAAGGCTTCTGTCTCGGACCAGCTCTGAATTCCCACCACTCCTGGCTCTCACTGCCTCTTCTAACAACTCCATTTCTCACACTTCTCTCTCTTATTTCATCTTCTTCCTGTTTTTCACATACCTTCCATCTATAAATTCTTTTCCCTCTTCACATCTTTTCTTAACTCCAGGGTGCAGAAATGAACAGAGATATGATTGCGTGAAAATGGCACCTTCTCACTCACTCAGCTCCCTATAAATATATATATATATTGGATTCTATCCTGATTTCTGCTGTCAGCAATATTCTTGGTGCAACTATTTTTGTTTCTGCTAACACTGCAGAGCAGTACAGTGATATATGAAAAGGAATTTCAAGCAGGTCAATGCTTTAAAACCTGGATCAGAAGCAAGCAAACATTTATTTGTTGGTTTTTTTTACCATTAATTACATCACTGAGCACAGGGCTGGGAGCTTATGGTACGTTCTTTCCCACCTGGAACGTCATTAAAGTATAAAACAATCCAACACAAGCTCCTAAAAGTTTTGTTGCATCCCAGTACAACATCAAATTCCCTAAGGAGCAGAGGAGTGAGAAGGTGGGAAAGGGTGGTTTTTACCCACATCCTTAGATCATCCTTTGTTGCACCGTGATGTGCGTCTGTAAAAATATGTTTTAAAGGGTGTCGGAAACAGACATTAAAATGATTCAAAGGCTGGAGAATATGCCAGATTGAAAGGGCTTCAAAGAGCTCCATCTGTTTAGTTTATCAAAAAAAGAAAGTTCAAGTCTTGGCTTGAAGCAGGGTAAAAGTCCTTCCACAAGGAGAAAATACTGGTTCCAGAGGAGTTTAATAAGTTAGCAGGGAAAGATTTAAATGATAGAAGCTAATGCTGGAGGTATTCAGACAGGAGACAAGGTGTCATCTCTTCATGGTCTAGAAGGTTAATCGTGCACAAATCATTAGGGAAGGGATGAATCATTCGTTTCATAAGGAATGAAGGTCCTTAATTCCAAAGGAAGTCTGGATGCCTTCATGGAAGACGTATTTTAGCCAAAATCTAGTTACTGAGCTCAAAACGGAGAGAAATGTGTAAAACAAAAGGAACCCAGAAATCCGGGAAGCCAGGATGATCTCATGGCCCAATCCAGATGAATTCCTGTGAATCATCCACAGAAATTGAAACTGAATTCTGAGGGAGGAATATGCTCCCGGTGATCCAGGAGCCCAAACCCCCTCAGTCATGTCAGCAGATCCCAGATATGGAATAGAGAGTGGGAAGTTAGGAAATGCATCTCATTATTTATAAACTGCAGTTTCCAAAATATCAAGCCAACCTCGTCGCTGCCAGGCCTTGCAGAGAAGCCAGGGCACGGGGAAGGCCTCTCCTCCGAGCTGAGATGGAGCACATCGGCCACTCGGGAACTTACACTGACACTCAGTTTGCTCTAGGGTTAAATTGAAGTCTTCTGGTGTGGAAAAAAGGAATGATTTGGCAATTTTCACTAAGAAATGAATGCGCGTTTTTTGTTCAAAGGTAACTGATTTGGCAAAGAAACAGTAAACGGGTATGTTTTAAACAATAGAAACTATAAGTTTCAGTTTTTACATAATATGAGGGTTTATATCCTGTGTGTACACATAATAAAGATTTACATGAGTTTGATATATACATAGAATCCTAGAATCCTAAAACCATAGAATACCATGAAATCATAGAATCATAGAACCACAGACTGGTTTGGGTGGGAAAGGACCTTCCAAGGTCATCGAGTCCAACCCCCCTGCAGGGAGCAGGGACATCTGCAACTGGAGCAGGTTGCTCAGAGCCCCAGCCAACCTCCCCTGCAATGGGGCCAGGGATGGGGCAGCCACCACCTCTCGGGGCAACCTGGGCCAGCCTCTCCCCACCCTCAGCACCAACAAGTTCTCCCTTCTCTCCAGTCTCAAGCTCCCTCTTGCAGTTTCCAACCCTCCCCCCTTGTCCTGTCCCAATAGGCCCTGCTCCAAAGTCTGTCCCCATCGTTCTGACAGGCTTCTTGAAGTACTGAAAGGCCCCTAGAAGGTCTCCTCATACTTCTAACAGTAAACAAAATCTTCAAGATAGTATTCAATTACTCATGATCGACACAGGCAAAAAATAAGTTACATTTTTCTGTGACTTGAGAATCTGAAAATTTGCCTTAGGATTTCAGAATATTCCAAGTGTGACCAGAGAAGTCGCTGAGCAAATGCTCCAGCTGACACTGCCGTGTGAGGTCGAGCTAGATGACCTCCAGAAGCCCCTTCCAACATCAACAATTCTGTGAGTCTATGAATTTGCCCCATTTGCACGGAACTTGCCTTGTCATTCATGAGTTGATGGTTCAGCGGAGTCCATGTGCTCATCTTGGTCTGTAGCTTGGGGCCATCCATGCTTCTAGGAGGTGCAAATGCCATAGATATGGGAGGTGGTGCCTTCTCTGATCTCGTCAGAACCAATGGCTACAACAATTGAACAAAGACCAACATTATCTCTGTGCTACTCCATTACAACGTGTCAGTGAAAAACAATTTATTTTAAGAAAGAATCCAGTGATTTCATGGCATAGCAATGATACAAGTAAAACTATTTGACAGTCGATTAGGGGAAGGTCTTTTGTTTTACGTACCCACAGTAACCGTGACAGTAAAGGTCAGATTTCCTGACGGAACCTCGGTGCACTAATGTAATAGAAATAGGTCTTACCCACCACAATTATTATTGAATATGCCTCCGATTTTTTGCTGCATGAGTGATCACAGCAGGGGATTTGCAGTGAGCTAGAAAATACACCAAATCTCTCTCTCCAGTTGCTGGCCCTGAAAATTGCAGGTAACTTGTGCATCTACTTCAGTGACACTAGGTAGATTTTTACAGGTTTTGATGGGCATATAATGCCAAGTCTCAAAGGGCCAATTTGTTTCTGTAACATTTCACTGAAAGAATGAGATCCAGACTGGTTCAGAATCGACTGAAATCTCTCAGGGTCCTGTCTTCAGGCAGAGTGCTGCTCGTGGCTTGGACTGACTGTGCTGCTCTTTTAGACAAAAATTTAAATGGGAAGTAAACTGAACACTTAACAAGATTTCCCCTTCCTTGTTACGACACCAAGTAGCTGGACTTTGTTCAGACAAAGTCATTTTTTTAAAGCTTCCTGGTGGCAAGGTGACTATCAGGACTTTTGGAAAAAAAAAGGAAAGGCAAATCCACCAAGGAACTCTAATACTGTGTTGCCAGCCTACCCTGATCCCAAGCACCTCAAAACTTACCCAGCAAAAGGATCTTTCCAGCTAATTGAGCTCCAAGGCTCACAAGACACATCTTCATGAAAGCCCAGATTCCCATTCCATACTCAGACAAAATTCCTGTCTCTATCTAAGGAAGATTAATCTGCAAAACCCACTGCAGGATCTGTCTGGATGCATCACCTTGTTAAGTTTTTCCTCTCTTTCTTTCCTAAGTTATTACGGAACTGAAGAAATATAAAGAAAAACATGAAAAATATGTTCTTTCTCTCCACATCTGGCGATATAATATGGACCTTGGTTAGGAAAGAAGTTCATTACAAGAGTCTCAGTTCTTTCTCTCTATTTTTTTGGCTAGAGATCCTGAAATAAATCACTGCAATTTTAACTTCCCGGAGAGAAGCCACTGAAAGCTAAAAGCCTTAATAAGGTTTCAAAGCAGCACGTTCTGCAGTTGGCCAACGTTAGAAGCTTCTTGTGCAACTGAGTAGGTCCATTTGGGATACGCGTTACGATGGGATCGCTTACTGGGTTGGTTTTGTTTTTGTTTTCTTTCTCTGTGAGGCCCCTGCCCTTTTTGATGCGCAGAAATACAACATTACCAGCTAAAGAAACAGCCTCACTGCCAAAAAAACAGGTTCAGGCAACCATGTCCTGTTTTTCAGGGACAACATTCTACATTAGTCACAAAACCATCAGTTGTCACCGCAGCACACTCCCAACCCTGGATTCACGTTCCAGTTTCCCTACGTAGAAACTCCTTCTCGGTGCTGGAGCAGCTGCGTTCACCAAGTGCCTCCGTCAGCGGCCACGTTAGGTGCTCGTAGCCCAGTCCTGCCTCTGGACTCTCTCGTGCACCTTCTGTGCCAAAAACGTGGCTCAGAACACACCTGGAAGTCACGTGCCCAGCTGCACATGCCATAAATCTGCCAGGATTGCACTGGATCATAGAATCCTGGAATGGTAGGCGTTGGAAGGGACCTCTGGAGATCTTCACGGCCAACTCCCTTGCTAGAGCAGGATCACTCAGGGCCGATCCAGGTGGGATTGGAAAGTCTCCAGAGAAGGAGACTCCACCACCTCTCTGGGCAGCCTGGGCCAGGCGCTGTTACCCTCACACCAAAGAAGTTTCTCCTCATGTTGAGGTGAAACCTCCTATGTTCTAGCCTATACCCACTACTCCTTGTCCTACTACTGGGCACCACAGACAAGAGCCTGGCCCCTTCCACTTGACCCCCACACCTGAGATATTTATGGCCATTAATAAAATCCCCTCTCAGCCTTCTCTTCTCATCGTGCTCGAGCATGATGTGGAAACAGGGCTGCAAAGGCAGGTACCATCAGGCATGAAAAAAGTGAACATAGCCAAATATTTTAACTTTGTAGACAACGTGCCAGTCCGGTGTCCCTCCCTCGCTACCCCGTCACCAGCACAGGCACACAGCCGCTGTCCACGCTGCTCGTTGACTCACCAGCTACTCTTGGAAGAGCAATTAAGGGAGGGAAGCTACTCCAAGTCCAGCCTCAGTGTTGTGTGTTTCCAGGATGAGTTTTTTGGTGAAGTCAGGACTGTGCGGTGTCACCTCAGAGCACGTGTTTTTCTGGGGATCCTCAGAGGCACGATGTACATGCTGGGACTCAGAGCACGCACTTGCTGGTGACAAGAGGTGTCCCTCAGGGGTCCATACTGGGACCAGTGCTGTTTGATACCTTCATCAGTTACACAGATGGTGGGATCAGTGCTGATGACACCAAGCTGAGTGGTGCCGTTGCTTTGCTAGAAGGAAGAGATGTCATTCAGAGGGACCTCGATGAGCTCAAGAACCAGCCACATGTGAACATCCTGAGTTCAACAAGGGTCCTGCACTTGCATCAGAGCAACCCCTGGGATCAACCCAAGCTGGGGGTGATGGGATGGAGAGAGCCCTGTGGAGAAGGACCCCCTCTGAATTGCTGGCTCCAGCTCGGGAGTCCTCAGCCCAGGAGAGACAGGGAGCTGGTGGAGCGGGGCCAGAGGAGCCCCAGCAATGCTGGGAGGGCTGGAACCCTCTGCTGGGAGGCCAGGCTGGGACACTTGGGCTTGTGCAGCCTGCAGAAGAGAAGGCTCCAGGGAGACCTTCTGGGGGCCTGTCAGGGCTTCCAGGGGCCTGTCAGAAAGATGGGGCCAGACTTTGGAGCAGGGCCTGTTGGGACAGGACAAGGGGGGCTGGTTGGAAACTGCAAGAGGGAGCTTGAGGCTGGAGAGAAGGGAGAAGTTGTTGGTGCTGAGGGTGGGGAGAGGCTGGCCCAGGTTGCCCCGAGAGGTGGTGGCTGCCCCATCCCTGGCCCCATTGCAGGGGAGGTTGGCTGGGGCTCTGAGCAACCTGCTCCAGTTGCAGATGGCCCTGCTTCCTGCAGGGGGGTTGGACCAGATGAGTTTGAAAGGTCCCTTCTCACTCAAAACTCCCTATGATTCTGATACTTTTAAGGTGGGAGTGAATTTCATGGTATGCATCAGAGGAGCCAGCAGCATGACAAAATCTAGAAGCACCTTGCCTGTAACGTGCAGCTAGCCTAAATATTGAACTGCAAGTTCTTCATAGGACTTTTAAGAAGAGACTTGGTTTACCAACTACATTTTAGCTGCCTGTTCTCCAAAGGAAAATCTGCGCTTCTTGTCTTCACCCTGAATTCCCTATTGCTGACACGGGTATAGAATCATAGAATCATTTTGGTTGAAAAAAAACCTTCAAGATCATTATGTTCAACTTTTCCTCCAGCACTGCCAGGGCACCCCTGAGCCCTGTCCCTCAGCACCACAGCTCCACGCCTTGGAAACCCCTCCAGGGAGCAGGGGGACTCCAGCCCTGCCCTGGGCAGCCTGGCACACGCCTGCACAACCCCAAAGGGCAACAAATTCTTCCTCAGCTCCAACTGAAACCTCCCCTGGGGCAACTCCAGGCCGATTCCTCTTGTTCCCTGGGAGCAGAGCCCGACCCTCCCTGGCTCCAACTCCTGAATGTCCGGGAGTTGTGGAGAGCCAGAAGGTCTCCCCTGAGCCTCCTTTGCTCCAGGCTGCACAAGCCCAGCTCCCTCAGCCGCTCCTCCCCACACTCCTGCTCCAGCCCCTTCCCAAGCTCCGTTGCCCTTCTCTGGCCACGCTCCAGCCTCTCCAGGTCCTTCTCAGAGTGAAGGTTCCTACTGTTTAAAATACTTCTTCCATAGTACCAATCCTCACACTATTTCTTGTCAATATAGTAATTTGCAATAAAAATTACATTCCTGCCTGAGCTTGAAATCAATTCAGTCCAATTCTTTTCATTCACAACTTAACTCCTCCGTGTCATCACGTGGATTATATGTGATTAGGCTCTTTCTCTGCGTCCTTAAACCTCGGAGCACACCAGGCTCTGTGGAACCACTGCTGTAGAGATGTGGTTGAAAACATGAATAAAAGCTTCTGAAGGACTTATTTTGAGTAGGGTTTGCACAAACCTCTGGAATGCTCATTCCAGAGAGTTAAGCAGAGATTAACCCTGTGAAAGGAAATGATTCCAATGCCCTTGGTTAATGTGATATGATCGTTATGTATTGTTAATCTTCCTTAAATGCAACCACACTTTTTTTGTTAAACCAAGGGCTTGACCCAACCTGTGCTGAAAACAGTGAAAGTCTTTCCATTGGCTTCAGCAGGATTTTGAGGAGTCTTGAAATTGTCTCGCTGTTAGATGCCACTCATCTTTTCTGCCTGCTGAAATGAATACTTGTCTTCTTCAACCATCTCAAAAACCACAAATGTCTTGCTTCCCCACTCAGCAAACCATAGAATCATACAATGCCAGGTTGTAAAGGGCCTCGAGGTTCATCTGGTCCAATCTTGCAAGTGAAAATAAAAAAAAAATAGATGATTCAAGTGAGCTGGCCCAGCCCCTTGTCAAGTTGAGTCTTAAAACTGCCTGGTGTAGGGGAGTCCCCCACTTCCCTTGGGAGACTACTCCAGTGTTTAACTGCTCTCATTATAAAGAACTTTCTTCTGGACTCCAACTGGAATCTCCCCTGGAGCAACTTGCAGCCGTTCCCCCTTGTTTTCTCCATGTGACTTCTTCTAAAAAGGGAGTCTCCTTCCTCCTGGGAGCCACTCTTCGAATCCTGGGACATGGTAATAAGGTCTCCCCTGAGCCTTCTCTTCTCAAATCCTGTCATTTGATCTGAGAACCATTCCAAGGTACTCTCTGCCTGTAGTAACACCCGCTCTCTGCAAACTGTGGCAGGCAACTGCTTTGGAACAGCTGAAGATCTCTGACCAGATCCTTTAGATAGAAACTGTTGACCAAGTCTAGGACTAAGTCTGGATTCAGCTACACCTTGACTCCTCTCTGAGAAGGAGTTTAGAAAGCAAAGGGGTCATTTCTGAATCTTGTAACTCAGCAGGAGGTCTTCCTTCCTCTTCATATCCATTAGACATAAACCAGTGACCAACTCTGGGACTAAGATTGGATTTAGCCACACTTAAGCTCTATCAGGAGTTTAGAAAGCGAGAGGGTCCCCTCCAAATGTCCTAACTCAAAGGGAGCCATCTCCCTTACCTTTTTGTGTCTGTGATCTCTGTGTAAATCATTCTAAATCAATTCTAACCTGATTTTCTTTTGTATGCTCCTTCCAGGTATGAAGTATTAGAGTGAACCTTGCCGTCTAGCTCTATTAAGTCACATATTTATAAACTCATCTTAAAATCACTTTTGCCAATACCTTTGATGTTGATTCTTTAAGGGATTTACTCACCAAGAGGGTGGGCGAACACTGGAACAGGCTTCCAAGAGAGGTGGTCGCTGCCTTATCCCTGCAACCATTGCGGGGGAGGTTGGCTGGGGCTCTGAGCAACCTGCTCGAGTTGCAGATGGCCCTGCTCCCTGCAGGGGGGGTGGACCAGATGACCTTGGAAGGTCCCTTCCCACCCAAACCCTTCTGTGATTCTATGAGTCTATACCAAACTGAATACAATGCATGAAGGGAGTCTGATGGGAAGACAGCAGATCCCAGTGTGCATCAAGCATGGCCCATGCTGTGACAAAGGGAGGTTTCTGATGCAGCCAGTGGAGAAGGTATAAATGCTACAGTGGGGAACACTGAGGCACGAAAGACCTGGGGTCTGCACATCTTCCACCATGGTTAGGCCTAGGGTGTGGTCTCACCACCCTCAGCACCAACAATTTCTCCCTTCTCTTCAGTCTCAATCTCCATCTCTGAGTTTCCAACCCTCCCCCCTTGTCCTGTCCCAACAGGCCCTGCTCCAAAGTCTCTCCCCACCTTTCTGACAGGCCCCTGGAAGCCCTGACAGGCCCCCAGAAGGTCTCCCTGGAGCCTTCTCTTCTGCAGGCTGCACAAGCCCAATTCTCCCAGCCTGGCCTCCCAGCAGAGGCTTCCAGCCCTCCCAGCATTGCTGGGGCTCCTCTGGCCCCGCTCCACCAGCTCCGTCTCTCCTGGGCTGAGGACTCCCGAGCTGGAGCCAGCCCTGCAGGGGGAGTCTCCCCAGAGCCCTGGGAGCAGAGGGGCAGGATCCCCCCCTGGCCCTGCTGCCCACGCTGCTGGGGA
>VWZK01010849.1:0-31437 GCA_013396935.1 Baryphthengus martii | reverse complement strand
AGTTTCCAACCCTCCCCCCTTGTCCTGTCCCAACAGGCCCTGCTCCAAAGTCTCTCCCCACCTTTCTGACAGGCCCCTGGAAGCCCTGACAGGCCCCCAGAAGGTCTCCCTGGAGCCTTCTCTTCTGCAGGCTGCACAAGCCCAATTCTCCCAGCCTGGCCTCCCAGCAGAGGCTTCCAGCCCTCCCAGCATTGCTGGGGCTCCTCTGGCCCCGCTCCACCAGCTCCGTCTCTCCTGGGCTGAGGACTCCCGAGCTGGAGCCAGCCCTGCAGGGGGAGTCTCCCCAGAGCCCTGGGAGCAGAGGGGCAGGATCCCCCCCTGGCCCTGCTGCCCACGCTGCTGGGGATGAGCCCAGGGGGCCAGGGGCTGCTGGGCTGCGAGCGCATGGGGCCGCCTCAGCTCCAGCTCCTCACTCACCAGTACTCCCAAGTCCTTCTCCGCAGGGCTCTCTCCAGCCCTTCACCACCAGACTGGTTTGATCCCGGGGGTTGCCCCGACCCAGGAGCAGGCCCTTGCCCTTGGCCTTGTTGAACTTCAGGTTACCTGCTCCACATACCCTGTGGAGTCTGTATTTCTCTCTCTCTCCACTGTCCCTCTGTGTCCCGCCGCATTTCCATCCCCCTCCCCACACCCTACTCCAGCTGTCCCCGCAGTCTCCCACACCATTCATCCCCTCTGACCCTGCTGCAGTCGAACGCGCTCCCCACGCTCCCCACCGTGTTCCCCACTCTCTCCCAGAGTGTCCGCCCACCCCATGTCCCCTCACACCTCGGTGACCCCCATGTTGGTTCCCCCACGATCCCCAGCCCCGGGCCTGGCCGCCCCTCACCTGCCTCATCCCCGCCCGGGGCCTACTCCTCCCGCCAGGCCGCTTCCCGTCGCTATGGCAACCGCTTCCCGGAGGCGGGGGGACGGGGGACGCACGACTCCAGCCAATCCCATCCCACCCAGCCGGGGCGGGGCGGGAGGTTCCGATCCTACCTAGCAACCTGTTCCGCTCGTTCTGATTGGCCCGNGTCGAGTCCTTCGCTCCGACGGCGGCGGGAGGCCGAAGGACGGGGGATGCTGGTCTTGTCCTCCGCTGAACGACATGGAGGTGCTGGATCCACCCCCTCTCCCTCAGCAGCGCCTCGGGGCCGGAGGATGCCGGTCCCGTGTATTCCCGCTCCCCTCTCGCTCCCAGAGGGAACCGGCAGAAGGGGGATGCTCGTCCCAGGCGTTTCGCCTCCTTTTGCAGTAGAGACCCCAGGGGAGGGGATGCGTAGCCCAGGTACGTTCCCTCCTTCCCCTCGCAGTGCTGGGGGGACTCGGGGGAGAGGGATGTTGGTTGGTCCGTGTGCGCCCTCCCCCATTTCTCCCTGCTCTGGATCCCAGAGGAAAGGGGACGCGCTGCCCCTTTTCCCCCCGGTAGCGCACTGGGGACCCTAGGGGTAGGAGGTGCCATTTCCCCTTCCACACATACACCTTTTCTTCTGCGGACCCGAGAGGTTGCGAGTCTCACATTTCCCTCCTTTCCTGGTGCCGTAGCCAGGAGGGAAGGGATAATAGTTCCACGCACACCTCCATCACCCTTTGCCTTTGCAGTGCAGGAGGGACCCAAGGGGATCCTAGCTCTACCCAGGCACCTCCTTTTCCTTTTTCAATACAGCACGGACCCAAGGTGCTAGTCTCATGTGCATCTATCTCCTTCTTTTTCCTTTGCAATGCATTGGGAACATGAGAGGATGCTAGTCCCGTGTGTGCACTTGTTCCTTTTACCTGAAAACCACGGTGAGGATGCTGGTTCAGTCTACACCCTACCTCCTCTGTCAGTCTAAGGGATGATAGGTAGCTCCCCCTCCAGTTCCTTTAGCTTGCCAGGCAATATGAACTGCAACGGAGAGAGGTGCTGGACCTGTCCCTCTGTATACACAGAGGATCCCACCAGAAAGGAGTTCTGCCTTTCTGTCCTCCCTGCAAGGAGTGAAGCAGGGACTGTCGTGGTGTCACTGCGAGGATGGAGAGGGGAAGAGGAGATACCGCATGTCTTTCTTCAGTCTGCCTCATGGTACAGTGAGGAGGAGCAGGGCAGAGCCAGAGACTGTAGCCTGTGTCCTCCTTCCTCTGTCATCTCCTAACTGAACTAGAGGATTTTAGTGTGGTTCTCCCTCAATATGTAACCCAAGGGGAACAGGGGAGTATAGAACTGGAGTTCCTTTCCCACTGACTAATTAAAATGGAGTTGGGAGAATAATGTATTCCCCTTTGGTGCCTTCATGTGGGTGGGAATGGGCTGGGGAAACGTTGCCAGTGCTTGTACGCCATGAGCGAGTTCCTTTGCTTGATCAGAATTGGGTGGGGAATGACTAAGGTGACATTCTCCTCTTGTCTCCTCACTTGTGCAGGTGTTGTTTTATCACCTCATTCCTCTGGGATAGATAACCATGAATTAATCCACCTACATACTTTCTTTCTAAAGTCTGGGGATTTTTTTTTCTCATTGCCCACTTCTCTTTGCTCCCTTAATAACTTTGTAATTTTTTTGAAAAAAAAAAAACAGCAAAAAAATCACCTTGTGGAAGTTAACCCCTTTTAGTTTCATAAATTTCAGTCTTTAAAATAGTTTTCTATGCCTGCCTTAATTTATCCTTTAAAACAGGAATCGGATGGGCTGCTTTTGATTATAAATAATGTATAAATCCATAACCACAGTAACAAACTAGCTGTTTCCTACCCTTTTTGCCTACAGTTGGTTGGTTTTTTTTGCAGTGCCTTGGGGTAGATGGGCAGGTATCCCCTCCTCTTTTATCCCCAGTGTCATCGAAAGTGTTTTGTTTTGGTTTTATATGCATAGAAAAAATAACCACAAGATTTCCTATGTAGAGGCTTAACAAAGAGTTTACCGAACTGAATCTGCGGTAAGAAACTATCTTGACACTGAAGATTGCTTATTACACCATTCATCTGTCTACACTAATTAATAGGTGATCTATGTGTTCGTTTGCAAAACTTCTGTCGCCTTTTGCAATGGTATAGTTCCTAATTTCACCTAGATTTCTTTTTTTAATCCTTGAAAGGGCACTGCTTGCCTAGGCTGTATATCATTTATGAGTTATTTTGCTGGCTCTAGTAAATATATTTTTCATTTCCTTTCTGATACTGGGTAGTAATAAGATCTTGAGCATAAAATGGGAAAGTCCTGAAAGGTCATGATGATTTTTTTTTCTACTTTTTGCACAGTTAAAACTTTGTGCCTTATCGAGGTCTAGGTTTTTGCATGGTGGTGTTTTTTTTGGTTGGGGTTTCTTTGTTTTGTTTTTTTTCAGTTTGAGGTTGGGAATTCAGAGGAGGGGTGGATTTGTTTGGAGTCTCTACGTTGAATCTCATTAATAGGATGATTTGTATGAAGCGTTCTTGGAGTTCTTCCCAAGATTCTAAATCCTGACCTGGATTTGCCTAGTGTTTGCACTTCAAACTTCAACAGAATAACCAGTGTGAGTACAGTTCATCTTACGTCACTTGTGAACCTCTCTTATGAAGCATTTTTTTACGGATTGCTGCTGGAATGACACCTGAATTACTGGGAGCATGCTAAAAAGGCAACTGCTAATCCACACTGCAAGTTGACCTGACTGAAGTTGGTGAATAAAGTATTTTGGTGGTGGTGGCGAAACTGGGGAAAAATAAGAAAAAAAGGCTTGAGGCCAGCATTCTGGAGATGACGACAAACTGAAAAGGCTTCCTCAGTTTGGGGAGCTACTGGTAAAATGGTAAAATCAAAGGACTGGATTCAAAGGGGATTAGGCACCTTGTTCAAAACTAAGTAGGAATTAGTTTTGTTTGTCTGTAGCTTGGAGTCTCCTGGTCAGGATGTGAGTATGTACAGGAACCTTTAGGGTTAAGTAATGCTGCCTGGAAAGTGGGAGGGTTCAGGTCTTTGAGGTTTTTTTTGAGAGGTGCCAAATTCTTTAAAAATAAATCTGAGAAATGGCTTTCTTAGATCAGAAGGAGATAGGTTTTCAAGGCTGTATGAACTTGAAATTGGACTAACCTCTGGTATGGTTAGAAGTAGCGTGTCTTAAATATTGTGGCTAAATTTGCTCTTTTAAATTTAGTGTGTTAACTCTTCAGAACATCACTTGTTTGCTCCAGAGTATAAGCTGTGATTTGAGCTCTGCTGATTGGTTCTACCTTAAGGTGCAGACAGTTCTCTCTTCTGCTTTTATTTTTGAATCATTTTCTTTTTCCTAGATTTGGAACAGTTTTACTATTTATTATTTACTGTTTATTCCTTATGTACTTCAGTGCTGCTTCAAACACGGATTGGCCGTCAGTAGCTGTGAGAGAAGAAGCAGCCTGGGGAAGCACCTTGTCAATAAACAACCACCTTAAATTAAGTTTAAGATCTTGGTCTTTTTCCTATTTCCATGTTTGTTTTTGCCAGCCTGTCTTGAACAGCTACAGCCAAAACCATTGCCGCACGTGATCTTAGAGAAGCACAGAAATGTTTAGGTTGGAAGGAACGTCTCCAGATTATCTAGTCCAGCCCACAAAGTATGTGAGGGTTTAAAGAGGTGTATGGTATTTAATTTTTCTGGCCATAAGATGGGCCTATGTAAACAAAAGTGGGCATACATAAAATTTTTTGATCAGCTGATACCAGAAGTCTGGTAATTAACTCTTTGGTATCCCTAGATTTGCATTAGGGAGAAAGGAAAAACTTCTTCCCCCTCTGACGTGTAAAATTTATTTCACTTCCTGAATATCTAAGCAACAACATTGTCAAGATTGGAAGTCAGTTCAAATTTGTGATTGTCAGCTTTTGGGAATATTGAGGGAATACTTTTGGGATTTCCTGGTTCCGGCAGAATTTGAATTTCTAAATTTCTGTTACCTTTTCTAACCGTATTTTTTTTAAAAAAGCAGTTGATTAGAGACTGAATTCTGCAACTTTCACTGCTCCAAGACAAAATTGTTATAAGAAAAGGGCCTCTTTGTCCTCTATCAACTTTTCCCAAGCTTTAGCCTTCAATTTTCAGAGTCTGTTTTTGCAGCTGATGAGCACGATACGCCGAGTCCCCGTTCTGCTTGTGCCGCTCCAGCCCCTTAGCGCTGAGCAAATGCAGCTCCAGCCCTGGGGAATGGCTGCTGTTTAAATTGGCTCTATGGGTAGAGTGGAGCAGGCAGAGCAACCACGCGTAGCTACCTTCGCAATTCCAGTCTTCTTCAAGTGTGTGGAGAAAGGGGTGGCCGGAGCATGTTGTCTTCCGGCTTATCCTTATCTGGAGAGGAAGATGCGAGATACACGGGCAATGGGTTAGAGACAACAAAAAAGCTGTTTATAACTAGACTAAAATTACATCGTTGAACCCAGGTAACCAAACTATGACTGTAGCTTGTTGGGCAGAAGAGCAGTCCTCAGTCCTGCAAGCTGGGACTTGTGTGTTGGTGGTGGTGGCTGTTTTGTTTTTGTTTTATAATTATTCAGTAGAAGTTATGAGGCCGTGCAACTAAAGAGATGCTATCGATGTAAATGTACCAGTGGAGATGCTGAGTCATAAATAGCTTGGTTTCAGTGTGGTCAACAATTGTAGTGCTCCCATGGCGAAATACAAAGTGTGGGGTTTTCTAAAAATACTCTCCTCGTACTAAATACATTCCCAATTTTCATGATCCTTTTTGGGTAGAGTTTTACAGCATACCCCCTTTTTTTCCCATCAGGAATAGTTTGAAACCAGGATTAAAACTTGTCAAGGGACCCTCTAGTCTTGCAAGTGAGAACTTGAAGCAATTTGTCTGCCAGGCTGTTTAGATTTACAATATTTCAATCTATTACAAGGCTTTTTACAGTGTTCCGTTGTGTTTTTTCATTCTAGGTTCCCTAAGGAGAGAAGAACGTAACCCGACTGCTGTTCTGTCACAATGGAGTCAGTTGTGTGGGAATGTGGTTAAATATTTTAATACCTTCACCAAATACACGCTACATAATACTGAGAAAAGGCAAGGTTTCTCACATGTCTGTCTCAACTACATCATCTGCTGGACTGAGCTAAGAATGTTGTGCACAAAGAGCATTCCAGTTTTGAAGGACCTTAAACCAGGACTGAAAATATCCCCATTGAAGTGAAATCAGAGGGTCCATGAGGAATCGAAAGAGCTTTCTGCCTGGGCTCCATAACTGGCCCCATTCCCAGCGTGGAAGGATGGCTACGAGCTGGATGTTCTCTTACCTTTGGCTTTTGGATGTTTTGGTGGGGCACACGAGAGGGCACAGTTTGTTTTCCTGTGAGCCCATCATCTTGCGGATGTGCCAGGATCTGCCTTACAACACCACCTTTATGCCTAATCTTCTGAACCATTATGACCAGCAAACAGCGGCGTTAGCAATGGAGGTAAGACTATTTATTTTCTCCAGTGTTTTTGGCCTTTGGTTGACAAATAATTGCTAACAGAATCCGGGGAGATATTTATATTAGAAATAAAAATGAAAAAAAAAAAATCAAGGTAGTTAATCATTTTAATATAACCCCCAAATACCACTTGCATATGAAGTATTCTTAAGTAGATTAGAATATTCTATGGCTACAGAATTTGCCTAAGTAAGTATGAGCGAGCGTGAAATACTCTGGCTGTGTTTGTGTGTTAGTTTGTTGTTTTAAATATTTAGACAGATCAAGAACGCATATTTTCAATGGTCTGTCACTTAACTAAATGCTGGAAAAATAGCGTACCGAACAACGAGCAGAAGGTTTTTAAGTTCTGAACACTGTATTCTTTGGTTGCTTTATAATATTTGGCGTTTTCTTACTCGCCTAAAATTTGGTGTGAAGAAAATAAGAATAAGACATACTATGAAAGTAATGGGAATTGCTCACTTTTCTCAGCTGTAACAAAGCCTCTTGTCTTGCAGACAATTTAGTTGCTCCCTTTCTGTTCTGTATCCCGGCAGACAAGCTTTGAGACTTGCACTTTCTTTGTTATAATGGTACCTTTCTACTGTTGCCATTATTCCCAAAAAACTTTGGACGTACACATCATAATTTTCTCCTTTTCGCTGATATTTGCCTGACCTTTCTTAGGAGAACTTTCTTGGTGGGGCTTCAACCACGCACTTAGTCTCTTTTTATCTTATACGAGACTTTTAAGTTCAGTTCAGTCTCTTCTCAATCCTGCCACCCTGCCTGAGGGGGTTCCTTGCTTGGTATTCTGTGATGTGACTAACATTGATGGAAATTCAGAATATCAGGCACGTCTCGCTGTCAGCCTGTTCAAATTTTCAGCAGAGCTTCGTGCAGTTGAGGTTTATTTGTATTTTTGAAGTGCTTGGGAGTCCTTGCTGATAGATACGTGTTGCTGTAAACTGAGAATAGAAAGAGTGTTTTCAACTGAATGCTCTTCTTGACTAGATAGAAACTTAATTTAATTGTTCTTGTTAAATAATATAAAGCCAAGGCTTGATATAGGCTCTCTACAGAAGAGTTGGGAACTAGATTTAACAGACTTTTTACTGTAAGAAGAAAATAAGAGATTCTTATGCTTAAATTTTGCTTTGTTTGAAAGAGCTATCGACTTGTATTTCAACAGCTCATTTGGATGTGGCCAGAGATTCCAGTTATACTAAATATATAGCAACTGGACTGAGTTTTATTTTAGAATTGGTTCTGATAAGCTCTGAGGAACTTTGAAGATCTGACTGTAAGGAGGAACAACGAAGTCAAGGCAAGTTGAGTAGGATAATAGTCAGCTAGGTGTGTACAAACTGTTCATTTCGCTTTGAAATGTGGAACTTGGAATATTAGAGGAAGATTGAAGACTTCTGGGACTTGGCTTGTGGAGGTGTGGAGATAGCAGAGTTTGGTTTTTGTTGGGATTTGGTTTTTGTTTTGTTTGTTTTTTTTTATCTTTTTGTTGTTCCAGAGAAGAACAGGAAGGTGCTCCCTGTCTGTTCCCTTTTGTATCATTTAATGGAGCCATTATCAATGAATTTCTCTAAATTATTTTATGAATACAATACAGCCAACCAGTTCAGGAGCCACCAGTGTCAAGAAGTACTTCTCTAACTTGTTTTAAACCAGTTTCCTGCTAGTTTCATTTCATACCCTTCTTGTGCCAGTGTTGTGCAACGTTGTGCTACAGTTAAATCCTGTTACAGTTACGATTGTGGAAATCTTGGTCCTATCCCCCAGGCTTTTCCTCTCCAAGCTGAAGTGTTCCTGCTGTTTGGGCTTTCTTCTTGCAGTTCAGCTGCATCATCCCTGTAATAACTTTAGTTACCTTCCTCTGTCCCTGTTATTTTTCTAGCCCTGTCTTGCTGAGCTGTGGAGCTGAGAATGGCACACCGCTCCACACGTGGGCACGCTAGCGATTCGTTTAGAAATCAAATTGTCCTTTTTTTTTGCTCCTAATAGCTTCCTAATAATCACAGAATCATAGAATACAAGGTTGGAAAGGACCTCAAAGATCATCTGGTCCAACCTTTCTTGTGAAAGACATAATGGCCAACATTATATTATTTTTTTTTTTCTGGCTTTTGTTGGCTGTTAAACCAATGCTTTTGGAAAACTGTCAAAAAATATCACTTTCACTACCAGTCTGTCTATGGCCACTGTTGGAAGCAGAGCAGTAATTATCTGGACCGTCAGTCCGAGCCGGAAGAACGGGTGTAATTAATCTTATCTTTGTAAAATAGCTTTTGGCTACAGAAACAATCGAGAAGCGAATGTTACTTCTCTGCACTCTCTGGTATAAAGCTCAATTTAAGAGCATAAATGAGCTCACTGGAAACACCGTGCTGGTGCAATTCAGATACCACCTTGATGCCAAAGCCATTCTTAAACTTAGCTCGGGTGCCCTGGGTGTATGTAATACCCCTTCTTGCCAATAAAATTTCCATATAGGCCAGTGGTTTCAGTTTGGGGACAGACCGTGGGCTATTTCTGAATGCTTCATGAAAAATGGTGAAGACTGTGCAAGGAAACAAGGCTGTTGCCAAACTTAAATTCACTACTCAGGGGCCTGTGCCCCCATTGCAGAGTTTTTTAGGGGGTTGAATGGGGAAGGAAAAAAAAATAGAAAAGCCACAGGGTTTTGTAAATACGTTTTCACTCCTTGTATTAGCTTTGATTGCCCCTTTAATCCATCCTTACCAAGAAGAAAGTTTCTATTATTTGGCTTTTTAGACATTATTTAGAGTTGCAGGCAAATGGGCGGAGCACTCAAGTTTTGAATTTAATGAAATCTATTAAAACGTGCATTGTGGCTTTTTCTGGTAAACATCTCCTGTCTCCAAGCCCTCCCTAATTGCTGTGAGCATAAAATAATATAGCAGCAGAATCAATGTGATTTCACTTGGGTGTTGCAGGGGGAAGGCCTTGCAATTCTCAGTTTTTCAGTACCGCTTTTTCACAGCAGTTGCTAAGAAAAGCCATAAGAAAAAAATATTACGTGTGCTAAAAGAGTACAATATGAGAGAGCAAATGTAAAGCAAAAAAAGAATTGCTGTGGTTGTTGTCTTACCATCAGTAAACTCATCTATTTCTCTTCCCACACCATTGATTCTTGTGTTGAAGGAATTAAAAAAACTAGTTACTGATATTTCTGGAAAACTCAAAAAATCAGTAAATGGCTTTTTGAGACTTTATGAGATTCCTTCATAATTATAGTAAAGTCATCTCAGCAGTGTTGTCCTGATACGTTCCAGCAATATTGGTATTAAGCATCTCGACAACACAAAGAAAAATTGAGTATCACATCACAAATCCCTCTCAGTGTGTTACTGGTCCGTACTGCAGTCAGTTCCTCTTCCTTTAGTTACTCCTAGGAAAGATAATGCCTTAAGCTTCCCGCTGCTCCACAGCAACAATGCCTGCTGTAATCCAGGGAGATTGAAGGGAGGACTTTTTGCATGCAAACGCCCGGAGCATTATTTTATCCCCATGGATCGCTAAAGGGGCTTTACGCCTTTTGGTAGGGGACACAGGCTGGTTGCACCAGTCCAACCGCTGTTCCTATCTGCTTGGCTACAGTGGAGACTAAAATGAGAGTTATTTTGCATCTGCTGCTTTCTAAAAGGAGTAATGCTGGTTGATGTGGACTAACATGCTAGTCATGGAATGGTTTTGGGTGAAAGAGACCTTTCCGATCATCAGGTCCAAGCATTCCCCCATCCCTGCCAGGGCACCCCTGAGCCCTGTCCCTCAGCACCACAGCTCCACGCCTTGGAAACCCCTCCAGGGAGCAGGGGGACTCCAGCCCTGCCCTGGGCAGCCTGACACAGCCCTGGACAATCCTGGAAGGGAACAAATTCTTCCTCAGCTCCAACTGAAACCTCCCCTGGGGAAACTTGAGGCCACTTCCTCTTGTCCTGCTGCTTGTTCCTTGGGAGCAGAGCCCGACCCTCCCTGGCTCCAAGCTCCTGAATGTCAGGGAGTTGTGGAGAGCCAGAAGGTCTCCCCTGAGCCTCCTTTGCTCCAGGCTGAACAAGCCCAGCTCCCTCAGCCGCTCCTCCCCACACTCCTGCTCCAGCCCCTTCCCCAGCTCCGTTGCCCTTCTCTGGCCACGCTCCAGCCCCTCCAGCTCCTTCTGGGAGGGAGGGAGGGGCCCAAAGCTGAGCCCAGGATTCCAGGGGCGGCCTCCCCAGTGCCCAGTGCAGGGGGACGATCCCTGCCCTGGCCCTGCTGCCCCCCCAGTGCTGCCCCTGCCAGGATGCTGGGGGCTTCTTGGCCACCTGGGCACGATAGAGTACAGATGTGAGGTGATGGGTGTACAGGGCTGGTATTTTGGGAGGCTTCTCTGCATCTATATGGCTGAGCTGAGCTGTCCAGGCCGGAGCTGGGAGCTGTCCTGTTCTGCAGTCCTGCACAGCACTGCCGGCCTCACAGTTCATAGAATCGTGGAATCACAGAATGGTTCGTGTGGGAAGGGACCTTCCAAAGTCATCTAGCCCAACCCCCTGCAGGGAGCAGGGCCATCTGCAACTGGAGCAGGTTGCTCAGAGCCCCATCCAACCTCCCCTGCAATGGGGCCAGGGATGGGGCAGCCACCACCTCTCGGGGCAACCTGGGCCAGGCTCTCACCACCCTCAGCATAAAAAACATCTTCCTTCTCTCCAGTCTAAATCTTCCTCTTTAGTTTAAAATGATCACCCCTTGTGCTGTCACAACAAGTTCATGACTCCCTGGGGTCTTGGCTTTTATCTGCCCCGTGCTGTCACAGGAAACATCTTGTAAGATATTTAAAAATATTTCTAGAGTCTAATCTCAGATTGTTTTATTGCAATAACCATCTAGCACAGTCTGTCTCAGCTCTGCTGTTAAAAGATCCCTCTAAAGAGGCTCGTGATGATAGCGTGACATCGAAATGATGTCGCACCGCGCCGCTGCCGCCGTCACATAGATCATGTGCTGGATGAGGCAGCGACAACAGAGCAGTTAAATTACCCCCATCCCCCTGAGGGAGCTGACCTTGTTTACCCATCTCTTGGATTATTATTGCTACAATGTGAAGAATTATCTTCAGTCCCCTTTCCGCTTAATATTCCTTCGGCCTTGAAGGATTTGCTTACGCGTGAGACTGGCAAGCGGTGGTTTTTATCTGCCTTAATGGAATTTTGGTAGACAGCTATTTTTAGCAGAGGACATGTAACTTAGCCCAG
This sequence comes from Baryphthengus martii, assembly GCA_013396935.1. NCBI lineage: Eukaryota > Metazoa > Chordata > Aves > Coraciiformes > Momotidae > Baryphthengus > Baryphthengus martii. The sequence continues at coordinate 19,805 of VWZK01010849.1, read as the reverse complement.
TGGAGCCTGGGAACATGTTATTAAAGCTTTTGTCACTGATGAAGAGAAGTGGTTTAATATGATGATTGCCAGCCTTTCTGCAGTTAAATCCACTGCCAGCGCTTCCTCCTCCTTGCCCTGGTTTTTTTCTGCGACCTCACCAATGAACCTAAGGATCAGAGAGCCTTTAAAGGACAGGAACCAGACAGAACTGAGGGCTAAACGGATCCCTCTGGGCGAACGCAGAAGCGTTGTCCTTTGGGATTATACCGGAGGTCAAACGCTCCAGAAATGAGCTGATGCAGTCGCCATATGGGCAGAGGAGATAACGCGCTCTTCCTTCACGCTCTCTCACGACTTCCATTCCCGTTTTGCACAGCAAAAAAGACCGGCAGCTCGCACTTAAGGATGCACCGTGGCTACGCTGGCTGGTGTATAGGTGGGAGATACAAAGGGAGAAGTAGAGAAATAATGTTGTCTCACAGCTGGTTTGGTTTTTGCAGTGTGAGGGAGGTCGCTGGAAGGGGAAAGGAGTAATATCGACTCAGACACTTCTGCTCCGTCAGCGTAACAGGGTGTACCAGCCAGGAATCACAGGGTTAATACAGAGAAACTGTCCAGTCGGGGACTTCTGAATATTTAGAAGCAGAGCTAACGGACTTTATCACAGAATATACCACTACAACTGTGAAGACACCTGATTTTTCTTACTTTCTTTCAAAATGTAATGGTTTCTTGCAGAGCACAAAGCCATCGACCTGCCACAGAGCAGAGCACGTGTGATCAGATTTGCATAGCCTTAGTAACTATATTTCTGTGGCTATACTTGCCTTTTTGTGGCAATATTTCTGTTTATTTTTTCTCCTCCCAGCAGTGGTCTTTGGAGTCTTAGTTCATTTTTTTGGGTAATTTTTTAAATGACAAAGAGCAGGAGTATATTTAAAAATGGCATCACCAGAACACAGCTATACTTATTCCCAGCCAGATTTTAGCCTCTGGGATGAGAATTATGTGGTTTTTTTCAGTATAGGTAGGTCAAGTATTAAGTGGCTCATTTCAGTGATGTTTTTCAAACAGCTTTTCTGTCAGGCATATTTCAGATAATCAGGGTTTGGACTTAACATGGAATATTATCTCTCAGTTCTTGATTTGCATAAAGGCCAGGGAAAAGTGCTCAAAATTCACTGCTCTTGGTTTATGGGAATGTGATTCCTGCCTTCCCTGGAGCTGGGAGGTAGCACTGCCCCATTCTTCTACTTCTGAACGATTATTTTTGGATACAAGTGGGTATCCTCCTCTTTGCTTCCCTTCTGCCTCCTCTTTGCTTCCCTTCTGCCTCCTCTTTGCTTCCCTTCTGCCTCCTCTTTGCTTCCTGCTGATCGGGAAGCATGGGGAGAATGTAGGGTAGAAAATCCTTAATGTCTTTCCCCCTTAATTCCATCTTCATTCCTTTCTACTCCCCATCTTCTCTGCCTATAACCCTCCTGAATCTCTACACTTGCCCTTGGCTTTCTGCATTCTTCAGCCCTGCGTCTGAAACTCATAGAAGTGTAAGAACATAAAGCTAATGGAAAAGCAGGTTTTAATCAGCCGCTGTTGTGTAAGCACCCTCATCTTAGACACTAATTTGCAGAAAGGATTAATTTTCTTTTTAGTGTGTAAGATTCTGATGCCTAGAGAACAATGGAACTGTGCATGATCACAAGAACAGAAGCGGTGCACTGGCTGATTAAAGCCCCCTCTCATTAACTTTATATTCTGTTATTCCCACTCGGGATTTTTACCTTAGAAAGAGCCGCGTAAAGACCCAGATTGTTTTGTTGTTAAACCTGAATGTCTCCAAGCTAGAATTGCACAGGTATTCTGTAGAATACGAGCAGAGCAAAGGAATTTCTAATAGTGTACCGTTTAGAAATCCTTGGATTTAGGAATTCAGGAATACCTGGGGCTTGGCTGTTTGAAACACAGCAGCTTGGGGCTTCAGTCTTGACCTGGAAAGGGCATGAGTGCTGTGCAAAGGTGAAATCCTGAGTGGGTAAGGACAATTTGAGAAGTACTAGAGCTGTTACATCCCCAAGTAGATCTGTACAAAAATTAGTACAATCTGTACAATTTTGCAAAATGAGGCTTCTGAAAAAGCTGTTTCTTGAGCATCACGTTTGTTGGGCTTATATTAGGACCATCAGTCGGATCCTTTTCGCTCTGAGGTTCAGCGAACTTCGAGATAATCTGGATGAATATTGAATATTTGATGAACAGTGAAGCATTTAGACTCTTTGGACAGGAAGAGCAGCCACGTACAGGAATCATTTACGCTCAGATAAAGCATAAAACTGTGTGTCTGTAGAATCATAGAACCATCAAATCACACGATCGTTTAGAGGCAGTTGGAATGGCTTTTATGGATAATTTCAGAAATAGTTTGCTAGGTTTTAATGTTTATTAATGAGAACAAGATACCACATGAACATTTTCAAGATGCAGACTACTAATGAGAGAGAAAATTAAGAGAAGTAAGGTTTGGGGGTTTTTTGTTAAATTGATAAACGATCGCTTGGCACATTGAAGCTTATCTCTGTCACCTTGTTCATATTTTCCTGCATAAGAAATTAATTCTGAATGAGGATTCAAGTGGAAATACAGAAACAGAATTTTGCCTTAATAGTTTAGTGCAAGCAGATAAAAAAACAAAGCCATTAGTTTTATGTAATGATTCAGCTTAAAGTAAATGATCTACATCTTAATCAGCATCTATTCACAGCGGGCTTGTTTTCAGGGCCACGAAGGCAGATGGCTCTGCATTGTGGCTAACTCGGCAGCATCTGGTGGAGGCTTAAAGAGGAATTATTAGGAAAGGTGGAAGGCACATGAATTTAGTTTGACTACTTAAACGACAGTGTCAGTCAGTTTTAGCTTTATACTCACAGATAGAAACTCAGAAGCAAAAGAATGTTGTGGCAGAGCACAGCATTCCTCTGAACTACCACAAATATAGACATTCATTCCTATCTTTGTGCAGTTTTCCTCTACCTTAATCAAAATCAACCAGCTGATTCTCTTAGATACAGCTCCTGTGAGACAAAACCCACGTGTGTGTTGTATCTTGTGTCTTGTCAGCTGTACTAGTAGAGGTTGCAGTGACTACACTTAGCCTTATATCTAGGACTGCGTGTAACTTGGAGGGTATGATACCGGAACAGGCTGCCCAGGGAAGTGGTGGAGTCACCATCCCTGGAGTTGTTCAAAAGACATGTAGACGTGGCACTTCAGGACATGGTTTAGTGGTCATGATAGTCTTGGGTTGACAGTTGGACTTGATGATCTTAGAGGTCTTTTCCAACCTTAATGATTCCGTGATTCTGCTATGTTCGTACTGCCCTATATTCTGCACAGGCATGTGTTAGAGTCTATCCCTCGTAAGGTTAGTCCAAGTTACTGGCAAGACCTCTCTCTAACCGCATTACACTCTTCTGGTACAAAGACTATTTAGAAATGGGGGCATAAAGAAGAATGTGGGCAGCAGGGCCAGGGAGGTTCTTCTCCCCCTCTACTCTGCCCACAGAGGNCACCTGGAAGCCAGGAGGTTCCGTGGGAGCAGGAGGAGCAAGTTGTTTGGTGGGAGGGTGTTGGAGCCTGGCCCAGGCTGCCCAGAGAGCTTGGGGAGTCTCCTTGTCTGGAGAGATTCCAAAGGCGCCTGGACCCTGCGCTGCTGGGCCCCCTGCTCTGGGTGACCCTGCTGGAGCAGGGGGGTGGGGGGCACCAGAGGAGCTCCAGAGGGCCCTGCCAACCCCCACCATGCTGGGATCCTGTGATCACAGTTATAACTTGTGAGTTGACATAACAGGTTAGAAGCTCTTCAGTTTTCTCTTCTTTCAATTTGCTATTCTTTCATAACACGTGGGGTTTTCGTGGAAAAAATTAGCAGTGATGTAACTGCTGGTGGACTACTTAAAAGCCGTGTCGCTTGGTGAGGATGTGCCTTTTATTTTTCTGGTCACTTGGAAGTGGTGTTTTTTTTCCTTGCTTTCTTTAGCATGTGATGATGGTTCCAATTATAGAATAGTCAAATTCAAAAGGAAAACTACAGCAGACTGACGAGATGAGAGAATTAAGTATGAAATAACATCATAAGCACCAAGGAGCAGTTGTCGTAAAATTTACCTTTGTGTTGCTGTTATGACTGCAGATTTCTTCTTTGTTTTGGGAGACATTTGTGGTGATTTTAGAGAAAGTTTGGCTGTGAAACTGTTGTGTTCTGTACTAAGAGAAGAAAAAAAATCACCAAATCCCGTTTTTAACATTCAAAGGACCAATCTCAAATTCACAAGTGCTTCATTTGTGCACTGTCGCCTTACTCCCTTCAACTTCCTTCTTAGGAAGAAGTTACTCCACAGTTAGAAAGTTCTTCGCTCTGAAGGTGATGAGACACTGGAACAGGTTGTCCAGGGATGCTGTGGACACTCCATCCTTGAAAGTGTTCAAGCCCAGGTTGGATGGGCCTTTGAGCAACCTGCTCTAGCGGGAGATGCCTCTGCTGGTGACAAAGGGGTTGGAACTAGATGATCTTTAAGGTCCCTTCCATCCCAAACCACTCTATGAATCTATGATTCCCTTTGTATCCCGATCATTAAGAGATGCAAATGCAAGAGGGTTTTGTGACTTTCTGAGGAAACTGAGTCAGCATTTGTCCTACATCTAGCACCAAATCGGGACAGAAGGTAAAGAGCTTGTGGGCTGCAAAACATCCCTAGTGGTTGAGGAACCCAGTCCTCTTGAACTGAATTCATCATTTGGACTTGCGAAACAGTAACATTTTTATAAACTACGCTTTTAAAGACTATATTTGGCGTGAGAGGCAGGACTGGTAGCAATGAAACTGCGAGAAGATGGATAAATATAAGAAATTAAAGACAGGGATATGAGATCAGACCAAAGATCTGGTTAGCCTGATGTTCTGTCACCCGATGGTGGCCCACCCTGGGTGCTGTACGGAGCAGATAGGAACAGATCAGGTATGGAACGTGTATCTACCAAGGCCGTTCTTCCACGTTCAACAGTTTGCGGCTTGGAAATGATTTAGTAACCTTTGATGTGTCGCCCTACAAATGGATCCATTTTCTTCGTGAACTTGTACGTCCTTTTAGCATCCACGTGCAGCAGTGGCAAATAGTTACGGAAGTCAAAGGTGTTGTACGAAGAATTTTCTACTGTTGGTTTTCTTTTTCCTCTTCAAACAAACTACCTGCTGACTTTATACTCCTCACTTTTGGGGCTGAAGATACAGTGAACAACTGGACCATATTTTTCCTTTGCATATCATTTATAGAGCTGTTTCATGCCACATCCTCCTGCCGTCTCTTTTACGAGGTACAAGAATAAATTTGAGCTGTATTTATATTTTTATGTAGTATGCAAATGAGATGCTATGTTCCTATCCGGTATGTAAATCTGCTCTGTGGGAACAAGATTAAACTATCTTCCAATATTCTGCAGAACCGTTCGTGTAAACTGGCTTCAGACTTGGCGTGTTTGAGGCCGTAGCATCTTCCTGAAGCTGTGTTGTGTCCAGGTGGCTGTGAGGCAGTTAGAAACCATCTTCAGAGCCCATCAAAGTTGAGGGGAGGATTCAGCAGCTTTTCAGGAGAACATTAAGTAGAATCATATAATTCTAGAATGGCTTGGGTTGGAAGGGACCTTAAAGATCATCTCATTCCAGCTCCCCTGCCATGGGCAGGGACACCTCCCACTAGAGCAGGTTGCTCAGAGCCTCATCCAGCCTGATCTTAAACCCTTCCAGGGATGAGGCTCCACAACTTCTCTGGGCAACCCATTCCAGTGTCTCACCACTCTCAGAGTAAAGAACTCCTTCCTAACGTCCAATTTCCTATCCCGATCTAGTTTATATAGTAATATTAGAGTAAATAAACACTTGTGTTGGATTGGAGTCTCATATAAACTAATTTGATGCAATTATGTGGGCTTAAAACTAGCACGAGGTTGGATAATTGGTCCTTGAAATTTAATTTTAGATTTTTTCCATTTGTAAGACTTCTTTTTTTTTTTTTTTTTCCTACCACCATAGTTCCTAGCATTACGTTTTTAACGACACCTTTCCCATTTTGTGAATTTGGCCATGATACTCCCACCTCCTCCTGCCAGCCGCTGCCCCGCAGAGTTAGTTCCTATGGTTACCCCCCTTTTGAGGGGTGACAAGGGTTGGCATCTTGATTCTCCCGAGCCAAATTCTGCCCTTTGACTCTCTCCCCTTTTCACACCCCTTGCTAAGCTTGGCCTCTTGCTCTGCTCCGTGGCTTGTCAGCGAGGGGGTTCCCATGGAAACCAGGAAGGAAATTTGAAAAGAGGAGAGGAGAGAACAGAAGCACAAAGGGCTGCTTCATTTGAATATGAACAAGGAAGGGAAGGCTCCTTGTAGTTCATCTTTGTGTGTTGTAGAAACCTGAAATTTATCTTTTAAAAGTTGCTTTCAATTTGTAAACTTGTTTATATTCCCTGTTTCTTGATTTATAGAACAAGAGTTGTCGTGTTTGTGGCACCCAGCAAGGAGAAACATCTTTCTTTTTAAATTCAGTGTGAGAATTCAGATCAGCCATTCATTTAACTTTTTTTTTCCCTCTCACAGTTCCAAAAGCATCATTGGTGTTTTTAATATATTTTTCTCTGAAAACTTACAAGCATTGCTTCTTTCCCCTCCATAATGTCGATTATCTAACATCCGTTCATCATTTTTTGGGAGAAGTGGGTGAATATTTGCCGATCAGAATCCGCAGACCCCTTAGTTGAACTCCTGAGTGTTCCCTCTGGTTTCTAACTGTCCATTTTTAGCATCGTGGCCTGATCTGGGCAGGTGCAACATGGAAGCGTAGCTGCAGAGAAGAATTTGCTAACAAAGTTGCACCTTGGAGTTCAGGTTTGATCCTTACTGTCAATAATATAGGGAAAAAAAAAAATTGAGAAAACAAAAATGTGTGTCACGTGACAGTAAGTGCCTTTTGGGACGTTCTAGCTGCACATTTTACAAATGTGTTAAATAATTCAAGTTTGCTGTAAGTTTGTTAACAGTGAAGTTGCTTTGTCTTCGGGTAGCTTTTTGAATACAAAACAGTCGGTCTAGTTCTTCCTTGTATAAAAGAAACACCATTTAAATGGTTTGGTTTGAAAATATGTCCTCCAGCTACAGTTTTATAATATCTTGTAGCTAAAATACTAAAATATCTCAGACCCTGAAGAGTACACAGACATTTTCCTTCATTTTATTTTGCAACTATGGGCAAATTATTCCTGTTATGCAAAATAACCTTAATTAAGTGGCGTCACAAAAAGGCAACATAATTCTTCAGATCCAGCAGTTACTTTTTTTTTTTTTCTGACACAATGGGAGGCATTTGCTTTTGTCTGGAAATAGCAAGCTTCCAAGCTTTTAAAATTTCGGCTTTGGTTCCCCTCCCACTTTGTACTAGTTGTTATTAGGAGCCAGGGTCACGGAAGGGACTCAAGAAAGGGACGTTGAGGTGAAGCCAGGACTGTAAAAGGTCTGTAGCTTGTGGTCCTCCTACAGCGGTAGCTGATTTCTCTGACATAACCTGTTGTACTCATCATTACCAGATGCACCTACGTACCCTCCTCTCTGCTATCCCATCCCCATCCTGCTGCTTTTGAGGTTTAAGAGACAAAGGGAACTGGAAAGCCAGCTCTGCTGGGTGAACTTCCTATGGTTCTTCAGAGCAGAACCACCTTCTGACTGGTCTTCTGGGGTCTGCCAGATGAGCCCTGCTGTGGCTGCCCAAAAGGGGGCTTAGCACAGCCAACTTCCGACTCTTTCTGCCTTCCCTACCTTAGGGCCCCACACCTGGTCCTTGCTCGATTGCATTTTCCGTCCTTTTAGACACAAATCTATATAAAAGGGATCTTGCAGCGTTGGGCACGTACTCAAAGAGGCAATCGATGGGCAAACGCGCTTCCACTTCTTTTTGTCTCTTGCATCACCCCGAAATGCTCCCATCTCCCAGCAATTTAAGGCAGCCTTTTGTACTTTTTTGACCTGTTCTTTTACGGTTTGATCCCGCTGATTCCATTCTGCGTCGATTCCCCCATCCAGAACCCACCGCACAAAGTACGTTTACAGCGCTTCTGAGCATCACTTGCCGTCCGAGCAGCGTTTTGAAAGGGTTCCTTCTTCCACAGCACCCACAGATATTTGCTTCTCTTTATTCCATTTAACTGGGAAAGGATTTGGGTCCATCATCCTGTGCAGGGGCCTCACAGAGTAATTGCATAATCTTTTTGTCTTCCCTTGTTTCCTTCCATCCGTGTCCCCTCTCTCCTCCCACTGTGCTGTTAATCCCGTTATTGTGTCAGGTCCTGTCCTACTTGCCTGGAGCGTTTCACAACACGCAGGATACACCGTGGGAGCAGTTTTTCCCCCAAAATATGCTACTGATCCAGCAGAGAACTAGGCACAAACTTCTGTCCTCGACAGGGCGAAACTTCTGGACCTTTGAGGGCAAAATACTATTTAATCTATTCTGCGAGAAGCAAGCGTGCTTTTGGGGTGCCGACAGAAACAAATAAGCGGAGGCGCTGTGGGAATTCCTGTCAAATATTTATCTGGTAAATTATTAACTGTAGGGAAGAAAACTCAACTGCAGGAGCTTGGTTTTATTCTTCATTTGATAGTTTTGAGGAAGCTTTCAAAATTGGTCGTTCGGGCTCTTGTGAGCTGGAGAACAGCTTTGTGTCCAGTGCAAACGTGTTCTGTAATTGCAATTATTTATAATTCTTTTTCCCTGTCCTCCCCTGTAGAGTTCATCTGTGACCTCATTAACTTGGCACTAAATGGGAGCCAAAGTATCCCCCGATGAATCTTAAATTTTAATTTACAGCTGCTGTGTTCGCACATGGTGTGTTGGTTGTTTTGGTTTTTTTTTTAAACGGTTAAAAATTGAAGTCACCATCTAATTATCTTCAAGCTTCTACTTTGAGCAGAAATGAATTTTCATTGAATACGTCGGAATAAATGGAGATTTTCTCAGTCTTAACTTTTCAGTTCTGTATTACTGTGGGATAAAGTAGAGGCCCATTTAGTGACTGTCATGCAATTCTGTAATTGGATAAAAGAAATCTATATTAGGGTGGACAATCTCTTTTAAAAGTTAAAAAAGAAGTTATTTTTTTTCCCAAGAAATGGAGTCAGTGTTTGTTCAGAACGTATGTACTCACTGTAGAATTATAATATGGAAAGAAAAATCACTTTCCAAAGACAGGAAACTTTCCACAAAACCAGATTTGATTCTGCATGGAGCCCCTGGGAACACTGAGACATATGCTGGGTTGTCTTTTTTCACTCAAATTTCCAGGTAAATATACAGGTTTTTCTGAATAAAATCTGAATTATATCATCATCTGCCCACATCTACCCAATTAATGTGTGTGAAGAGTGCTAAGTACTGCAGCTTTGCTGTTCTTGGGATAGAAATGAGCTGTAATAATCTCAAACCCAGATATAATCCCCCGAGAATCCTCTGTGCAATCCAACTGTAATTGGTAGATGAGAGAGAAGAGAAACGGTACCAGCTGTACTAGAATAACTCTGTAAAATGACGTGGAAGGTGCTTTTGAATTGAGATTTGGAGATGCTGCAGCTCGGTTTCATCAGATCCTACTCTAGTGAACACATCCAGGGGACAGCAGGGCTGCAGAGTTTGTCTGGGAAAACCATCCCGCTTTATTTATGGATGTGAAACAACCTCATTTTTAGAATTAACTGTGCCAAAGAACAACTTAGTCAACTAGACTGATAGTGGAGCCTACCTGGAAATTAAGGATGGGGAAAGAAAATAAATAGTTTTCAGTAAGCAATATATTTTAAATATTATCCTGTGAAATAGCCGTATTTTGAGACCCAGAGATGCAAATCTTTTCTCCTATCCAACTGTAGACATGTGTGTGTCTGTGTGTGTGTGTCTGTGTTTTTGCTGGTATGTAGATGGAACAGATGGTTTGTAATGTTAGATCAAGACACAGCTGTTAAAATATTAGTGTTCGTCTTACAGATAAGTTTTGGTTGCTCTTTAGAACAATTTCTTTATATCATTCACTCAACAGATTATGTTCTCATTTCAGTTTACATCATATTATTTATGTACATAGTTGTATTGGATCAGCGTAGTGCTCTCCTTCTTTCTAAACCACCGTTCTCAGTGGTGCCCTGGGATAGGACGAGGAGCAATGGGCACAAACTGGAACCCAGGAGGTTCCACCTCAACAGGAGGAGAAACTTCTTTGCTGTGATGGTGCCAGAGCCTGGCCCAGGCTGCCCAGAGAGGTGGTGGAGTCTCCTTCTCTGGAGACTTTCCAAACCCCGCGGATATGTTCCTGTGTGACCTGCCCTGGGTGATCCTGCTCTGGCAGGGAGGTTGGACTTGATGATCTTTCAAGGTCCCTTCCAACCCCTATGATTCTAGACCAAAAAACCCAGGGCTTTTTCCACTGTTAGAGATGCACTATTGTATTCCTTGAATGTTCCCATCGATTTTCAATTTGCACAATAAACACTGGGCAGAGTCAAGAAAAGTTTCATTATGTAGCCAAACCCCCAAAATCATTTTGCACAACTGCTTTTGGGTTGGTTTTGGTTTTTTGTTTGTTTATATAATAATATCCTTCAAATCAGCAGTCTTGGTGCATATTGCAAGATCATTCCCTGAAGTATTTAGGTTAGATTCATGATGGGCTTTCGGAGGAGCAAAATTAGCTCATATGACTGATGCCCAAGGAGATGTTGCTCCTCATGTAGCCGGGTAAGACACGAGGGAGACTTGAATGGTAATTTGTTCTTTGAGAACCCAGTCTGACATTCATGGCTCAGGCAGCAAGTTTATTTGTTACGACGACTGCATCTGCCATTGTAGGCTCATCTATGAAACCGCGTGTTTTGGCTAGTAAGAGACTTTAGTGAGAGAATTTTGACAGCAGACTGGCTGCCAAGGGAGTAGCAAATAGAGCTTCCTGAATTTATTTAGTGTGTTGTGGTTTTTTTTTTCTCTTCTCTCTTGCAGCCTTCTGTCTGCAAAAGGTTACGCTCCTGGCTTTTAGCAGCATCAACGCCTGTTCTCTGCCATAGCAAGAAGGCTTTGTCCTCTCTGCTATGGAGATAATAGTCTAAAAAAAATCAAAGATTTACTTTAAACGTATCTTTGTAATGTTTTCTGGGTCTGGCTGGGTCCAGGGCAGCTGAAATCTTATTTTAGATGGTTCTGAACACACCATATGCCCTGAGCAGCATCATTAGGGTTCAATGTTAATGAGCTGTAAGGTCGGTGTAGCTGTGCCCTGTTCTTCGTCCTCCAGTAACGTGTCCCGTTTGCACCTCTTGACACCTCTTGCACTGGCACTGGAGTTAGTCCAAACCTATTGTAAGGTCATTAAGGAGCTAAACCAATAATAAACTAAGCTTAGTTAAAATTGATATGATCAATCTAAGTGTATTATACAGGAAAGATATCACAGAATCATTTTGGCTGGTAGATCGAGTCCAACTATTCCCCCATCCCTGCCAGGGCACCCCTGAGCCCTGTCCCTCAGCACCACAGCTCCACGCCTTGGAAACCCCTCCAGGGAGCAGGGGGACTCCAGCCCTGCCCTGGGCAGCCTGGCACACGCCTGCACAACCCCAAAGGGCAACAAATTCTTCCTCAGCTCCAACTGAAACCTCCCCTGGGGCATAACTTGAGCAGTAGCATTAGATGCTAACACTTCAAGCATCCAGGATCTTTTTACACTACTAATGGTCCAAATACAACATGTGTGGCTTTGAGGTTAGTTTAATGGACAGCTTAAATCAATCTTAAACCCAAGTCAGTGCAAAGAAGGCTGGTGACAGCGCATTTTAAACCTGCACCCTGAAGTGCCTTAGATGCCAAGTGTAATTTGTCCTCGTTTCTCAGCCATGTAGGAGGATGATGATGGCACCTGTACAGTTCACCTTTACTCTTAGGGCAGTGAGCGTACTGTAGATCCCTGTAGGTAGTCTGTCAAGAAGCACTTGGAATGTCAGAATTCAGAAAACAGAAGCCTTCTTCCATCCTCAACCCAGTGGAAAACTTGGAGCTTCGTTTAAAAAGAAAACAACCAGTTAGGGAAGTCAGTCATGAAACAGTAGAAGTCATCAAGCCTTTGAGGTAAAAAAAAAAAAAAGGAAATTCTGTTCAAGTAGTCAATGTTGCTTTCACTATATTTTAGAAATCTAATTTGACTAATTTTATTCTTCAGGGTATTACTGTTTATTCCATGGCAGGCCCTGCCGTGCTGTGTGTTGATGGCAGTAAAAAATGAAAAGGTGAAGTGAATCTGACTTCAGTTTGAATCTCAGCTGTGTCCTTATCTATATTTTCCCTCATGATTCTGATTTTCAGAAATTCTCTTTTAATAAGAGCCTGATTTGGGTACTGACTCTCAGCTTAGTGCCAGGTCCAATAAATCTTCACACCAAATGTTTTTCCTCCTTCACACAGCAAGATACGTTTAGGAGCACCGTGCCACCAGGGAATTGTTCCTACTCTTCGCTCCTGATACTCTTCAAGGAGACAAACCTCCTGAGAGTTGGCAGAACTACTCCACGAGTCCCTGACAGACAGATCAGTCTGTGGTGGCAGAGCTGGGGGAAAGAAAAGGTTGTTATTGCTAAAGCTCCACTTCTCAAAATGAGTGTCTTTCTCCTTCCCGCAGTGACGATGGCACTGGAGCATTGTTTTGGTAGGCATCAAAGCAGCGAGCACACTCAGTCGCTGCTTGGAAGATTGTCTTTGCCAACCACAGGAGATAGAAAAGTGTCATTTAAATGAAAAATATTTTGTTGAGACTTCCAGCCCCTTCCCCATAGTCCCCTGCTTGTCCAGGCAGCGGTGCTTTATAGTGTTGCAACTTAATAGGATCTAAAATACGGTTCAGAGGACTGTATATTTATTTCTCTGCGATACTGGAATTCTCCCAAGCCTATCACAGCAGGCATGTGGAGAGGAAGGAGGAAGTCCGGGCAGTCTCAGCTGTCTTCTAAAAACTAACATTTCTTGCAAATGGAAATTGTTACCAGGCCCACCCAGCTGCATTCAGCGGTTCCTAAACCACAGAGCTCACATTTAGGAAAAGTGCCGGCTGACAGATGGATGCCATCTTTCCTGTGTCTTCCAAAGGAACTTCGGCATTTAAAATGAAGCAGGAGACCTCTTCAAAGAACGAGAGCAGATGGCTTTGCTTTTTAGTCATATAGACAGTGATTAATGTCATTTGCTCTCTTTGAACTACTCTCATCTTGATCCTATTTCTTTTTTTCTGCAGTTGAGAAACTACCTTCAGCTCTCTGTTTGCAGACCAGAAAGCTGAGGGTGGTTTGTGTGATTGTTGCTCTTTCACGAGAAAGACAGGTAAAATAATTGGTCTTAGGTTTTTAAAGTAACAGGATGATTGTCTGGTTCAACCTATAGCAGGAGAAAAATATCATTTTAATTACTAATTACTTGACATTTTTGTAGTTGGAATGACTTAATAGCTATTTAAATGCAGGTATATATATATTTTTAGTACTAAAGTAAAACAACCTGATTTATTTTTCACTCCCCAGCCCCTAAAGTAGTACAGTACCAATCTAATCCTCACTGCAACCATCATTTTTCCAGCTCACATCAAATCCCAAGACATGGGAATCAGAAGGCAGAGGGTTATGTGGTTCACAAGCCTTCATATAGATAAGGTGAGAGTAGCTTTTTTTCAAGCTGAAAAGCTTAAGAGGCGGCCAGAATTGTGACCCCCTGTGGCTTTTCATACCTGCGTCACGGTGCAAAGCTAAAAATAATTTAAAAAAATAAAAAAAATCAAAAAAGTATCCGTAAGGTTTGCCAGACAAGGAAGTTAATGGTGAGGTAAGCTTTGAGTGTACATTATGCTAAGTGTTCTACACTAAATTTGTCTTGGCGCTGTGCGTTAAAAGCAGGCTCAGGCAAATTAACCTCTTGCCTTTTGAAAACAGGATGAAGTGTCTGCGCAGTAAAAGCTGCGCTTCCAAGAGTCGCATTAATTTAAGCGAGTGTGGGTCGATTCCAAAAGAAACGGGCTTACTCTTAGGCACCTGAGCGTGTGTTTCTGGCCCTTCCTGCAACCGCTCCTTTCTGTGGCACTATTTTAGCTCAGGACCAAGCTGAGTGGGGAAAGTAGCAGCTTTCTGTTAGAGCTGGCTGTGGTTTTTTGGAGACATTAGTGCCCCAACTCACAGCTCTGTGTGAGCACTCCCTAATCTCCTTTAGGAAACGACCTCATTTGGAGTTAAGATCGGCAGGTTAAGCACTAGAGCACTGGTTCAGCACAGGGTATTAACTTAGAACAAGTATTTTGAGGTGGAGTTTGTGTACCAGCGTGGCTCTGGGCTGCAGGCTTCAGCAAACCTGGCAGGATTCGGAGGAGCCTGCAGGTCAGAGCCATTGGAGAACAAATTTCCGTTGTCTCAAGAAAACCAGCTCTGCTTGTAACAGTCTCTGGAGAGCATTCGCATGAGCTATCAGAGCTGTGAGGGCAGTTCAGCCCAAGAAGATGTGTTCTTATCAAAAGCAGGAGGTGATAACATGCTCAGTCTAAGTAGCAGTTGTTTGAAGAGTTAAATCTTGCTGCAGCTTCTGTGATTCTCCTCAGGAGGTAGCCCAGAAAACATTATTACCCGTGTACTTTGAGATAGAATTTAAGATTTATTTTTTTTCTTCTTGATAGCAAATGAAAATTCAAACATAAGGACAACACAGAACAGAGTGAGCAGATCATGTGGCCTGAGACAGGATAAGCCCTGAGGCAGTTTTTTCCACCAGAGAATTGCAGCAGTAATTGATAGTCAGAGCATCGCTCTTTCCCATGAGCCTGAGGGAAGAAAAGTTCCCTCCTTCCGTCTATGAGTTTATGAGAATGCTTCCTGCCTAGTTTTCTGCTCAAAGAAAGGAATAGATAAACAAAGAGTGAAAGATCACTAAGAGAATTTTGTTTAAATCTTGCAATAATGTCCCTTCCCAAGTAACAGCTACATGGCTACCACTGTGTGATGTAAGAGGTACAATTTGATTTATTATCTCTCAGTAATATGAGAAGTCTGAAACTGTAACGCAGTTCCACAGTGTATTTATGGTTAGATTTATTGCTCTTGCTTTGTGATCAATCATAGAATTACAGAATCGTTAAAGTTGGAAAAGACCTCCAAGATCATCAAGTCCAACCTTCCACCCAACACCTCACCATCCCACTAGACCATGTCCCAAAGCACCATATCCACCCGGTTTTTGAACACCTCCAGCTGTGGATGCCCCCTCCCTGGAAGTGTTCAAGGCCAGGTTGGACAAGGCATTGAGCAACCTGCTCTGGTAGGAGGTGTCCCTGCCCATGACAGGGGGGGTTGGAACTCAATGATCTTTGGGGTCCCTTCTAACCCAATCTTTCTATGATTCTATGATTCCCTGGGCAAAATCAAGTGAGAATTTGTTTTAAAATTGTTTGAGATAGCGCTGCTCTTATCACTGCGTTTGGTGGAATTTGCCTGGTGGTGAGAGCTGTTCTTGGAGGTGGCAGGAGCAGTGAGTGTACAACTGTAGATATATTAGATTTATGTGGTCGGGCAGAGGGGAAATCCTTAAGTACCTTCCAGAACGAAGAAGAGTTGATCTCTTCTTAAAGATTTCTCATCCCTCTCTTGGATTTCCCAGGACTTGGCTGGAATTATTGAAATCAGTTTGACTGTCAGGTCTTCTCTTGTCCTTGTCCTCTTCCTTTTTCTGCTCTGTGTTGAGTTGTTCATTCTTCAAAAGCAGGGCCCTTTTAAACAGAGAGCCTTTTGTTAGGCCCCAGTGGAGCGGGGCTAAATGTTGTAACTTGCACTGCGTCCTTGAGCAAGAGCATAAAAAAGCCTTTTAATCTCCCTGGCTTTATTTTTAATACTGAAAAACATAATCAGGAGGTGGAAGTGACTTCTTCACTTTAGGAGCTGCGATGGGGTAAGATAATTTTAGAGATTGGATGTTTACAGACTGAATTGCTTACAGGCACAAATCATAGAACTGTTGGAGTTGGAAAAGACCTTGGAGCTCATGGAATCCAACTGTTCCCCCATCCCTGCCAGGGCCCCCCTGAGCCCTGTCCCTCAGCACCACATCTCCACGCCTTGGAAACCCCTCCAGGAAATGCTGCTGTTGCTGGTTGAAAGCAAATCAGTCTCTTTTTTCTGCATTACTAGGAGCGGTTGTAGGGTTTTTTTCTTTTGTCTAGCTCAGCTTTTTCATGAATTTAAAATAAACTGGTTTAATATAATTCACAAGAGTGGTTTTGTCTGCCTGGAGGTGCTATTTTGAGACGGAATGGTGTGAGAGAGTCATGGAGTTGCTGCCAAACAGAAGAACCAGCACTAAGGGAACAGTCCTATTAAATTACCCTCCTTTGGTGTATTTCCTCTGTGTTGTTGTGTTTGAATATATCTGTCCTGTGTTTTGAGGAGTTTCATGGAATTATCGAATGGTAGGGGTGAGAAGGGACCTCTGGAGATTGAGTCGAACCCCCCTGCCAGAGCAGGAGCACCCAGGGCAGGACACACAGCAACAGATCCAGGCGGGGCTGGAAAGTCTCCAGAGAAGGAGACTCCACCACCTCTCTGGGCAGCCTGGGCCAGGCTCTGTCCCCCGCACAGCAAAGAAGTTTTTCCTCCTGTTGAGGTGGAACTTTCTGTGTTCCAGAGTTTGCTGAGGCCATGCTCCCGACCAGACTTGTTTTCTGCAGCTCTAAAGTACCCCAAGTGCAGCCAATGTGCCCTCTGGACAACTTTGTCAAGGAAGATTCACTTTCACTCCTGTTACTTCAGGTGTTCCAGCATCTTCACCCGGCCTCCAGCTGCTGTGTCAGAAGGCAACGGGTCTGCATAGACCCTGCGTCAAATCTGTCAGGCCCAAGAGAGGACAGATCTTGTGCCTGCTCATCCAGGCCCAAGGGGATGTCTCGGAAAATTAATGGCATCTAGGATAGGAGGAGAAGCCGGTGTTTAGGCAGCTGTCTGGCATCCTGCGTCTGTGAGCACCCTGTAACCGAGCCCAGGGGCTGCTGAGGGGGACAGCCGGGGAACGTGCCGCTCTTCCTGAGAGTGCTCTTTGTCACCCTGGAGCCGTTCCCAAAAAGCACCATCTGCATCCCCATTTTTAGAAGTTTCCTGTCTCGGTTCCAATATTCCCTCGGCCACCACTGCCTGGTGTCGTTTGGAGTTGGCCGAAAACCGTCGCAACAGCCACCTGCCTGTAGTAAGATCAACAGGATACGAGGAAATCATTGAGTGATAGGATTGTTTAGGTTGGAGAAGACCTTTAAGTGGTGTAAAGCCTGGGAAAGGCTGGCATCTGCCAAAATGGTACAGCTCGCTGCAAAGCAACCATAACCAAACAGACTTTTTAAAAGGGAAGTAGCAGGAAAAGAGAAATTTATGAAATTTCTGTATCAGAGGAGAGTAGGAGAACATTTGTCAAGAGAACTTGAAATCTAGATACAGGTCCCTGCCAAACTGAAGTGACAGGAGGCAAGACTCAGTGGGGGGGAAAGGCATTTTAGCCAGTAGCTCTTTTCCATAAAATTTTCACTTCCTTTTCTTAGTTCCAAGCTTCTTTGGAAAAAAGGCAATTTAAACATTTCCCCAAATAAAAGTGGAGTTTTGTTTTTGTTTTCCCTTTCCACCAAATAAAGGAAGACTATCACCTTAAGCTTTTCCAGCCATGTCAGGTGTCATAACTACCTAGAAACAATTCCAGGGATCCTTGTTTTCTGCTCCCAAGGAACAAGAGGAAGCGGCCTGGAGTTGCCCCAGGGGAGGTTTCAGTTGGAGCTGAGGAAGAATTTGTTGCCCTTTGGGGTTGTGCAGGCGTGTGCCAGGCTGCCCAGGGCAGGGCTGGAGTCCCCCTGCTCCCTGGAGGGGTTTCCAAGGCGTGGAGCTGTGGTGCTGAGGGACAGGGCTCAGGGGTGGGATCCCTGGCAGGGATGGGACAGCGCTGGGACCTCATGGTCTTAAAGGCCTCTTCCAACCAAAACAATTCAATAATTCTGTATTTCCACTTTTAAGAGAATGTGGTTGATCTCACAGTACGGTGAGGCTTTGTGTAGCGGGAGGTGCCACAGAGTAAGCTATTGATTGACTCCTGGGGAGTTTTGCAGACAAGCCATAAGAAAGAAGAGCAAAATGAACCCACACCACATAATAAGAGGATAACATGGAATATCAGTGTGCTTCCTTTTTTATTAAGACATAAATTCCTGTCCTACTTTTTTTCCTTTTTTTTTTTTTTTAATCTTTAGAGATATTTCAGAACGGTTGTGTAATGGTTAATTGTGATTTTACTCTCAGTGCTTCCAAGGAACGTTGCTATCACTGTTGTTATAAAGCAACACAGGAACACAAGAGACTAATTATTTGTTCTGACTCATTTTATTTTATTTTTTTATTTCTGATAGTCGAGAAATGACATCCTTGATGTGACTTCACTGTGATTCCAGCCCTGTTCTGGAAGCTAGAAAGTTCTTCTACAACGATAGCGTGTTTAGTGGGACTGGTTTATATCTGTTGTGATGATGGAACTGGGATTTTAACAGTTGGGTTCTCTTCACTTGGTCAAGCTGCTGTGGAAAGAACGCAGTGGAAAATGATACGAGGAGCTGAAGAGCACTGCCCTGCTGAGGAAAATTATTTCCAATTATTATTATGTCGTGATCGGAAAATAGTATTTGAAAGATCACAGCATGCTCTATTTCTGTACCGCCAAGGAATCTTGCGGCATCCATCATTCCTCAGCTTGTCATTTCATCAACCAACTGCACGTTTTTGGTATTATCCTACTAACCAAGCAGCTGGCAATTCCTGGTGTGTCTGTCAGTTAGTTACCCAAGCGCTCCAAGGAATCAAGTTTCTATGACTGTTACTGGAGAGTGTGAAGCTAAGCCTGAATCCCCAGAGGTGTTTAGCTGTCTAATTCCCCTTGATTTGAATGCAAATCGAGTCCATAAATGTCCCTTGTGAAGCTTTGTCATTGTCCCCGGGCATCTTGATTGCCTGTTTTCCTAAAGTACCCAAGTGCTGTGTTCTGATGATCGCTTCTTCCAACGGGCAAAGCTCATAGGATCATAGGATGGTAGGGGTTGCAAGAACGACTCCAGAGGAGGCCACAAAAATGCTCAAGGGGTTGGAACACCTCTCCTACAAAGACAGGCTGAGGGAGCTGGGCTTGTTCAGCCTGGAGAAGAGAAGGCTCCGGGGTGACCTAATAGTGACCTTCCGGTACCTGAAGGGGCTCCAGGAAGGCTGGAGAGGGACTGTTCCCAAAGGAACAGTCCTGGAGTGACAGGACGAGGGGCAATGGATTTAAACTAGAGAAGGGCAGATTGAGAATGGATGTCAGGAGCACGTTCTTTCCCATGAGGGCAGTGAAACCCTGGAACAGGTTGCCCAGGGAGGGAGTTGAGGCCCCATCCTTGGAGATCTTCAAGGTGAGGCTCAACAAGGCTCTGAGCAACCTGCTCTAGTTGAGGATGTCCCTGCTCCCTGCAGGGGGNGATGTCCCTGCTCCCTGCAGGGGGGTTGGACTCGATGACCTTCGAAGGTCCCTTCCAACCTAAACCATTCTATGAGTCTATTCTATGACCTCTGGAGATGATCAAGTCCAACCCCCCTGTCAGAGCAGGATCACCCAGGGCAGGCCACACAGCAACGGATCCAGGGGGGGGCTGGAAAGCTTCCAGAGAAGGAGACTCCACAGCCTCTC
>VWZK01010847.1:3181-31239 GCA_013396935.1 Baryphthengus martii | reverse complement strand
GCCAAGGTTCCTTGTTAGCTTTACTTTTGTTTCGGCTGAGGAGATTTGCAATACAGGTCATTGCAATGGGGAAGGCATATTTGCAATCACTGTACTTTTCATTAGCAATAGTATGAATAATTAGCTACCAACTATACAAGGACATGAGGATGCAGAAGGGTAACGTTCTTAAGTACATGTGACCACGGGATAACAATAGCTTACACTTAATTAAAGAAACTTAATGGGATGTACAAAGAGACAATGAGTGATATGTGCCAGCAAATATCATTATGATTCATACATAATGCTGAGTGAAAACTGAAGCTGATTTCCTAAAATGCAATTAAAAGAGATAATTGACTGTGAGTGACTTTATGCATTGGGCTCCAATTTCCAAGCCACTCAATTTTTTCACATTTTCTTCTCACACTATTCCTCATTGTAAGAAAAAGAGTACAAAAATTTGATTTTCAAAGCTTTCTTTGTAATTCTAAGATTTCCTGTAACTTCCTCATAATGTTTTAATCCTAATTCCTAGCCTAGCTACAAACTGACAAAACACTCTGTGTAGGGCAAAACTCAGACAACTTTCTTCTGTGATATGACGTGACTAAAATGCATTTGCTTTCATTGATATCTTTGTAATGATTATATTAACAGTCAGCAAGTTATTTTTGTGACATGGATGAATATTTTTTATTTTCACTGCTGTTACTCTGCATGATAAATGCCTATTTCCGTCTGAAAGAGAAAGGTGTTTTACACTAAATGTGCGCTGTAGTATAGAGTCGTTATTCTAATTGTGTGCTTTTGTCAGCAAGACCTGCTGCCTCCTGAAAAGTAGGATTCATCTTCTATTTTAACCACCTCATGGTAGGGTATTTTACAAAAATAATGCCATTCAGTTGAATATGTCGTAATATATGAGCAGCATCTTGGGGATTTTTTTGGGGTTTCTTTAATCAGCCCTTTTAATCTAGTAATTCTGTTTGAATTGTAAATGGAAAGATAAATTGCATTTTGAGCAGCAGAGGACATTTAGAAAGAACGAAAGTCTTATACAAGAAAAAAGTTTCCCGTGCAGCACTATCTGAAAATGGCTTTAAAGTGCAAGAGTTAACTAGATTGAAAATAGTGGGAAACTTTTACATCTAAAAAAACTGAAGTGATTTAAAACTTTTTTTTTTTCATAAGATGCATATATATTTTTACTATTGTGACTTCCTAACTGGATTTATAAAAATAAACACAATTAATGCATGTTCCTACAACAAAATCTTTTGAAAGTCTAACATATAAGTTAGGCGTAATCAAGTCATCTATATTGTCTTCATCCTTTATGATCGTTGATAAGAGCCTACATAAATTGGTTTTCTAATGCAAAAATCTGGTGAAAGACCATCTTGAAATCCATTTTCTCTTCTTAGGTCTTAGAGTTGCACTCAATGCATGTATAAGTTGACTGCTTCCACCTATTGACACAACAGTCAATGCTTCCTTCTGTCTTGTTCTAGCGCAGAACAAGCACAACATACAAAGGCTAGAAATAGCCACCTAAGTAACCAAACACCTACCTAATATCTAGTGTCATCCCTTCCTCATTGTGCAGAGTAATCTCTAAAGAGTTTTAAAACGGTCAATTGAACTAGCTTAATCTCTGAAATAAAATAGTCATCCAAAGCTACTTGTATGGATAAAATTTATACAGTTATGCCAGAAACAATTCTTCCTTTCAAATGTTCTGAAGATCTCATGCTTAAGTCAGAATCAGTTGTTCTTCAGATAGTGATCTTATAAATCAGGTTTATCTCCGGACTGACCAAAACACCGATTATTTATAAAGAGGTATTTATTGAACTTGCATTTGGTGTAGGTGTAAGATGGGGTTATATCAGAGCAGTCTTTCAACTATATCAACAATATAACTTTTTCAAACTTTTAATAGAATTCTGCCTGTGACACCGTCTGTGATAGAGTACCAATGCAGAGGCTAAAGCAATAATGTGAAATACTATTATCAGATGCTATGTAAGGTTATTTTTGTCAAGCATTGTAGGTCTCAGTGTTTTGACACTTAAAACTTCAAAATTAGAACTGTCTGTTGTGTTATTTTGGAAGCATATAGTGCTGCCACATAACGTTTTCTAAATTCACATGTAATACTCTCACAAAATTCTGGTCTTTGTATTTTAAAATGCATTGCTGATTATTTTGATAAATTCAAAGACTCTTTTTTCTACTCTAAATGTAGAAAAGACATTTTTAGAACAGATAACAGAAAGATAACATCAACCAAAATGGCTGACTTTAGCATTCATTATCTATATCACCTGTGCCTCATCTATCACATGTACCAGATACCATTGTTCATTTTTTATACCCTACCGATTAGTTATTTGCATCACAGGAGCAAGCATGCTAGTCTAAGTATAAATGTGAAGAAAAGCACAGTCTTTTTCTTCTGTATTCTTAAAACACAAATATCCCACATGAGCAACAACAGCAACAGAAAAGACAATAAAGACAATTAAGTCAATAAAGATAAAAAGAGATAAAGAAACAGGACCAAATGTCAGTAGGGTTAGCCAGCTTCACAGCACACCTCTAGTAATAGTTGTCTTAGTCCTTTTCTCATCATTTCTCTGCTCTGCTTTTGTACAGGTTATATTCTTGCCTCTTAACATTAGCTGGTAAACTTCTAGAGCCCCAAGTTGTTGTTTATCAGCAAATTATTAACTCTTCCCAAAGCATATGTCTTAATGATCTGCTTTCTTCATGAATCTTAGAATAAAGTTTTTTTAATTTTCTTTTCAGTATTCTTTGCTTGTTTTTTTTGACCTTCTGTTGAATTTATTGTTCTTATGTGAAGAACAAACACAGGTATTTGCTCAGAAATGTAAATGGTTCTCACCATGCATTGCATTCCAGTAATATTTTTAATGCCTCTCATTTCATGTTATTACAAAGAATACTTCCACAGGTCTTGAAATATCTTGAAATACAATTAATATTAATCTGACAGTTTTTCTCAATGTCCTTGGTTGAGAAATAGTGCTGTAATACGCACTGATCCTGAGCAATAGAGTGGAGAAAGTATTTCATGGAAACAGAAAATAGACAATAGTTTTTTTCTGTTATGATCTCTTTCAAAGGACAATAATTTTAATATACAACATTTGGGGTTCATCTGGAAAGACTTTCATGGCTTTGCAAAGAACCAACAGTACAGAACAGCATATCATCTTAAGTTAATTCAATAAAGTCCTCTAGATGCATTCAATGTATTTCCAATTTACCTAAATAGCAAATAATGCAAAGCTAGACTGAGAGTAGTTGAGGGATGCTCAGATCTTTCAGGGTCCTAGGCTTATCTTTAATTCTAAGTTACAATCTGTTAGCTCCTTACCTTTCCAAAGAAACCTTCTAAGAGTTTTTCAATTTACATAACTGAATACCACTTTCTAAAAGAAGAAAAACTGAGATACTAGTTTACCTTTCCCCTCCTTCTGGCTGGAATTTTATTGTTTGTTTTTCTTGTCCTTCCAACTTGTACAAAACACAGACAATACAACAAATTCTCCCATATACACTGACAGAGCAAAATTAATATTAAAGATACAAAAAGCAATAGCCACATTGAGACTTAGCAATTCTGAAACAAACTGCTTTAGAATAGGGTTCTCAGGAGTTTTCTGTACCATTAGAGTACCCTTAAGCTATTGAAAACAGACAATTTTTCTCTGTTTCACTCACTAGATACTGATTTAAATTAGTTACTTTTTTTTTTTTAATTAAGATACAGGAAAACTAAAGTAAATAATGGAAAACAGCATCCAAATAAGATTAATGCATACTCAACTTTGACATTTCTTGTTACAAAAGTGATAGAACAAGATGTTTCGGAGACTTATTTTCTTTACTTCCCCCGCTGTTTGTAATGGTAACTTAACCTAAACATAAGAATTAACAATTAATATTCAGATTTCAAGGTGAGCACATGCACCTACAAAACTAGTTATTTCATGAAGTGACTAAAATAATTAACTGTATACAGAGGTGGAGCAACCATTACTATAATAATATGACTAAAATATAAAATGCTATCTCTGTACAGGTAAATTTTTCAGCTCTCTGCAGGACTAGGATTTGGATGCCATGACTGCTGCGGCTGTGAAAGGAGTGCAATCATTACTCGTGGGATAGGCCAGACAATTACCAGCACCAGTTTTCTTTCTATAATTTGCTGCATGAACTTTAAACACTGGATTTCTACAATTTGAGATAATCTTTGTCAAAAGATTTCCTATATTTACAGTGTTTTTGAAGAGGCTGGATTATCTGGATGAGTAGAATTTATTTGCTTTAACTTTCCTTTTAATTTTTATTGAAAGACATGATATTGCTTGGAGATTTCTGTTAAAATTAACAATTACTCAACTAAAAGTAGCTTTTGTTGCTATTTCTTCATTAAATCATAGGAAAAAACATGAAGACTGCATATTTAAATAAAACCAAACCATTGTTTTTATACTAGGACGGTGGGATGGGATGTATTAAATTTAAAGGGAAGATACAAATGATTTTCAATAAATTTTTGTTTGTCCTTACATACTATCCTGTCCCAAAACTAAACGTACACGTTGGCAAGTTTTTCTTTCAGTTGGTAGCAAAAGAGAAGAAGAAAAGGTGGAAAAAACCTGTATTTCCTTCTGAGAAAGTAATTATAGATTTCTCCCTTTATTTTTTCAGAAGACTTCTGGGAGATCTAATGATTTAAAGGACTCTTCATTATTTATAAGGAATTCCCCAGGATTTTAGGTTGCTCATGTGGGAGAACATATGCTAGATTTTGTTATTATTTAAATCCTATAACATACAATGTTTTAATTTTTATAACCATGCTTAAACTTTCAGTTGTGGCACTTCTATTAAAACTACTAAAATTTACTTGACTAAATAATAACTTGTGAGCTGGTTGACTACATAATTTTTTTATATAAAATATTCAGCAGTTTATAATATTAGAGTATTAATAAAAGTAGAAAAATCAAACTAAAATCTTCCTAGTTCAATAGCAAATTAAATATTTCTTCTCAGTTCTTGTGATATCACCATTTTACTGTCTATTCAATCTAGAGATTTTACCATAATAAACAGGTCATTGCACACACTTCCAACATTTTGAAATTGTATGCTGGAGAAACATGAAGGGTATAAACTTAATTCTGGGTTTTCAAGAGTATAAATCATCTTGAATCAATTATTTGTGTTATGGATATAAGAATATGGATACGGATATAAGCAAGAAGAGAAAAAAAAAAAAAACAAAACAGTAGTCTTGCCACTAAAGCTGGAAAGCCCAAGCATCTGGTGTCTGGTTGGTATACAGAAGATTCAGAGGAGGTAACTACTGCTTATATAAAATGGAAAATAATCAGAGATTTAGGCTAGTCTTCATTTCAGGTGCTGTTCAAGCTTGTTCATTCTTTTAAGGATGATGGCCCGTATACTGTAAAAAAATCTTATTGCAGTTCAGTCCAATGGAAGCTAGATATTAAGTAGGCTTATTCTTTCTACCCTTTTTTCAGCACCCTTTTCTTTATTACCGCATCAGATTATGTTTTTAAATTAGCTTGCATCCTGAGCTATGGTACCATGGCATACTGTTCACACTGTAGCTTTCAAATTTTCTCTAGCTTCCTCTGAAGGATCTTTTGTGTACCAAATGAATGTCATCTATCTTTGACTTGCATCATACTTTGTAATGTCAAATGTCAAATACCACTGCCATCTCCAAAAAAGCTTAGGAAAAAAAAAAGGGGGGCGGGGGGGGGGCGGGCAGGGAGAGCCAAAATGTTAACGTAATTATATCTTTTTCTTACAGGTATGAAACCATTTATCTGAAAGCTTATTGATTTTTTTTTTCCCAACTACGTCAGTAGTATAATAAAGTAGATATCATTTGTTCCTGCAAAATATATCCCAATAAAAGCAATTACCTTGATGATATGTTTGTCAGCTTCACTGAATTAAGTTCCAGCCCTGCTAACATAAAAAGAAAAATGGAAGGGTGAACTAATATGACCAAGAAGAACTGCTCAAAACTTCTGTGACATTTGATGGTAAACTGAGTGGCGTTTTGTTAGCTGTGTTTCAGTGTAATGAATTTTTATATATTGAGCTAATTCTGACTTTAAATTTTGGGAGTGCTTTTGTGTCAGTAACACCCATTATCATCACTGCTGTCATTATCTGATGGAAAGGCTAAGGCTAAGAATCGTCCCACATCACTGAGATTTGATTTATGCCTACTTCTACTTAAAATCAATTATAAACAAATCTTACTGAGATTGTATGGGTGAGAGTGAGCCTGATCCTGAATACATTTCAAAATCTCACTCATTATGTTGTATTATGGTATTTTTACTTTCTTTTTTTGTTGCTATCTTTCACTGCATCCGTATAGGACTCACGAAGATTGTGAAGTAAGATGTATTTAACTATCAAAACATTTGAGCGAACTGAGTGTTAATAAATTTCAGGAATGATTTCAACAGTATTAGGGATACAGAAACTAACAAAAAAGCTAATTTGACACCTACTTAACCATAAAAAAGTTTTAAGTATTCCTTACTGTTTGGCCAAACACTCATTGTCGATGATTAAGCAATTAATAATTGCTAATGCTGTAATACCCCTTATAAATTATTAAATATCAATGTAATTGTTGAGTGATTTTTATTTTTATTGATTTCACATTTGTTATGCTTTGTAATGGTCTTATTAACAAGAACTTTACACTGAAAACTTCTGTTTTACTATTTGCCTTGTTTTATCATTTGGCACAGCTAAACCCTGTCATTAAACCAACCAACCCTTTCCAGTTACACACTGAGTGCCTTGCTGGCAAAGTTATCTGTACCTTTCTCAACTGCAAGCAGGTTAGTTGTTACGAAATATTACAGCAATTGCTCCAGGTTCTGCACATGTACCTCAAAGACTATCAAGCCTACCTTGCTCAGGGAAAGAAACCTCTTATCTGTAGATGAAGCTACACTATCCTTGAAAAACTGGTTTATGTGCTTATTTAAAAAATTTTTCAAGCTCTGAGAAGTTTGTACTCATGCAACCTGAAATATTAACTAAGCATTTAGCTATGACACTAAAATCCTAAGAACCTGAACAGATGTCTGTTATTCAGAACATACTGCTAGAGTTTACATTCACGAAGTACAGCATTGTTAGCTCACTAAAAGTCTGTAAAACACATCTCTGTTTACCTTACAACTTAACGTCTTCTAAATTTTTCTTGTTCTAGTATTTCATACAAGACTGTCTGCTAGGATCGGAAAACCTTAACAGAAGAGATGGTTTATTAGAGGCACTTGAGCATGTGTGATTCATAGAATCACAAAACAAATAAGGTTGACAAGGACCTCTTGGGTTCATCCAGTCCAACTCCCTTGCTCCATCAGGGTCAATCAGATCTGTGAGACAGCGAGAGACGAGACACATAGAGAGACAAAAATACGATTGTGTTTTCAGCTGTTGCTATGCCTGAAAGAATCACTGCCTAAATGTACCATCAGACTTGCAGTATTTGTCTGAATTCAGATTCTGCTACTCTGAGAATGCTCATTTGAGAAGTTACCAGCTTGGGAATCTTGTATAAGAAACCTAGGCGTAGGTGCAGGACCATTTAAGTACAGATTCAACTCGACTGCAGACTCAGTTGCCATCTGATGCTAGCAAATAACACCTGTTGAATTAGCCAACTTCCAAAATGCTATTGATTCATAAATTTTGGAGTGTCCATGTTAGCATTTATGCAACCAGACTACGGCACAGTGATTGACATGAACAAGACGTTCAGTTTAACCTTAACTGCATCATGAAATACAAGAAACTACTAGATGGCAATGCAAAGAGACAGTGCACAGAAAACAGTATTCAATGAACTTCGTCTAGCTTTCAAAGTGATTAGTTCAACCCTGAAAGAGGACTTCTGGGTCCAGGAAATATAATCTCATTCTTCTAGGTACGCCAGCTAATACTACAAAAAATAATCTACTTCTTCTAGGTATGCCAGCTAATACTAGGAAGAAAGCCTTAATGGAAGATATGTTCTCTAGATAAAGTCCTTGCTGTGCTTATATCCTTATGACTACCTCCAAAATAAAAAAAACTGACATCACAATATTAAATGGGATTATTGGATTCTCACTGTTTTCTTCCCTAGAATTCCTAGAATTCAATTGCATTTTAACTTAAGGTTTTGTTTTGATCAATATTTCCCTCTTAATCCTTATCACCATTCCTGCCCTAGCTATACTAAATTTGTAAATTGTCCCCACCTTCCAGACCCCGAATTAAGCTTCTATTAATTCCTTCATTCTGCTGATGTAGTCTGCTTCATTATTTCACAAGAAGGAACTATTGCATCCAGGAAGTCGATAAACTTTTCTAGCTCTACCTGTTCCAAACAACATATGTAGGTGACTGGCTACAGTGAATCACCACAGAGCTGCACTGTTGACATGAACAGCAAATATCAACAAGCATTTCTGACAAAACCAGTAACTATACAGAGGAGTGGCCATCCTCAGACTTACAGAGAGTTTTGATTTTCAAAGTGTATATTTACAACTTCCCAAAGATTGCAAGGGAGTTAACTGGTTTAACATCTAACATGTAGGAAATATGTTTCTCATGGTCAAATATGCATAGCTGCCTTGCACGGTTGTGCCTGAACGATTCAAAACAATATTTCATCTATAAAAATCAGCAATGATTTTAGTCCTTTGTAAAAGCAAATAGCAAAAGAAAACCAAAAAAACCCCTTACAAAATCCCACAAAACTAAAACCCCACAGAATACAACCTTATTGTAACAACTTTAATGTGGTAGTCTTGTATCTCATGTGGGAGCTGACAGGGCTATGTTTACTTGATTGAACAGTTACTAGCACTGTAGCTAGAATGATGAAGTCACCCAGACGTGCATGAATTACTTTCTTTGGTACAGTGTTTAAAACTGTGTGTATAACATGGAAACCCAAAAGTAAATATTACCATCATTTTTTTCATGTTCAGTTATCCAAACTGAAAGCTTTCTGATCATGAAATGTTAAGATTTTATACTTTCATGTGTATTGGGTCTGACTGAGATGGAGTTAATTCTCCCCATAGCATCTCTCATGGTGCTGTGCTTTGTACTGGGATCTAGAAAGGTGTTGATAACAGATCCATGTTGCGGCTATGGCTGAGAAGGGCTTTGCATAGCACTAAGGCTGGTTTTTCTGTATACCTCCCCTGCAGTGGGGTGAGGTGGACAAGTTCTGTGGAGGGGACACAACCGGGACAGCTGACACAAACTGACCAAAGGGATATTTCATACCATATGACATCAATTCAACAATAAAAGCTAGAAAAAAAGGATGGGGGGCGGGGAGCAGGGGGCATCCGCTTGTCCTCTGGAGAAACTGCTACCTGTATTGGAGCCCTGCTTCCCCATACTGGCCAGACATCCCCTGCTAATGGGAAGGAGACAATAAATCTTTGTTTTCTTTTGCTTTTCTTTTCATTAGACTGTCTTTGTCTTAATCTATGGGTTTCATCTTATTTTGTTGCCCTGGTCCAGCTGAGAAGAGGAAGGCAGGGAGTGATAAAGCACCTTGGTGGGCACCTGGCGCCCAGCCAAGACCAAACCACAACACCAGTAGACTATACAGCTTCCAAATCTGGACTTAGCTGTCTCCTGGATACTCATTTATAATAAAAAAAAAGGAGAAAAAATAATTTTTGGACAATACACTATTGGATCTTTGGTGTAAATTAGTTCTCTTCTTAATTGAGTTTTTTCCTATTGCTGATTCATTATTAAATTCTGACCCATAGTACTCTCCCAGTATTTTCCCCTTATTCTTGTTAAAGCAATAAATTACAGCAGGTCTTCTCTTATCAGCTTCACATTCAATGCTGGATGACTTGCACTGGCTGTTATGTTGAGCAGATATTGAATGAATGATTTCAGCCTTTTTCTACCTTTATTAGTAAAGCAACAATGATTTTACAGTAGTAGAAATACCTTTTACTATTTTATATTGAAGGCTATTACCAGTCACAATCCAGCTTTTAATAGAGGCCATATAGCCATATTAAATCACGAATTTCAGAATAGTGAAAATCATTTTTCTGTATTTGTAAATACATTTACTCTTTAAATACATTCCATTTCCTTTCAAACACTGGTTCACTAATGTCTAATAGAGATCATTACAGTTCAGAACTAAATTATTCACTTGACTTGTATTTTACATAGGAAGGACACATTACTTATGCATATTCACTACAGCATAAAATGAAACATTTACATTTCATTTACAGATTTACTGTGCAGTGAAAGTTAAGCTATCCCCTAAATCCTCTAGTATTCCACAACACGACTTAAGGACTTCAAATATTCAGTAGTATTGGCAAGCTTTAGGCAAGGAATTAACCCATTAGGAGGTTAATTCTACTAAACAAGAGTGTTGAACACAGTAATATTTTATTTTACAACCCGTTTTTAGAGTTTTGTGACTGCAATGGACAATATGGAGATCTTGTGCCCAGTGGACTCCTATATAGCATGCAGAATATATATTTAGTGATATGTGTATTGTTTTCATAAGAATCTGTCAGAACCTAAAAGCCTAAATGAAGCCAATGAATAAAACAGGACATTGCAGAACATTGTCTGCAAATATGTTTGCAATGTATTCAGCAGCATTCATTTAAAAGAGACATGTAAACAAAATTGTAAAGCTCAGTAAGACTAGTTATTGGTGGCACAGAAGGTGAGAGAACTTGCTTGGCTTCTACAGAGATTATTGGAAGAAATAATATTAATTTAGATGGGAGTCTTGAGCTGCTTGAGGTAGGAAGGCTCTTCAGAGGGACCCAAACAGGCTGAATGAATGGGCTGAGGCCAGTCATATGGTCTTCAACACAAGTAAGTGTCAAGTCCTGCACTTGGGCCACAAGAACACCATGCAAGGTTACAGACTTGAGGAGGGGTATCTGGAAAGCTGCCTGGCAGAAAGGAACCTGAGGATGTCAGTCAACAGCCATCTGAACATGAGTCAGCAGTGTGCCTGGGGGCCCAAGAAGGCCAACAGTATACTGGCTTCTGTCGGAAATAGTGTAGCCAGCAGGAGAAGAGAAGTGATTGTCTGCCTGTACTCAGCACTGGTGAAGCTGCACCTTGAGTACTGTGCTCAGTTTTGGGTTCCACAGTATAAGAAAGATATTGAGGTGCTGGAGAGGGTCCAGAGAAGGGCAACAAAGCTGGAGGAGTATCTTCAGAGGAAGTCTTAAGAGGAGAGGCTGAGGGAGCTGGGATTGTTTAGTCTGAAGAAAAGGAGACTGAAAGGAGACCTTACGGCTCTCTACAACTACCTGAAAGAGGTTGTAGAAAGGGGGGTGTTGGTCTCTTCTCATAAGTAACAACTGATAGGATAAGAGGAAATGGCACCAAGTTGCACAAGGAGAGATTTAAGTTGGGCATTATGAAAAAGTTCTGTAGCAAAAGATTTATCAAAAACTGGAACAGGGTGCCCAGGGAAGTGATTGAATCACCATCCGTGGATGTATTTAAAAATTAGTTATGGTGCTCAAAGATATGGTGTAGTAGTGGCCCTGGTAGAGTTAGATAATGGTTGGACTTGATGATCGTAAAGGTCTTTTCCAATCATAGCAATCTGATGACTCTGTAAAGCAACTAGCATTATCCAAGTCCCTCCTTAAAATGGCTTTAAATCGAAAATCACTTCCACTAACAGAGAAAAGTAAAAATTAGGATTATGCACCTGAAAAAATAGAAGCATCATTATAAAATCTCTCTCAGGGATGATTCACATTTTCTGTTTTCAAAATTATCTGCTTATAAAAGAAATAATAAATATTGTACCATCTTTTCCTTCTTGTCATCTTAAGTGTCAGAAACAAGTAAGAATTTATACTGCTGGTGCTATGTTTCTACACTGTGAGACTGCTGACATGTTTAAAACTGTGTTATGATGTATTTGTTCAATTCCTCAAGAGTTGTGCAGTTGGATCAATCACCGAATTGATGCCACAAGATTGGTAGGCAGGAAAGGTTTTAAGAGTCAAACAACAGTTTTTATGACATTTCTTCTTCTCATACTTCTACAACTATTATTTCATCCAGGAAAAGGTTAAAGAAAAAAAGACTTTATTTTTTAGATGGATGTTAGAATTCTTCCTTAATTTCTGATGTCAGACATGTTGTGCAGTTTTGGATGTTAGGCGTATAACTTAAAAAAAATAAACCAAATATATTAACATCTAATACAGGCTGAAAAAGTGATAACATTTTTGTACTTTTTAATAAAAAAAAAGAATGCTACCCTGAGTACATAACAGAAAATGTTAACACATTAAGTTTTAATGTGACAAAGAAAATGGAAAATAATTTACTGAAGCAGTAATTACTGTAATGATACAATTACTTTATGTTTTCATTATAGGCATGTTTAATTTTGGATGTCTTCATAATCCAATCTCAATGCTTCTAATATCTACATAAGTCTAGCACATATATTACTACACAGATATTTGTAAAATGGTATAACCACTGACCAGAGCATGATAGCATCTATAACATTACTAATTAGAGTTTTAATTAATGTTTCTTTCTCTCTCTTCCTTTACAGAAAGATGTCAGGCATATGGGTTTTCCACTCCCTGTCTTGTCTCATTTGTACTTTATCTATAATTTAAGTTAAAAAGATAACATGGAATATCTGTAATGCTGGGCATTTCCTGGTTTTCTCTTCATGGACATAATATAAAATTATGACTACCTAAAGACCCAATGCAGAAGTAAGTGAAGATTACATGCTCTGTTGAAAAGTGGATCTTACAGACTCAAAGGCTTATAGAGCCTTTCTGAGCAGATGTCCTACTGAAATAGTGATTTTTCCTTGATCTTGTAATTTATGTGAACAGAATTCTGGTTTAGTTAGTTAAGGTTGCTCTGCCACTTTAGAAAAACATCTTCAGCAAATGCCTTTCTTTTGCATGTGTGATGATAGGCAGATTTATCATAAATAGATTACAATTAGCTAAATAGATGTAATGAAGTAAGCATTTTCACTTTATTGTTTCATTACAAATATAACAAGCCTACGCTTCAATTCAGAACAAAACAGGGATTTGCTGCTTAATGCTCACATTGGTTTTCAAAACTAAAACTCCTCTAAAAGACTCGCTGTTACTTGATGGGATTAAAACACACTCTTATTCTCCACGTTAAGGAGAAATAGAAATCTCTTTGTAGGATTCTTGATTCTTAAGGAAAAACAGATCAATAAAATCTGAACGCTTCAGCTATCTGAAAAGCTTCAAATTTATCTCATATCTCACAAGTACTGTAATTTTTAAAAGAAAAGTTAAGTTTCAGCAGATAAACTTTTACCAAGTGCTGCTACTCCACAGGTAAAGCCTGTAGAATTTGCAAGTGATTAGAACCGGGTGAAAATAAATAACATAATTAATGCCTAAAGGTAAATGTTTGTACTGGAAACTCAACAACAGTAGAATTTATTAATGTTGTTCATGTTCTGAAAACTACTTTTCCATTCCAAATGAAGCATTTTCTTCCTATTCTATTAGCCTTCTTTAATCAAAGCTATATTTATTTTCCTTTTTTTTTAGCACTCAGCATGAAACCTTTCTACACCTGCTCATCAACTGGCATTTCTTGGCATTTCAGCAAATTGATCTCACCCATTTACATGACAGAAGTATCTTGTCCCCTAATGTTCAGCAACTGCTTCTTCAGTCTTTTTACATAAGGTATAGTACTTAAAAGGTAAATCTCATAAATTCACTCAAAATAACATTAATTTACCGTTCACTATGGAATACTAATACTAGTATATGCTTTCTGCATTTAAGAAGCAGCAGCTGGGCAAGTAACACTCAGATAAAGAATATAAAATATAGCTCAAATTACAACAGGAAAAAAATTTCTTTATCGCTGTTTCTATTTTCTGGCAAACACAAAAAAAACCCTTCAAGCGTTTACCCAAGCAGATGAAAAGCAGCAATTTCTTAGTTATCATTTTAATAAGGAGGATGTAAGATATCAGAATATGGAGGAAAGGTATTGATACTTAGAAAATTAACTGCTTGGCTTCAGGTAACTACAAAAAACCAATAGATGGATAGTGAGAAAAATTACTTCTTTACCACAGGTGAGTAGCTCCTTTTCAGAGATCCTAAGAAGATAAAATCTAATTAGAATTTCTCACATATTTATCCTTGATTTACAGAGATTTAGAAAAGAACATTATAGTAACCAAGTGTCTGAAAATAATTATTTCTGTTGAAACTTTTAAAATAATTGGATTAGTGACAGTTGGTTCAACTATCTGCTACATTAATTAATCTGCCAGCATAGATAGTGCCGAAATTATCAGCAGGAAGAAAAGCTGGCCTTATATTTTTAAACAAGTAAACCAATGTCCCTTTTTAACACAGTAATTAGAAACATGATGCATCCTCTGACTAATGACTCAAGCTGTCCCTGTATAGGCTTCTAGGCTGATGCTAACTCTCCTGCCAACCCACACTTCTCCTGCTGACCAGGGACTCCCCCATAGCTGATTTGGACACTGACACCACCACCTGCTTGCCTGTCCAGCATTCAGACATTGTCACCTGCCCAAGTAAGCTAGGATGTTGCTCACCATGTATGTTGTGACACACCGTGTACTGCGAATGGGCACCGTGGTTTCTCCCCAAACCAATCATAATCCCAAGACAGACACCGTTTTACACACTTGCTGTTTGGAGATGCTGAGTGTTATTGTTTTTCCTCATGCCAGCCTAAGAGAAAGCATTCAGTTTTTGTTAGTTTGTTCTCCTACTAACCTCAGTCTCACCAGCATTATCAGTATGTCCCTACCGCTAACAGAAATACCCTCATAGGAAAGAGACCAAAAAATCTGTGACAGGCAGCAGCCTCAGGTATGTGTGTATACATTAAACATGCGTATGACACTTGTCATCTGTCTGCATGTATTTGTCTTACCAGTACAGATCTAAAAAATGGCTACTCTTGTGTAGAATGGTATACCTTAAACATCATGTGCTCTGCTGCAAAACAAAGCAGAAGCAAGATGATATCCTTTGAGACAAATTGGTGTCTCTGATTTCACGTTTACGGCAGTTATGTTGAATATTTTTTAAATAGTCTACTTAAAAGTTTAGTAAGCAGCAGAATTGTATACATACTACACAAGGTCAAAGAACTGCCATTTCCTTGCCAGTATAAATTACTTTACAGTTATGTGTACATGATGTAAGCCAAAGAGTCTGAGAAGGAATATAAAATGTGAAATATTTTAAATGCTTTACTCCCCAATACAGAGAAATCCTTAATAATGATCATGTATTTCATCCTTTTTAAATAGATGAAGTGGATTTCATGCTGGACTAAAATAATTATCTGATTAAATTTATTAGATCTGTTAGCCAAAGCAGTCTGTCCTCAAAATCCTCTGCTCCTCCCCATCATGATACCCTTAGTGCTTTTGACATTGACTACCTGAAGCAAATTCCTTATTCATTCAAAGCGAATGCTTTACCCACAAAGAGCTTCTGTCAATATTGGAAATAATGAGTTTGTCTCAAAATAACAAACGATAGGTCTG
The DNA here is from genome assembly GCA_013396935.1 of Baryphthengus martii. Taxonomy (NCBI): domain Eukaryota; kingdom Metazoa; phylum Chordata; class Aves; order Coraciiformes; family Momotidae; genus Baryphthengus; species Baryphthengus martii. The sequence continues at coordinate 15,536 of VWZK01010847.1, read as the reverse complement.
TATGAAAAAATATTTTATTTGCCTTGCATCAAAGTTACTACAAACTGGCTTCATTTGGAGCAGAAAAGCAAATCATTCTATTGGATACTTGATCTGCAAAATGGAAGTAAACCACATGGTGGTGCAAGAACAGACCGACATTGGCAAGATCAACTAGCCTGTGAAAAATTTAACACTGTAAGATCAGACTAGTCTTCTTCCATAGAAACAGTATAGACACCAGCTCCAACATAGTGGAGTATGATGAAGAGAGATTTTTGCTTTGATCTTCTGCTCCCTTGCTGAAGTGCTTTCAAGGCTACATCTTGACCTGGAGTCTAAGAACCATCCCACATTGTGGATGCCAGAAGCAACAATATGGCATAAGACTGAAGGTACCATAAATCTAAAGCTTGACTTGTATATTTGTTTAATATTTGAGTTTTAACTGTTAGCATATAAATTGTCTAGTAGCTGAGGAGATGTATGTTTGAAGTCTTGGGAGCCATGTGTTGTCTCAGTCTGTCAGAAATCTTCCATAACACCACTCATCAGTTTTCAACAATAACAGCTGCAATTCTGATCTTTCAGGTACATGCTGAGGTTACAAGGCCAGGTGAATAGATAGTAAGAACATTCTTTAATGATGAGTCCCTATTTCTGAATTTAATATTGACATATAAATGTCATTGTTATGTTACTTATTTTTTATGCTATGTCAACAATTTTTACTGTTTGATAAGATATAATCTCTGAATTGGAACATTACCTACCTTCTTACTGGTGTCTATTTCACACGCATACTTTAGAAGTAAGATATTTCAGTTAACGTGAGTGGACTACTCTCACCAACAGCTTCTTGGTAAGAAAAGCTCCTTAGAAGAACAGCTATTGAAACAGGGGACTGAGGCAGTACCACACTACACATTAAAGAACCAGGCCCTGAGCAGAGAAATTGCAAGCATCTTTTCTGTTTCGTGATCCAAGAATATCTGCTTTGTTCTAGAAAGGATTCTTACTGTATTGCATAGCCACAGAGAAGTGAATTTTTTAGTTAGCTGGGCTAATAATTCTGAACGGATTCCAGCAACAAACTACTTGAACCCAGTGTAATTCTAGTAAGGAGGAAACTAACAAGTTAGTCTATTATGACTAACTCCTGATGTAGTAAGCCGTTTATGAATAGACCAAGAGAAAAAATAAATGAAATGTTAGATTAAAATGATGCAAACCTACAGTTTCTTGTAAATGGCAAAATTTATGGACTTCTTTTTTTAAATTTATTTTCTAGGAAAAAAGGATCAATTTGGAAAATGCTCATTGATCAAGAGAACTTTTCTTAATCACATAAAATTTATATGGGAAATAAGCCTAGCAGAAACCTCATTTCTCTCTACAGCTTCCTAATGAGAAAAGGTGGAGAGGGAGATTCTGAGCTTTTCCTCCTGGGATCCTGTGATAGGACATGTGGGAATGGCTCAAAGTTGCGCTAGGGGGGGTTTAAACCAGATATCAGGAAACATGTCTTTACAAAGAGGGTAGCCAGGCACTAGAATAAGCTACCTAGAGAGGTGGTCAATGCCCCGAGCCTGTTAGCATTCAAGAGGCATTTAGCCAACGGCCATAATATGCGTTAACTTTCAGTCAGCTCTGAAGTAGTCAGGCAGTTGGATCTTTGTAGGTTCCTTCCAGGTGAAATATTTAGTCTAGTCTAGTCTAGTCTATGTCAAAGAAAATTTTATGAAAGTAGCTAGATCACAGACAAACATAGAAACATACACACATGCACACACACAAATATATAGAAAATGTTGTGTTATTGCTTACTTACTAATTATTAAAAATTGTAACTACTGTCCTGAATACACATTTACTGAGATACAATGACAGTTTATAATCAAGACTAAATCAAATTTTCATCAGCTTTCTAGCCTTTGGCTGAATCATTGGAGCAGGCCTTGAAAGTATTTTTTTTTCTTTCTTTTTTTTTTTTAATTCTGAGTCTCTCAAGGGTTTCATTTCTTTTGAGTAAAAATGATGACAAATTCATGAAACTAGACATTTCTGTGCAATATTTGACACCCAACACCAAAACCTACATGTTAGGATTGTTTCCACATTTAAGTTGCAGATAAATTTAATATATTTTTTATGTTCATATATGTAACATAAATAAAGGCAAAACCTATTTATTTAAAGTTCTGAAAGCTAGTATGTTTCTGTCTGCTTTATTCACCTGCCTGAAAGGTCAGACTGCTTCAGAAACAGCAGAGTACACTCATTCCTGGCAATTACAATTTTCTTTCCACATAATTACAATACATTTACCTGCAAAATAAATGACAGGAAAGCTGGCTTATTCTAATTAGCATTTTAAAATGAAATAAGAATCATTGGTGCAAAGCATCATAAAATGACAGCGTCGGGAGGCTAATGTAAAAATGATGAGAGGGAATGGAATGTTGTTACTAGCTGCTGTTTTCTTTGTGCAGATAGCTTCTACCCAAGGCAAAGCATCTGAAAACATTTCCTGTAAAAAATACAAACATCTGGCTTTCTGTATCAAGCAAAAAGAACTAATCCATCAGAACTCAAGGAACAAACTGCAAATATGACTTACCAGAAATAACCATGAAAGCCTAACAATTATCTTGTCTCTTCCAGGCAGACAGTCACGCATTGTAACAAACTTTCAAAATGTTGGTTCATAATGAACAAGGATTCTAAGTTTGTGGGCCTTTTCTGTACTCTTCACTTCAGAAAACAAAAGCATAAGTCAGTGTTTTCTTATGAAGGAAAAGCTGCCGAAGAAGATCGATAAAAGCATAAGAACAAAAAAGGGAACAAAGAAAAATAATTTACTAAGCACTCTAACTCAAATTCTGTGTATTTTTCACTGAGTTCAATTTAATCTTCTGGTATATGAACTTTAAGCTATGTGAAATAATGTATGAGTTTTAAAATTAAGTGTGAGCTGCATGCCTATGGTCATACAGGAATCTGACCCACTTGCTACCTTGAAAACTGTTGTTTCTCATAGGTGATACGTTACAGGATTTTTTTTATATACTGATAAACTAAGAGTAGGTTGGGATTGAAATTATGTAATGTATGAGAGGTTTTACAGCTAAGGGGATCAGTTACTGACTGATGAGAAACTCAGCTATTCATAACTGTTACTTATTCAGGACATGAAAACTTTAAAGTGGTCTCCGTGGAAATTATTCACTAAAGTTTCAAAGTTATTAAATTGATTATGCATATCCTTTTCAGAAACATGAATTAATAACCCAACTGTGATTACATCCAACTGTGCTGCATCAGGTTCCAAGATACGAATATTGGCTAAAACACCACACCACCTTGGACAGAAAAGCAGCATAGGAAGCATACCTGCGACTCAATGGCAAAATATACAGTTCATAGCATGAAAATATTTTTAACTAGCCAGCTTCACCACAAGTATTACTACAGTTGCAGCAAAAATCCTCAAACTATCCTTTGCAGTACCTCAGAATTCATCCATTGTCCACAAATGATCTATTGTCTAAGCAAAAGACAGTGACTCTCATAACTACACCTGATAATTAGCCGGTAGGTCAAATAGAACAAATACTAGCTGAAAAAATTACTAAGGTTCAGTGTGTGTGTCTTATCAGGCACACATTTGGCCTTCAATCCTGATCTCTATGATAGCTTCCACAAGTTACACAAACATCACAGAATTGCAACATTTATCGCTCCATCTTTATCTGATGAGAAAGTATTTGGAAGTTACTAAGGTGGTAATGCCTGAGGGAAATAGCCAGCACTCAGAAAAGTGTGACTATATAATCTTCATTTCTCTGGGAAAATAAAATAATGCTAAAAAAACCAGAATCAGATTCTGAAACTTGCCTGCAGTTCCTATCCTTAATAAGGGAACTTGGAGGGTTTTATAAACAGAATAAAAAAAACTAAAATAGTAATTTATACATCAACCTATGAATTTTAGTATAGTTGACTAGCTTACTAACTACAGAATCTTTTTTAAGTACAAAAAAGTCTTAGACCTTTCCCAGTGACCATTCTTTCAGCATTTTGTACAACAGTATCATGTCTACAGCATGCAAAAGTAAAAATGTTTAGCACAAAACCCAATACAGAGAAGAGAACACATTTTAATAATGAACTGCCAAAATTGACTAGAACTTAACGTAGTGTGACTGATACGTATTTGACACTCTTTGGAAACAAAGAAAATAAGCAATTTCTGTGAAATGAATCTAGGCTGTATTTGCATATCACTAAACTACAGATGATGGTAAATATCAAATTATGACAACTCAACCTTTCTCCTTATTTTTCTGAAACAAAGTGATTCCTATACAAGAATACAGAGTTAAAAATAAAGATATGCCTTATTCAGTTAATTCCACAATGGAATTAAAATACATAAGCTATTGTTAAAATAGCTTTCTTTCACAGATGTCTAAACACTGAAGTTGAAGCCTTATGTTGTTTAGGATGGCTACGTAAACTTTTTTTCTGATGAAAGCCCTAAAGTAAAGTAGTATGAATGAATATTTAACACTACTTTTTAGAAATAGGATAAACCAGAAAATTTTACCTTTTATTATACTGTATGAAAGATGTTAAATAAAAAAAAAACAGAATGTAGTTTATAGAGGACGTAGAAATTTTGAATGTATTTATTTCAAAAGTGAATAAACAACAGAATAACAGCTGTTTCTATATCAGAAAGCATAACACAGCACATATTTTTTTAATGATGTTTTCTCTTTAATTTCTGAATTTATTTTCCTCAGGAAAAAGTAGCTGGCAATCACTTAAAAGAATTAAACACTTTAGAACTTCTCCTGATCCTTCCTAAGGGTACTGAAATGCTGAAGTCTTCCTGGAGTTCCTCTGTACCCTGTGACTCTGGGTTCTGGTAATTTGTCTTCTCACAGTTGTGCACCTCTGTAACTACATATAGTAATTAAGATGATTTAGTTCACTAAAAATTGTTTCTTGTTAACCGTAAAACATGATTTAAAGGTTCATTTTAAGTCCCTTTATGGAAACTAAAGGGAATATAGTCTCAGCTGGTGGGAGGGCTTGGGATTTAATAAGGGCACTTACATCCTGTGTCTTCATTTGGAGATTGTGGTGAGACCAGTCACTGCTAAGGTTTTAGAAAGTAGGAGGTGTGTGATGGAAAAAATTCAAAATACACTCTAAACCAATGCAGAAGGGATATGTTGTGGCATGCACACTACTAAAATTGAAGTTTATTCAAGATGCTACTACAGCACATGACATTTGACCACATTCATTTTCCATTTAGTACATGATCCTCCTCCTCCAGAGTAAAATACATTCTCCTTGAGACTCTTTGGTGCTTTACTCTCTACGAGTATGGCATTCTCTTCCTAATAGCCAGTCAATCTGTGTTGGCAGTACTGAAGCCAGCTAAATACAGGTGTGAATGCAGATGTGTTGCACAAACCTAGGACCACAAAGTGACACAATCCTCGCTGGTACTAAACATGGCTATAAATCTTCCTAGAAGCGTAACAGATGGCATCAAATCAAATTTGATTTGATTTGATGCCATCTTTGTTGTATCTGCTGCTGCTGAAAATATCTGTAGATACAATTATAAAAATACTATAATGTCATTATTAATATAACAGGAGAAAGCAGGTTTTCATTGTTCCTCAGAACTACCAGAACATGTACAGTGAAGCATGGAGGTTGATACTCAGCACAGACTAATGAAGCTTACAAAATATCCCTGAACAGTTTAATCAATGATTACTTTATTTTGTGCCAATGTATTACATTTTTCTTTTTGTCAATATGATGTATTTTAATAAAACATATAGTTATGCAGAAAAGTTTTGTTATGTGATTTTTTTATTTCTTTTGTATAAAAATCATATTTCCTTAAAAAACTATTTCCTGGTATCCTTCAGGTATTTTATTGTCTTACAATTGTTTTTCTTAAAATGACCTTGTTGGTATGTGATTTTAATTGTATAAACTATTCAGAGTGTTCAGTATTTTAAGAGGGGCAGATTTTATCTACAATAGCATAATTAGAGAATAGCTTAGATCAGAAGTGATCTTCAAAATATTCCAGTCCAATGCTCAGCTCAGAACAGGACTAACTTTCAAGTTAGAGCAGATTTCTCATCAGCATGCCCAGCTCAGATGTGAACATCTCCAGGGATGGAAGTTCTATCATCTCAGCTGGTAATCTCTTCCTCTGCTTAACCACTCTTTCCACAAACACACCTCCCTTCCTGCCCAAAATGTTTGCTTAGGTTTTTGTTCACTGAAGTTTGTATTGATTGCCTCTTGTCCTTCAGCTATGCATTTCCCAGAAAAGTCTATTTCTTGTGTTCTCTATAACTGCCCTTTAGGAGGCTGTAGACAGTAGAAAGACACACAGCTTTCCTTAGCTTTTCCATCCTCAAAATAACCAGATGCACTTTCAGATTCTCCTTGTATATCATGTGCTCCAGCTCTCTGATCAGTTTGGTCATGCTCTGCTGGACTCTGTTCAGTTTGTCAGGGCCCTTCTTGCACTGGAATGCTCCAAGTGTACCAGTATCTCACAACAGTCCCATGAGGGTGAGATGACTTTCATTCTCTGCTTTTTCCTTACTTTGAAAACTTCCTGTATTAAGCTCTAATTATTGTCCTTGTTGTGTTAGTTTAGCTAACGAATGCAGCTATGCTAATCACCTTTTCTCTCTCTGTGGTGCTCAACTCTACATCTGCTAGAGTAATAGGGTTGGAAAGCAAGTCTCTCCACCTTGTCTGAAGGACTTTTTTTAAATTTAATTTTAATTTACTGTCATCCTTTATGCTCTCCATCACAGACTGCTTCAAACTCTCCCTGGATATAGCACTGTACTTACTCCATTGTAAGACCAATGGGATCTGTGAAATTTGGAAACTGGCAAATCATCAGAAGACTATTTTTCATCAGTGAGTGTGATGCTGTGATCCCATCCCATCTTTAGAACATGACTCACCATGAAGGACCAGGCTGCCAAGAATGACTGTAATGAATGACTCAGCCTAACCAGTCTGTGACCTGCCAGTCAGTATCTGAGTTTAGAAATCCTGGTAAGATATAATCAAGCAGTAAATGTTCTCCCTTCTTTAACTTTTCTTAGGAAATTATTAAAAGTAAGCATATCATACCAATGTAGATGACTTCTTTTCCAAGACATGGAAGAAGACATTCTGTTATACTATTCTGTTACTAGGTCCTAACCTTCGTTCCTGCCTCTGGGAGTTAACTGTGATGCAGACTTGGCTTTTCTGTATCACGGGACAATCTGTGTGTGCATAAGAATAAACATTTTATAACGTGCAACTAGAACACTTGAAGTGTGATTAAATTTAAAATTTTTAAAAAATAAATTAAAAGGCTCTTTTTCTCCTTCAAGTCTTCTCCAAAAGGAGAAAGGAATAATTCTAAAACTGAACTGTTGTCAAAAACTCGTTACTTTCAGTCTTAGAAAAAAGTGTTGGCAATGGACATACTGCTCCTCTTCACAACATCACTCCTCTCACTAGGTTTCTTCTCTAATTGCAGCATATACATAGTAATGGAAGCCCCCTGATAAGAAGCATGTGGTGCAGGATAGACAGGAAACTTCATGAAAGAGTATTAAATGCCTAGCTTGCTGAATGGACTATGCAAGATGAATCCACTACATGTTTGCTGCCAGAGCCAATCATAATCCCTTTTTCAAAGAAATATATGATACTTTCTGTTATAAATCCTCTCCTACTTCCCTTTTATTTCCTATCCCAGATCAAAAAAATCATTAGTTCTTTATATTTCAGTGTGACTATGCTGATTTTTTGTCACATGTAGATCTACAGTCCAACGCAGTTAGGTTGACAGATGATGCAAGTTGACTCCATGGTTCAGATTCACAAGAAATATTGGGCTGGATGTGCACTTGCACATATGAACAAGTGTAGCTTATCTATGTGCATAGAGTAGTTGTTTTGGTTTATCCTCAGCAGTTACTTCCCTCCATTTTTAACTTGTGCCCTACATTACAAGATCATTCTCTATTTGTAGATATAAATAAATGATGAGACATCTTACAGTATCACTGGTTTCAACACAGACATTAAACTCCCAGCTGCATCATCTGCTCTGTGATCTCTCAGTTTTCATTAGACTAATTCACTGCTCCTCCCAGGCAGTCTCAGTAAAGTCACCTACTGTAGAGCATGAGAGCAATGATAAATTTGGAGAGAGAGGAACGGAAAGTTATTACTGAAATGGTAAAACAAAGACTACAAAGAAGCAGTATGCTTTAAAATAAAAATACAATAAGTGTATTTTCACTTTTTATTAAAACATGCTTGAAACTGTATATAGTTCTGAATACTCTAATGATACATACTCTTGTGCTTGGCTTTCAAATATATATATACAAAAAAAAAAGGTGTTTCATTAAAAAAGAAGAAATCAAAATCCAAAATGCCAGCAGACAATCTCATTAAGATAGAGTAATTTTTCAAGTAGCTTTATTTGTAATTCTTACCCTCAGATGTACCTGCTTTCCTCTTTCAACAGACATAAAAAATTAAGGTTTAATTCCCTGAATATAGTCTGTACTAGTCAGCATATGATGGCTGAAAGCTATTATTTCAATATTAATTTATATTTTTGCAAGTGTTAAGGACTTACAAACATTCAGGTGTATACATTTTTGCTACACTTATTTGTGCACTTATTATGTAAATTACATTTTTCATTTTGAACTTAGCAAAAAAAATACTTTTTAAATTTCAAAAATGTTGTATGAGTACAAAGTATCGATGCAAAACCAAATTTTCACCAGCTAAGTATTCCACAATGAATAGCTGCTTGCGCTTCCTGCAAATGTGAGGCAAATTGCTCTGGCTTTTTTAATGACAGAAGGCTGAGCCATCTGCATTTGTGATGGAATGTGGCATGAGAACAAGCGATTGTTATGAAAGGGTTGATATCTAATAAACTCTTACTCTAGCCAACTAATATTTTTTTTTTTTTCAGAGAATTTAATGAACAATCACGGAATAGATTATTACTGGCTGTTCGTTATTTTGACCTGTAGGCCTCAGCATGAAAAAAGATAACTGTTCTCATTTTGTTGCTGGGAAAATATGTCACTGAAATAAACATATTAAATATATGACTATATGGAAGCATGGAAGAGAAAAGGTTCATCTGCTGTACTTTAAAGTTACGTACTGAAGCTGGAATAAAGTATGCTTGTGAATTTCACTACCACTGAGAACTTTAATGTTTGTAATATAAGTAAGGTTTTTCTTTTCTTTCAGGTTCTCTTAACCTCTCAGAGTATAATTTCTTTTGCAATATATTGTATCAGGTTTTGAAATCTGAAAATATAGATATGAGTTGTGTTAATTTAAGAATAGAGATAAAATGCTTCAGGGTGAAATTTTAGTGCTGTTGCTGTTAGCAGTGTACCTTTTATGTACAAAAATGTGACCATGTGCTTTTAAAACAGGACTTTCTGTAAAAATCTCTTATTAAAAAAAGAAAAAAGCAAGTTTCCAGGATTAGAATGTGAATTTTTTACCATGAAAATGTGCATTTCAGACTTTCAGGTCTACCAAAAGAAAAAACAGCAATTCTTGACGCAAAAGTTATGTTAATATACAAGTCACAGCCACCCTGGTTTATTATTTCAGTCTAATTAAAAAAAATCTTCTATTATTGCCCTCTGTTAGTTTTAATAACTCGGAGAATGTAACCGAACCTACCTTTAGTAGTTAAAGTAAAATGAAAACGCTTGGAGTCTTTATTTACATATTTTTGTGTGTTTCATTTTCAGTTCCTCACTGGTTTATGCATTCCGTAGAGTAAATGTGGATTTCATTATCCTACGTACACACCCTGGAATGATCTGTCCTGTAGTTTTAATACAGAATCCAAACATTTCATGTGAATAGTATTTTGCAGAAGTAGAGGTAGATTTCTAAATAATCTTTGTGTGTACAAGCCTAACTCCCCAAGAAAACATCTACTTTACTTATCTAATCAGTAGCACATGTGTTTACACCACACTTTGAAGGTCCTCATTATACCTAGAAATTAAGTTCATAACATCTTCTTCTTGCCATCTTCCTTTTCCTACTGAATGTACACTCATACTCCAAATTGAAGACTTACTTTGTATTATACACTACTGTTGCATACAATAAGGAATTACCTATTACACGGGTTAGTATCAAAGGATTAATTGCCTATATTTAATTTTTCTTTTTCTATTGTTTTCTGAGGAAAATTCTGGATATAGCTGCATTTAAGAGGAGAATCAAGTAAAAGCAAGGATTCCCAGTGTGTGATAAAATGTTGGAAAGGTAAAACATCTTCTTTTTGTCTTTTTGGATTTCCATTATTCTGTGTGGAAATTAATAAAAGATCACCACAAATATCTGATGACTCCCCCAGAACTAAACCAGATGTATAATAAAAGTTTGCACTATTTTCTCTTCTTATTCAACATGGAGTTAATTCAATTCCCCCAAGGAAGACACTGTGCTGTTCTAGGTATAACAGATTAAGTAAATCCCCATTTTCTGCAACCTTTTCAAATGCAAGTAACAAGTACAGAGATATTACAACATCAAGCATAATTGTTATTGTAAACTGCACTTCATTTTAATTTGAGAGGATTTTTTCAAAAATGCTTCTAGCGCTATAAACTCTAGACATCATGTTAAATATGAGTTCATCACCTCCCTGCATTAGAGATTCTTAAATTTTTCACATCACAGATTATATCTTGTGAAATCTTTTCATATGCAATTCCATCCCCAGACTACCAGTCATGATTTCATGATTTTTATGTTCCATTTAAAATAATTAAATTTAAACTGTGGTACATAAAAAGCAAAAGTTAGAGGAGAAAACTGGACTTTAAAACAATTTCTTGATTATGTTCCTTCTTAAATTTTGGTTAATTTCTTATTTTCATTCCTTCTTAAATTTTGGTTAATTTTTTATTTTTCAAAGCATAAATTTATAGATTATATTCCAGCCCAGTCACTAGAAGTTTGAACATCAATTTTTGAAGAGTAGAGATAAAACAATGCTAGAAATGTATGAAATCTACTCTATTAGAATGAGCAATGTGATACTTAAAAAAAAAAACAAACAAACTTATTTGTGAATCAATTCAAGAAGACATATAATTCAGGATGCAGTCAGAAGAAATTTGTATCATCTTGTGAGTCTTTTAGTACAACAGCATTTTAAATAGGCTAGAAAAATGCTTGCAAATCCTACAAGTTGTCTGACGTCTGCAGTTATTCTTCTTTAAACGATGGTATTTGTCTATACAGCAGAAATAGTTCATTTTTCAACATCACAATAATTATAGCCAAAACTAGTTCAAAGATTTTCACTGCCATGAATGGGTGGAAAAATGTGGCTATGTGCATTATCAATGTATGGCCAATTATTTTTACTCTGCACAAAACTATTAGCTCCTGGCACTGATCTCCCACTGGCGAAACACTGTAGCACAGGACTCCGCACAGTAGCAACCTGAGGTCAGTAGTGCTCTACAAAGTGCTAGGAGTTGCTAGACACAGGAACAAGACATCAATTTGGTCTTGTACAGAATCGCCTGATTCACTGTACTTCGAGAACTGTTTGCTTCTCACTGCCTCATAGGTCCAAGACAGTACAGATCATTTGTTCCTAACTAAAGTTTATAATCAGCCAGTACTACAAAGCAGGGTTGGTTGTACTTTGCCTGTGTGCTAGTCAGAATCTATTACAGAGATAAGACAGTAATTCAATGCAATCAACAATCAAAATACATGAGAAAATTATTTCCAGTCTGTTCTTGACATGAAAGTTCAGAATTGCCAGGAATCATACACCCACTTCTGGTGATAAGCAAAGTTCATCCATTCAAACCAAATCATACATATTTGAATTTGTCTCTATTGACTTCCATTCCCATCTACTTTCTTGTCTTGATGAAATTGAAAAGGAAGCTTGTTCGCAATGGAGATGTATCTTTGGGGACTTCTTGTAAGTGTATTACAGAGGACTTTCAACTACCTCCACTAGTTATGGTAAGACATGCCCACTCAATTCTAGAGTGGACACTTCTATGGAAAATGCTCGTGCTAATAACAAACATGATAAAATATATCTAAATAAAGATGAAGGCTGCTTCTGCAAAATTACAGTATCACATATTTAAAATAATAAGTAACAGGGTCCATGCTTTTAAGAATAACATAGTGTACGTTTAATTAGTATAATTTTACTAGCACTTATGATTATTTATTACTTTCTTTGACAGATCATAAACAAAAAGCAAAT
>VWZK01010846.1:0-171304 GCA_013396935.1 Baryphthengus martii | reverse complement strand
GATCGTATCGATTAAACGAGCTTTTTATATTATTATTTTTAACGTTAATTTTTTTTTTTGGCCTTTTTTTTTAGGGCGGAGGGGCAGTGGGGCGAGCGGCCTACTGCGGAGTGCTCACGGGGAAAGCGGAGCTCATGCGAAGGGCAACAGTCAGGGCCCTTCGCCGTCCTCAGGAGTGGGCGACTCGGCTTGTGCGGTTGTTCCCCTGGCGTGAGGCCACCGCTCCGCACCTCACGCAGAAAATAAACGACGTTCTCCCAGTGCCGAGCCCCGAACGCATGGGGGCCATGAGAAGCGCTTGGTAGTCAAGTAAATTTGTGACTGTGATGTTTAGAGACTGTACTCGCCAGTGGGACAATGCTCAAGCCTCACTTGCTGGGTCTCCTGAAGTCACAGTCGGTTTGTGGACACCTCAGGTTGTCCCACAGGTATTCCTTGGATGGCGGGTAAGGATCTTCCTGCTTCAGGAATGGCTCCTGTAATATTCATTATCCTCAGCCTGACCTCAGCATGAAGATTCAGTGACCCTGTCTTAATAAAATGACACCTCACACTCCTGAGCCTTACGACCTGCGCAGGCGCGTGCACGCCTGTGTGGTCCTCTCGCCTCCCTCATCTTGGGAATGTGGCGGAATACGGTGCGGCAGTCTGCTGGTGGATCTGTTACTAAAGGAATTCATGCATCTTGCATCTTGAAGATGCATTATTAATGCCTGGACAAATCACATCAGGTGGAGCTCAGCAAGTCCCTGGCACTGCAAAAAGGAACAAAGGCTGGTTCTACAAGAGAGAGAAGGATGAGACAAATTATAACAGCTGGGAGTTTCTTGTCAGTAAGATGGCATAAAAACAGAAATGCTAAAATTGTTTGCACATAAGGCAACCTTATATTTTTATTAGGAAGGAAATTACAGATTGCACTGTGAAGAAGATACTCTATTTGTATCCTAATAAATATCCCATTGTTGTGCATCTTTGAATTTCATAGCAAACTGGGCCAGCTTGCTGGCATCCAAATTACTTACAAGTACAGTTTTATTTAGTGTCTGGAAAGGACTATAAAGACTGGATTTGCTAGCAGAGGGCCTGCTTCTCATCTCCTTGAAGTCAGTGGCAAAACTCCCATTCACTTCAGCAGTAACAGGATCAGGCCAGAGTTTGTAGCACTCTTCCAAAGGAAAGGCGGAAACGCTGCCTGTGACAACACGTGGGAAGGCACAGACCCCAGCCTCCCGGGCAGAGAGCAATAGTTCTTCATCTCTCTAACTCTTGATAAGAAGATCTAATTTGTGCAGCACAGGCTTTGATGCCAGCTAATATTTTTGTCCCCATGGTGCGAGTACTTAGACAAAATCTGGGCCTTGCTGGCTTCATTAACATTAGGAAGGGAAGAGGATGATAGGAACCCAGAATTTCTTTTGGAACAGCTCTGTTTATTTACATAAGATGCATGCAAAGTGCTATTACAGCAAGGCAGGAGAACACAAGTAGTTTCTTGTTTGGAATTTAAGTCTTTTTTTTAGTGAGCACTCAGCCAGAAAGAACTGTATTTTGGTTTCACCTCATGACAATACACCATTACATATTACTCTAGCAGGTAGCTTTTCCAATGTTTTCTCTTTTCTCATTATTTTTCACTCTCTCACACATCTACCTACAAGCATACAAACCCCCAGCTGTTTTTGCTCACAGTCTTCACCCAGGAAAACTGCTGGATTTGCTCTCTGCTCCTGCCCTTTCTGCTCTTGCCTTGTCAAGCTGAGCCATGCTCTGGGATGTGACTTCAATTGTTTCTATTGCCACTAAATTAAAGGGCACTTCATTGTTGTTCCAGTTAGTCTTAAAAAAAAATCATTAAAAAAACCTTCTTTCATCCATTTTATGTTTTGTGATTGCCGTTTCAGCACATCAGTGCATTATTTTGGACTTCAGACTGACCGACTGGAGGCAGTATTTTCGTCCTAAAGGCACACTGGCAATTTTTGTTCAGCTGACAAAAAAAACTCGAAACAGTTCAGACATCTTCTACCAACTTGCTATTTTTTTCTCCCTCAGTACATGACTCCATATGATTTCTATCAAAATTGTTTATCTAAATTAACAAAAAAAAAGTGATCAAAATGCTTTAAAAGAACCTGAAATAAATATTTTGTTGCTAATACAGTATAAATTCATTTCCTCTAAATCACTGAAAACAGATCTAGCCTTTGGTATGAAGTGAAGAGAGGAGAGTATTTGTTAGGGATCCACATGACGTGGTAGAAGATAATTGAGATATCTCTAGCCATCACTATAGTGATAATCACTTCCTTGGAGCAAGAGATAAAGCCCTCCAAGAAATAGGACCCAGTGAGGAGAGGGGATAAAAGAGAAAGGACAAAACAGGCAGTTTTCACTATAGCAAAATGTGAAAAAAAATGTGTCTCTCTGATTCTCTTATGTGTTGGCAAGCTGACAGCAGGAACCTTGTTTTGCCAGAACTGGACAGATGAGTGAAGACCATGACAGGGGAGCATTGGTGTGAGGATTATGTACAGGCAGGCATGCACTGAGGACACTGTGGGGTTATGGATTGCCTACACCCAGCCAGGAGATGATCTATGGCTTGTGAGAACATCTGCTCAGTGCTCACAGACAACCAAAATTGTAGTGTTAGTACATAAAAGAGGACTTGAGAATAACACTTCAAATATTTAAGATACTGTCATATAAGGGAGTGAAGCATCACGGCATACAGTACTGTGTTCAGGATTAATCAAACGCTACTGAGAAAAGTTAGGTATTGGGAAACAGAGGAGATCATGATCAAGCACATCAGGAAGGACTGACAGCATAGGGAGGCTTTGTGCAGAGAACCTGCAAAGCTCAGGCCATTTAGATCTGGCAGCTCTTAAGTAAGGAGTCTGCAGAGAGCCTTCTGTGGGACTGGAGAACGGCAGGGCACTTCGGGTGGTTAAAAGCATTGAGAGGTGCCTTCACCTGTCACGCTGGCAGGTGACTTTTGCTCCAGTACTCACGGCCCAGGCAGAGCTAAAGCACTCTCAGCAATACATCTTGTTTCCTTCAGTAAAACTCTTGTTTGATGAGACCCAAAGTGCATCTTCTGCTCGCTGGTTAAATTCTGAAAAGTATCGCAGAATAACGATTTCTAGCACATTAAAAAGGGGCATTTTTCCAAAGCTACTTCTGTGTAATCTGTCTGTTAAATAAGAATCTTCCTGGTATCCTAAAGGAAATGACATTCTATTTAAACATGTTACCTGCTGATCTACTGGAGAAGGAGGCCAGCAGTTTTTTTGTTTTGTTTGTGTATGCATGTGTGTGTGGTTGTTTCATGGCTCCTGGGTAATGTTATCCATATTTTTCTGTTTGGAGAATCACTTTTCCCTACGCACTCACGAACCAACATGAAACCACCTAATTATATTTTCATAATCATGATTAAAAACCATCTAAATTATCCTGCTTGATGTACTCAAAGAGTTTGTTGATTGCTTTTTGATGTGTATTAGAGCTTTTTGCAGAGCCACATCAAATGGTTTGCTCCACAATGAAATAAAAAAATCTCGTAATATACATATGCACATCTTTAAAAAAAACATATATAATTTATATTCTGCTAATTAAGCTACATCAAAACCAAGTCTATCACCACGAAATAATTGTGTAAAAGCTACTCACCTATTACAAGAACATTAATTTCCACTTTACTTTTTCTTTTCAAAATATCGATTTTATCTTATACAAGGCAATTCAGCATTTCAAAGCCTCAGAGTCTCAAAGTGTTTTTTCACATCCATGGAGACCTTAAATCTTGAATACAAAATCAAGTTTTAGAATAGAAAACTCAAGTAATTAATATTTTCATGTAGAATATGCTCCTTCTGCATAATGGATCACAAACATTTAAATTTTTTTCTCTGTGTTGTTTTCAGATCTTAAATGTGCCACACCAAATCTTGACAAAAGTTCCGTACACTGCAGAGAAGGAGTTGAAGAGAAGAGGGGAGAAAGGAGTCTGCAAAATTTACCGCTAATCCTGGATTTGAGATTGATCCGTGGCCCATTTTACCAGGGAACTATCACAAAGCACAGATGTAGGTTTGGTGCTGATCTGGTTAATCCCAAAGAATGTGTTGGGCCCACATCATGCAGAGGTTCAGAATTTAGCAGAGGCTGGGATTCCTCAAAGCAATGAAGGACTTTATCAGATCGGTTCTTGAGCAGATTTGAGTTAAGGTTTGCTTCATCACTGTCCAGCACCGACCACAAATTTAGCACTCATTAAACAATAAAAAAAAATATAAAATACTCTATGAAAACAATTAAATAATTCAAACTGCCTACCTGATATCAAATCTGTTTCATATCAAATATTCATGCAAAATAAATCTGTAGGTGTGTCAGTATGAATGGAGTGCAAGTGCAAATGGCAATGTCTTGCTACGATTTGATGGTCAGCGCTCTAAGGTGAGAGCATGGAGGTTGATCACACACACAAGTATCTTCCTCCACTGTCACCTTCCTTAGCTCTTTGTGTGTATGTGTAGGCTCTCTCTCCTCTCCTGGAAACCTGTAACCTGCTGCTACTTAATCTGTGGTACCAGTGACAGCTATGGGGTATTCGAGTACAGCTCTGTTCATCCATGTGTTTCCAGTTTGACTTCCAGTAAATGTTTAATGATCCTTTTCAATTACTGGACCAAACAGTATTTGACAAGAATGCACCTTGTCTAATACTAGCACTTAGACAGGAGTGCATTTTTTAGATAGCACTTAGCATCCACAATGTTGTCATGATATTTGTGAATATACTTTCAGGTTGATCTTAATGACCCCATTACAAAGGTCTTCTCATGCCTTGTTGTGTTATCATTTCTCTTTCCTTGTCTTTACTGACAAAGAGCTGTCAGAGTTCACCTGGGAACACTCAGATTCAGTGTCCTGAGTTCAAGCTCTAACAGAACATTGACTTTACTGATATAGGTGTAACTACCATTGGAGAAGTAGGTCTGATCTCACCTGTGGCCCGTGTGTATCACGCACCCCTCTGCTGTGTGCCTCACGCGTCCCTCAGCCCCTGTGCAGGGGGATGGTTTCAAGTAGCGTGGTCTCACTCTGGCTGCTGCTCCTGGGCTTGATGACCGTGAGAGGCAGGGCGTGCAGCAGGAGAGGCTGTGTTCTACAGGGAAGGCAAGGGGCCAGGTGTCAGGACACAGCCCAAACAGAAGACACACAAGTATATAAAATAAGATGGATGAAGGAATATTGCTATTTAAATGACTTGGGCAGATAACTTGGCGATTAAATAAGACATTGCGGGATATGGCTACAGAACCTTTCCCTGGCATGCAAAGGTGCTTTCTGTAGTTCTGCAGACAGACAATGAATTCCTCCTCTAATGTTGTGCTCCCATCCTCTCCCTCTTAACTACCATCTATCAGTTTGTCTGCCTGACCCCTTCCTCTGCAGTAATGGACAAAAACCAGGATGTGGCAATCCCTTAACAGTCTCTGGAGATGCTCTCCGAGAATGACCAGCATAGCCTGGCTAGACTGAGTTCCTTATAAAAATCTCTGAAGGTTTCATTTTGTTTTAAAAGATTTCTGGAAAAGCAACCATCACCATTCCTATCTTCCATCAGCCTAGGGGTTAGAAAGTAGGAAACCCACATTCAGTTTCTGTCCTTGTTGGAAGGAATCCAAACACCCTTCCAATCATTAGACTGTAGTTTTTTTTCTGGGAACACTTTACTACTACTCATGAAGCTGCACCTTTGTGCAGAAAAATGATTTGAGTTCACTGAGAGAAGGAGAGAGGGCAAATGAAGACACGATTCCCCAGGCTAATGATAAGGCAGCTTTTTCGGAAGTCAGAGAAGGTAGGCTCCAGTCATTCCTTTTGTTTTGTGCTTTATCTCATGCCTGTTTCATACCATGTCCTCATTCTTTCAGTTAAACTGGTGCATTTTGGTATTTTGAACAAGACATGATAGTCTGGTACCTACCTACTATGCGTGCTCACCATGTTCTGCCTATGCAGTGATTTTATTCTGTGTATGCCAGTGAAGGAAGCTGAAGTTTCTCATCTCTTTCCATTTATATGGAATGGGATCTATAAGGCTGATCCAGTCACAGTGAGAACTCTTTTTGTTAAGTTCCCTGCCCCCTCAGCCTTTTTCACAGTGTCGTCTTTTATTAAGATCACATTAGTGCTTCTGGAACAGCCGTATTTTATCAAGATCTCTCAAAAGAGGATGAGTCAGACCATCTGATTTTATTTTGTTAAGTTCGTTTTTGATTTGCTGAGTTTAGTTCAGATATGAACACATCTTGTCCAATTTGTCTTTAATATAATACAGATGCTGGCACAGGCGCTGATCTTGGTTACACTAGTGTAAATTCAGGGACATGGCAATGGAGCGCTGCCAAAGCCATATTAAAATTTCACTTTCAGCATGGCTAGAACTGCTGGCTTCTCAGGAAGCAAGCTGCCGTGATGGGACAAGCCAATGTGCCACTTCTCAGTAGCTCTGCAGTTCTTTCTTGGTTGGAGAATATCTCAGGTAACACCATGTAACTGAAGTTAGACAGGGCCAAAAGGCTGCTTTACAGAGCCGGAGGCTGACTGGATTGCTAGTTCCTATAAGCCTTGACTGGTGGGGGTAAGCTGGTGGAATTTAATCAGTAAACTTTGTATGGCTAGAACCAGGACTAGTCAACGTATTTATCACCTGGGTATTTCCCAGAGTCGTACATTAAAATAAAGAAGTGAACAACATCCAACCTGTCCAAACTGTATTTGCTCAGAATCAGCATACGCTGCAAAGTGTATTGGGAAAAGGCGAATGGATTCTGTCATGGCTTTTCCCAGAAAACAGGAGTTCTGTGTCATTTACCCCACTTTGGGTGTGTGCCCCAACGTGCTGCCATAAATGCTGAGTGCAAATGGCTTACTGATTTATCCAGCTACCTAAGTACCCTAATGTATTAGTTTTATGAGGAATTTTCATGTTTTGGCCTGTGCAACATAACTTCAAAAAGCCCATCTGACAGTAGTCTGTGTTTCCTGGAGACTCACCATGGATGATTTGCACTCTATATCCAGTGGAAATCTCTGTATTTTTTTGAACTTTGTGGGTCTGAAGGCTGCCTGGCATCTCTCACTTCACCGAAGCCGGAGCACATGATACAAAATCCTTTCAATATGTACTTCATGCCAGAGATAAACACGGGGCAAAATTGACCCTGCTTCTCTGAAATGAATCATGACAAGCCTGGGTTGGTGGGAATGGCAGCTTGCTGTGAACATTGATACCTCTGTAATTATTGATTTATGGGACTCCTGTCTTTGATCAATTATCTTCCTACCCTTTGCATGTTTATTTGGTTGTTTGATATTGCCTACACTCGGACTCGTGAGCTCTGCAGGTGACTGCAGAGTGGCATCTTATACCCATTTAAGAAACCTTAGAAACCTGAAGAAAAACAGTAAGATGCGGGTTTGCAGTTTTTGTGGAGCTAAAATGCCTGTTGACATTCATGCCATTGAATATATGCAGTGCTTTTGCCATCTTATCCTGGTTATGTGAATCAAGGTGCAATTTCTCAAATATTTTACAAATATTTGGTCCATTCAACAAATAAAACTCACTGTTAAAATACACAGCACACTTTACTGCCAAGAGTAATAGTCTGGGATGAAGCCAACACTACAAATGAATGGAGTCTGCCAGGGTGTACATGGGACCTTTTGGTACTGCCCTTCTCCAGTGTCCCAGCTCTAGCTCTTTGCAAGCTAAGCTCCACAGCTCTGGAGCACGGAGGGTTGACCTCTGATTTCCCTTTGTTCCTAAATGGAAGACCCAAAGTATGGTCTACACTTTACCCCTGCCTTAGTAAAAGCTGCAAGTTTTTGTAACAGCGCAAGACAAAGCTTTTTAAAAGACTGTAATGCAACTTGACAGCCCCTGGGTGTAAGCAGACATCTGCCTGAAGCTGTCAGTGGATTTGGGACTTTGAAGGGTCAGTGAGCAGTCTTGGGTGGTGGGGAAGAGATCGTGCTTGACTTTTCCCAGTAGGGACCATGGTGGGTATATAAAGCCCCTGGACCACAATACTTAATGGGCTTGAGCTCATGCAGCAAAGCCAAATTTAACTCAGGTATGTCACGGGATATGTTTGTCAGCATCAGGCTCTCTGCTAATGTGGCTGAACTGCTACCAGTATCCAGCCTCATGGCTTTAAGTATCCTTGCACTGTCCTGTCTGCTTTAGGACTGTAGTGTCCTTTGAGAAATCTTCCCTTTTGTCTCCAGGGTTCTTGTGAGGTGCATGTTATCAGGTGGTCCATGGGAGCTTTGGTCCTCTTTCTCCTGATGTGTGACCTTGCCTGGCATGGTGTCTGGCCCTGTGTCACTTGACTGAGCTGTATCTGTGCAGAGATCAGAATGGCTTCGTCCATGTGGTGTGTGCAGAGAGAGGGGGCCTGTGCCTGCCCTGTTGCCCTCTTCTGTCCCTAAGAGACCATGCAAACCCTTGGCATCTGTATCTTACCAAAGTAGACAGTAATGTCTTTTTCTCCATCCATTACTACTCACACCAGATACTGCTGGAGACAGATGAGATTTGGGACTGGATGCCAAAGACCGGGGGGTTGTGATGGGTTTCCACCCACTGCCATTCACTATTGGGACCCAGACAGATTGTGAACTGCAAGCAGAGCCCACAGACGTGTCCCCCAAATTTTATCATGGCTCAGGTACACACACACTGGCAGCAAACTTCTTTCTCCAAGTAGCAAAGATATTTCAACTTTTTTGTACTAGGGGTGCTCTTTCTTTTTGCGATGACTGAGCAGTGAGCACGGAGGCAGGGCTGGCAACCCTGCAATGGTGATGGGTATTTGACTTGGCACCTCTGATCCCTGTTGCTGAGGTGATGGGATGATTTGCACCCGGGGAGGGGGAACGGTACCTTGCATCTCCCAAGATGTTGTTGGTGAATTGCATGACTGGGACACCATTTACAAGTTTCTCGTACAGGAACTTGGCCCTTACACACAGACAGGTGCATCACAGCCTCTCCAATGGGGGCATCCTAGGTGGAGAGTCAGGAAGATTTCTAAAGCTAGCTGGTGACTCTGAAATAGCAAGAAGATAATATTTCCTTTCTCATCCTCTGTGGCCATGGGGAGGGAATAGAGACAGCCACCACTCATTTAGCAAGAGCAATTCAATTCTTAAGAAATGGGAAGAAACAATAAAAAGCACTTTATGACTTAGGGTCATTTAAGCAGATAGCGTTGAAGCAAGACCTATGATTAAGAGCAGCAATTATTTTGATATACATTATTACATATTATTCAATTTCATTGCCACTGGAAAATAATGCATCTGTCACATTCATTTTCTATTCATTTTCTTTTAAATAAGGCCTACAAATGTTATAAAGAATTTGAAACAATTGCTAGTGTGACTACTCTAACTGAAGCCAAACGAGCATTTTTTTTTTATTAGATCTTATTTTTTTAAATGGAATGTGGCTTGCAAGTTTGAATTCAATCCTTTTCTGCTCAGCACTAAGCCATATATCGGAGAGGTACAGCATTTAAATGTTGTCAAGATACCTTTGCAACCAGAAGGGCAAGAGAAAGTTCAGTTCTGTAAAGCAAAGGCTTAGATTCTAGAGAGTAGAGCCAAATCTGTGGAGAAAATCCTAAACTTGCAAATACTGCGGATTTAGATTGATTCTAATAATACTTTTTATTATTTAGGTGTAATAAAAATTCAAATGATGTGAAAAATAGTAAAACATCTGGTTTAGTGAGAGAGATTGAAGTGTTTTTAGGCTATGCTATGTGAATGCCAATAGGGGCAATAGAGTTTTCATAGCTATTCATCTAACATTTGCGGAAAGATATTAACAATATATCACCTTTCACAGCCAGCTACAAACACATAACATCATTCACCAATTATGTATTTAGGTTTTGGGAACATGAGACATTTTTTGTAATGCTAATACCAAGACCGTGTGTTTAGAGGTATTGAACAGAGTGTCTCTGGTCCAGTCCTGATCTCTTTGATAATTTCTATTGACATCAAAAGCTAGAGCCATATGCAGGGGGTTTAACACTGCCATCTGCAGATTGCTGTCAAATTTTCTGGGTTTTCTCACTGTTACATGACTACTTTTTCACTTGGAAAATCACAACAGTTAAGTTGTTGCCCTTTTCATTCACTGCTGGTTACTCAAAAGTCTGCTGGACACCCTCTAATGGAGTTTTTCTAGGAATGCTACTTCGGGCTTTAAAACACAAAGTCAGTTTTGTCAAAGTACCCTTTTTTTCTTCATGCCTCATTACTGACCTTTCCACCCATGAGCAACCAATCTAAGCCCAATAAGCACGAGGCTATTGAAGATGTTGTGCACGTCCTGTGTTCTAGGACTACTTATGAGCAGTGAAACTCAGAGCTGATATCTTCCTTTCACTTAATAAAATTGCCAGAAGGGAAATAGCCTTCAGAATGGCTATGTGAACAGATGAATTAGGATTAATAGACACTTTTAATGAGCTTTCTAAATTGGTTATAATAGAGAAGACATTATAGATAGCATGCTTGTGTTCCCACAATGCCACCCCAGCACGGGGAAGATGGAGAACAGCAAAGATTGGACACAAATGACTTTGTGCAAATACGTAGTTTGTATAAGAGAGATAACAAACTAGAAGAATCCAAAAATCACTGCATCAAAGAACTCATCCCAAAAGTGACATCTATGAGAGGCTTTCATAAGGATGAGGTATGTGTACCCCAAAACCCAGAACCTGCTGCAGAGACTCGTGAGCTATCAAAAACCTGAATAAGCAAGTCCACGTGGCACAGTGCAAAGCTGGGAGTTACCAGCTGGGGCTTCAGTCCGGGATATCCTGCATTGATATGGCACTGAACCTCAGGCAGATAAAGATGGGTCTTGTACACAGTCAGCTTTGGAGTCCGAGCGTGTTGCTCCACTGGACTTCCAGTGCTACTGTGGGCCGTATCTGCTGGAAGGACAGAGAATCAGTTGATTGTGATTCTAGTGCAAGCTCTGGCGACTGTCTACAGTGTGACATTTAACACAAATGGTTTCCATTTTTTGTTTTCATATCTAAAAGTAGGATAAAAGAATAAACTTCTCCCTTTGTAAAACGTATCTGATTTTTTTATAAAAACAACTGCATGAAATGATGTTTATATCATTAGTTCATTATTAATTTATTCTTGATGAAGATTCTGAGTAAGGATTTTAGTAAATAGAGAGAATAAGTACATAGTAAGGATTGAAATAATTCAGTTTCAGCGTTTCATAGTCTGTTGATTCTTAGGGGCTGATATTTAACTGGTCACTTATCTGCTTCAGAGAGAGTGGTATAACTTTACAGAATTAACTTTTGAGAGGGAAGAGCAGAGCCCATAAATGAGATATTAATATTTCCTTCATTACAGAGCAAGGTCACATGCAGCTGCGTTTTCAAAACCCAGGTATTCTGCACTTTAGGCGGTAGGTGCTCAAGCAGATCTCGGCATGCTGCTCTGGTTGGGAGTTTTCAACAGTTATCTTAAATGCTGATCTCTTCTGAAAATATGACCGTATAATTACATGCTCAGATACTAAGAATTGTGATGGTGGTGACTGGAGGCAGTGTACTGGTTCCCTGCTGGACACTTGGAAATTAGCGGTGCTTGCCTTTACTTCTCAATGGGATTGCTACAAACATTGGCCTGTGGTTACAGATGACTTCCTTATTCTCTGCCTAGCAGCGACAGAAAAATGATGCACCCAATTACTAGTGCCACTTAAAAAAAAAAGTGCACAGTTCATTAGGTTGAATGGGTGTGCAGTTCTGACCTAGTGTGTGATTTACATATTATAATGAGTCATTAGCATATGCTAATCACAAGCCTGAGCCCAGCCCTGGCACTTCTGAAAGATGCTCCATAGATGCTGGCTGGTGTTCGCTATGCTTCAAGCAGCAGCCAGAGCTGGCTGGCTCCAGACTTGGTCCCAGGAAAAGTCTGCATTTTTCTGTGCAGGAAGGAGTGCTGGATCAGGTTCAGATGCAAGTAGAGGCTTTTTGAGGGAAGCATGTTGCAGAAGGACATAGGAGATTTCTGGGGACCAGTCATAACTGTTAACCCGCTGTGATCTGCAAGAGAACCTGGTCAAAAATGGATGGAGACCTTCAGACCTTTCCTAAACATGACAAGAATGTCCAGTCTGTTCCACAAGAAGATGCTCCCAGAATAAAGGCAAAGTCCGAACCCCTGGAATGGTAGTTTAAAATCTGTATTGCAGACCTAGAAAGTTCCATGAGTAAGAACAAGACGTGTTAAAGCTGAATGTTTCCCATGCCCTGCACTTCTCAAAATGCTTTGAACTTGTCTCGCCTTGGGATCCAGTCTCCACAGTTTCATCTACATTTATTGCAGGAGGGACTCAGCTCCTCCTGGCTTATCTTCCACATGCCACTGCAGAGCAAAGAGCAGGGAACGCTGACTGCCCCTCATGTCCTGAGGGAGGCCAGAGGAAGGATTCGTTTGCCTCCATCTGAGCCTGCGCGAGTGCCTTGGCTGCCGCCTTCTAACATGGAGTCACTCATTTACGACCTTTTGATTTTCTTTTTTTCCCTTGAGATTTCAGACTGTCCCAATTGCTTCGAGTTAGTGGTGTTCCTGAGATAATTTACATTTTGATTTTGGTCGGAGCCCCTCACCTGTTGTCCCTGGTACATCCACCATACTGTATAGCATCTTTCCTATTAGGAAATACGGTTTAGCAGGTATAAGAGCTAAGCATGGGAGCTGGAGTTCAGGGGAGAGGAGATCACCTCAGCTGCCAGGGGAGTGGAACAAGGCAGTGTCGCCTGCCATTCTCACACTTTTTGGGGAACTATTCCTTTCTTCCTCAAGCTGAAAGTGCTGGGTGAAATAGTACATTTCTCCTGCTTTATGCTTATAGTCCTCTCCCACTGATAGGCTCTCCTGTCATTACATCTATCTAGGTAAGAACTGCAGAGGGTGAAGTGTGGAAAGTTGTATGCACAAATCCAGAGCCACCTTCAAAATACAGACCCAGTCCTTCCAGCAGTGTTCACTTCTCCTGTGTAATGGATGGGGAGTCAACTGGAGGTGATGCTCACGGTGTGCCCAGTGCTGCAGTCCTGGATGTCCCCTTCTCGGCTACTGGTACTCCTGCCTACCTTCCATCTCGTCTGGAGAGGGGAGCCACACTCAGTACTCATAATCCTCAATACTCAGAAGTCATGTGTTGAGCACTTATTAGTCGTGGGATTGGCATTAAAATCAGAGAATATTAAAACCGGCACATTCTTTGTGCCTTCTGGTTCTGGAACCACCAGTGCTCAGGGTCTCTAGGGCTTTTCCTGCAAGCATTAAACACTGCTGGAGAGGAGGAAGGCAGAGACAAAGGGAGTACACTCACACAAGTCTTCTGACTTCAGGGGCTAGCAGACAACAAATGTTATGGAATAGATTATAAAATTTGGCAATGCTGTACTTGTTTTTTGTCCATGGGCAGAATAAAACAGGCAAGAAAGGGCTGCGCCTAACGGAAGCCTTCCTTTCTTTCTGTTGAATGTGTTTTTTCTAATTCCTCCTGATCCCGATCTCCATTCCGTTACACACAACCACCCAGAAAAATGCCCTTCTTGTGCATTTTCATCTTTAACTCCATATTTGCTCATCCTGAGATTTCACTTCTCACTACCAGAGATGATGGCTCTTATTACATGGCTCTTCATACAAGTTTCACTGCAGTTGAAGTATCCTGTTTTTCAAACAAACTTCTATCAAGTAGAAGTGATTAGCCAAATTAATGTGAAGTTAATGTCCCAGAGCAGCACAATTTGTTCTCAGAACTTCATGCGACATTTAGCTAACAGCTTAAAGAAAGGGTTTCATTTGATAAAGCGATCAGAAAGAGTCACAGCAATGAGCTGGGATATGCAGGGCTTGGTATAATTTTTTCACTACCATAAATTAAAGAATAAGTTTTAAATAATGTATTTAGCCAGGCAAGCATATGCAAAAAAACCCCAAACTTTTACAAGTTTCTTGCTGTTTCCATGGTGCATCTTGGGAATTGTAGCTCTGAGAACCACCGGGAGAGAACAGTGCTGGGGAAAGAGGATGAGGTCAGGCTTGGGAAGGCCAAAATGCCAAACTTGAGGTGGAGGTCCAAGTACTTCAGCCCTTGACATGTTAACACCAAATATGTAAGGAAATAGCTCACTGCTTGTCCTTATATAATAATATAATATAACAGCCTTTCACTTACAGAAACCCATGTCCAAATCGTGTTTTGAGCAATAAGTCTATTGTAGGACAATGGATGTCAGCTGTTTCTGAAAAGGCTCTCAAAAGAGCCTACCCTACTCAAAAGAGCATGCTGAATGCTTGTTAGTGATCTTTCCCACAGAATAAATCCAGACAGAGACAAGACTGGGATGGTAGCCCTTTTGCAGGTGCGTTGCCGGAGCTGCCTGGGGAAGCGCACACACCACCTGTTCAGGCAGTACCTGACTGGAGTTGAACCACTGCAATTAGTCTCTCATTTTAATGAGCACCAGAGTCAGTCACATCTTTTTTAAATCACCCCCTTGTGATTTTATCCTTTGAAGTGCTGTTAATGCTCCACTACTGGCAAGATCAGGGAGGAAGTGGCTCACAGTACCACTCGGGTGTGCTGGGCAGCTCACAAGATCAGGGCAGGTCTATAGGGCTTCTTGTTTATAGTTTTCAGGGTCTACTTAGGCTGCAAACAGGACCCTCTCAGAGGGACCATCCACCATCTGCCAGTGTGGTAGATGGCTCCTATGACGTGGCTATCTGACTGTCCTAGGATGGCCTGAAATGGCAGTGTGGCCATTCCAGACAGTTTTAAATTAACTCATAGAAATCTCCTTTCCTCACCTTCTTTTGAAAAACACCTCCATGTTCTTCAAACCCAGACTTCATACTTGTCCCACATGCTAGGACTCATCACATAGCTGTGAATTGATCTGCCCATTTACCTCAACTAATGCAGATAAAGCATAAAAAAGCTTTCAGTGTAGTCAATGTTTGGTGGATGAACGTCTGTTTGTTGAGTAGAGCAGTTCTGCTTGCACTTCAGTATTAAGGAAATCCTGCAAATTAGCATTCCATCAGCTACAAATCCAGCGACTTTGTGGGAAGCTTTTAAGAACATATTCCGTGGTCAGATGATTGCATATTGGGCTAGAACCAAAAGTGATTAAAAGTTGAAATTAGAAGCCTATGAAATAAGCTGGGATCCCTAGAAAATAAGTGCACAGTTTATTGTAAATTTGATTATGAATTTTTTAGGCACTAAGTAGACAAAATTACTGTTAATCACATGTAAATTGAGATACTGGAACTAATCCACTGAAATTAGTGGGATTTTTGCCATTGATTTCCACGAGAGAAGGATCAGGCCTGCTCTGAGCAAGGAAGGGGAGCTGGAAAATTGATGCCTTGAAGAAGAAGGGCTTAGGCCACGTCTCACTATCAAATGGTGGCTGGCACAGTAAGTAAACAACCTTCAACTCTTTTTCTCTGCCCCCAAAAAGACATCATTAGCTGAATAGCTGTGCCAAGCTCAAGTGCCTCTTCTTTTTAAAAAAGTTAAATTTTGTTAGCATGAGGTATTAATAACAAAGTTCGAAATCGGAAACTTACTTCCCAAATAGGTGCTGATGAAATGCTTGGTAACTGGCACAAGAAGTAGAAATCCAAACTGCAATGGAGAGTCAGTGAAAGGGTTGTGTTTGCTGGAAGTGCTGCTGTGGAGCGCTCTAGTCTTTTCTGCCTGCCATGGTGGAATGGCATGGGACGCTGCAGCCTGAGTGCCAGACAGGGACACTGCAGCCTGAAGTCAAGTAAGCATCCTTACTATGGCTGTAAGTTTCTAAAGACCAGCTAATATGTTCAGGTAATATTGGGACAGAACCTCAAAACTGGAAGTAAAAATCAGCTGCATTTCAGAGTGAAACAATTGCAACCTAAAGAAAGAATTTTTTACTATCCAGAGTTCAGGCTCAGTATGTATTTACGTACTGCAGCATTTGGGAATAAGCAGGCACAGTTTATGAATCAATTATTGATGGTGCTATAACCCCTCCATGGTGGGCTAGAATGCACAAATAGCCTTTGCACTTTTAAGGTACAACCATCTAATATTGATCACTATTTCCTGCACTGTTTAACCTCATGGAAAAATCATTATCAGCTCACATTTATGGAGGCGCAGATTCCCTAATACTGCTTTCCCCCCTTTCCTGGACTCAGCACAGCAACCAAGGGCAGAATGAAGAGAGAAATTTATAATCACTTTAAGCTGCTTCTGCACCATATTCTCAGGCTATAGGAGATCCTTGGCAAAATTCATCTTGAGACTGACTCTGCACTGCTCTAGCTGAGTCCTCATTCCTGAGGACTCATTCAAGCAACGACAGCCATCGGCCATGGCTTACCAGCCACACTGCTCTGCCTTTTTTATCCTGTTGCATATGCCAAAGCCTGGAGGAAGTGTTTTTACCCAGCCCGAGAAATCCCTTACATAAGGTAAATTCTCCAGAGGCCCTTTATGCATGATTTACAGCATCATTACGCTATCACGCAGCCATAAAACCCATAAAGTCCCAAGCACTGAACACTTTCCTCTAACTGCTCCTGTACCTCCAGAATACACGCAGCACAAACTGCCTCTCCCTCCCTCCACGACCCAATGCGATGCCCCGGCAGGTCGCAGCGCGTTGCCAACTGGGTGCACGCTGCCCGTTGCACGTGATGCCCCTGAGAGGGCTGAAGAGTTCTCGACAGATGCAGGGGTACCTGTAATGTGACTGGGTGACGGAGGCTGTGCCCAAGAGCTGTGGCTCTTCCCTCTTCAACTGATGCTAGAAGGTTTTCTCCCGTCAGCAGACAAGCCACAGCACAGTCTCAACTGCCAGAAAAGAAGCCTGAGAGTCTAGGCAAATGTGAATTGCACACGACTGCCCGGGTACTGTGTTATGACAAGCGTATTTCCATCCATTATATTGCCATCCGTTATTTTCAGCTATCCAAAAAGAAATCATTTTGATATCACTGGCTAGCTCTATATACTCACTCGTTTGAATATAATGACTTTGGTTTCATCTGAAGACTTGAAATTCCTCTGGGCAAATCGGATATTTTTTTAAATCTTCGTGAATTGAAAAATTTAGTAGCCATGGTTGATTTCCTATTTTGATGGGTACATTACTCTCTTAGCTATCTCTCAGGCAGCATATATCACCTGAAGTGTGAAGTTCTATAAGCACAAATTATGCCTGATACTGAGATACCTTCTTTTTTTTTTCCCTCTAATTAGTAAAGTTAATTTGATTTAAATGGCAGTTCTGCTGAGGTACTTGTATTTATTCCACTTTGAATTCATAAATGTTCTGAAAATGTTTTCAAAATATTAAATGAAGCTGTAAGTTTCCTGTGGTCAAGCAAAAAAAAAAAATCCAACCCACTAATTAGTACTTGAACATACTATTCCCCAACATTTTGAGAGACCTTGCTTTGGTTTTGCTGTATTCACAGGCTTTGATTTTTTAGGACTGGTGACTTCTGTGGCAGAAAATTGCAAGTTTCAGCTACGAAGACCCAAGAAAAACAGAAATCTCTTTATGAGAAACACATCATCCAAAGACAATCTTTTTCAGTCTAGTGTGTTTGCAGACTCCTGTGGGTCCCAGCACTCCTACTACGGGGACCACAAAAGGTGAGCAAAACCAGCATGCCCACTGCCACTAGATTTTCATTTGCTGCGCGGAGATCCCCATCTCCAGCAATAAATCCTTAAGGGTCCACAAATTGAAAAATGTTGAAAACCATTGCCCTAGGAATTGTGCTCCTACCTTGGAGCTATCTTTGCTAATTGGGCAGAGCTGACAAGCAGGTCCAATATGGTGAAGAGAGATCCCCAGATTATAAACAACACGATGGCATCTGGAAATTTCATAGAGCAATAGCAGCACAGCTCTCATCAAGGGCTTTTTCAGCCTTTTGTATAGCCCATCTGTTAAAGATTTAGCATATTCTATATAATGCCCTCGGCAACTGACTTTGATGTATGTTCAACTGTGAAACATCTTTTGTAACTAACATGAAGAAATTATTGTTTATTATCTGCTAGGTACTTAGAATGGAATCGCTGCAAAAGTCACCAAAATAAATGATCTATGCTTTCAATATCTATGAACTATTGATATCAGATAAAATTACTCTGCTATCCAAGGCCCACTAAGTCAGGGACATTTTTTTCTGGATTTGACTAGGTTTCTAATCATGGCCAAACTCTGCATAAGAACAAGGAGACGTGTTAAATTTAGGGTACTCAGATTTTAGGTGGAAAATAGGTAACAATGTGGTGCAAACCTAACTACATTTCTATCTGATATAAAGTGATTTATTATAAGTATTAGGATACAGTTTACTGCAAAGTATAGAAGCAGTTTGCTCTTTCTTTTTCCCCTTTATTTGGTGCAGCACAAGCAAAGAGTAAAGGATGCGTCCTGGCCGAGTTCCAGTTTGGGAAATTACATTTTACCTGACCCTAAATTCACCCTACAGTATCAAAAAAAAAGAAGAAGAATAAAAAGCCTCCAGTCCTAAATCATTCTCTGTTACTGTGTAATTATTAATCAGCAGGCACATCTGATGGTTTCCTTTAGTTTTGGGAAAAGCAGATCATTGTTTGCAGGGCTTTTTATTAAGTTATTACGCTTTCATTCTCTAGAATGAAAACCATACTATAAATATAAAATAACTGGTTTGGGGAAAGCTTTATTTGTTTCTGAGCTAGTCTACATCTTTAGTAACTGATATTAGAGTAATATAATCTGCTTGTCTTCAAATTTGTTTTCAGTGTTTGACTTAACAAAGAGTTTCTTCCTCTGTTCTTCCTCAAACAAAACTTCCATTTAATTCGTGAAGGGAATGGCTGGGTTAAGAGTGTGTGCAAATCAGCCAGGATTTCAGCATTTGGCCCCTATGGCTGCTGCAGCGTGGCAACACTGACTTCTCAAGGACAGTTGCCATAGCATCTGCCAAGATGTCACCTTGCAAAGGTTGAGAGACTACCTCCAGGTACCCAACAATGGTCCACACGGTCTGGCAGAGCTTTTTGCTGTTGCAGGAACTGCTGAAGCATGTGATGTGCTGAGCTCCATGAATTGGGAATGCCTGTTTGAGCTGATGGTTCTGCAAGTGGCTTTCCTCCTGTAGCTAGGTCAGGAAATATTTTCCTCAAGCTTTTGACAGGAAGGCTGAATTACTGTGATCTCTCATGTTGTTCCCTGCAATATCTGTTAGTTCTCCTGTTATGGTGCTGGGAGCAGGTGATGAAGGAGTTTGAGTAGTACAGTACTTGGTACCAAGTCCCCGTCCATGCCACCAGACTGTGCACACTCGCTGTGAGGACGTGGAGGTGCCAGGGAGGATGCCACAGCCCCAGCGCCTTACTGCCTGCTCACCTGGATGTTTTCGGCAGTTCCCAGGGATTTTATCTTCTCAATGCTGATGGTTTTCAGATGGAAATTAAACTAAACTGTTGTTCAGATTACAGGGTCTTACAGGGCTAGTGAATCTCAGGACTAGAATGCTCTGAGTCACATTAACAGATCTCCAGGTTTCTTCCTTAGCTATGCAATCCAACAGCTTTCTTGAAACTAATAAGTAACAATAAATGATGCAATCACAGCTTAATTCTTGTGTGTCTGTTTTTATTGTTTGCAGTTAAAGCGGGACAGCTCTGCTCTGAAAGAAGTCACCGAGATTCTGTCATTTATAAGGTGGACTATGCAGAATACTTACTTTCATTTAGAGATAATAGACTCTAAAATCATCCAGTTTTGATTTACAGACATAAATGAGTAATAAAAGTCTCTAATGAGTTTAAACATTTTGCTTTGATAATTAAATTGTAAAGGGGGCTATAAATGGATGGGAAGAAGAGAATATGTTCCTGTTAATATTTATTATACACATTACAGGCTTGACTTAAATATTTGAGTAAGAGTGGGAGACCCTTTGCACTAGGCAAGGAACAGTGAATGCCACACTGACAGACCCTGGCCTGAAGAGTTTACAGTGTTGAGAAAGAAACAAAACTTGCAAAGAGATAAAGCAATTTACCTGGGATAACACTGTTAGTTCTCACCAAGGATGCTGCTTCCAGGTCCATGACCCTGTCCACTGCACAGCAGTCACTGCAGTGGACATAGAGAACAGGAATTTTTAGACATCATGTTCCCACAATACTAAATAGAGAAATATTTTCACTTGTGTTCTTAACAGGTTCAATGTGCAAAATAGAGTGGTTTTCCCCAGACGTTCACCTCAGTAATATATGAGATGCTGCGCATTCCAGAAAACTGCAAAGGAGAGATTGACAAAACCAGGATCTTCTAAAAGGATCATGTAGCTATATAATCATTTTCAGTGGAAAACGGCAGTTACCTACCTGAGTGTTCAGAAATCATCAGAAAGGTCTCTTAGGAGACACACAATTGATCTTAAAATCATGGAATATATAAATAATACAATAATAAGTGTAGCAAAGATCTGATGCTTATATGTGTTTAATATAAAACTTATAAAATGTGTGGCATGCGCATCAAGGGTTCCTCTGTAAGTGTAAGTTAAACTTCCTTTTTAATGAAAACTGAGAACTTACTGGAATCACTTGGCCCTGAGATAGATGGTTTTCAGAAAATACCACATATCTCAAGACTCACTATGAAAATCAAGAAACAACAATTGAGATACGGTCAGATACAGAACATTTCAGCCTTTACTGGACATCTCCAATCCCTGTAATACAAATTTGCTCTCCTCAAAACAATATTTTAAATGTAATTAATCATAATTAAAAATATACTTCTTGTTTCTAGATTGATTTTTTTTTAATAATATCACCCTCCAGCAACAGTATCTTTTTGTGCATTTTTCTGGCAATAGTTACCTCCCTCTAAAAGTTCTTGAAGACAGAAGATGACTAAGTTTTTGTCTTCCGCGAAGAACCTCTGCGTATCTCTCATATACATAAGATCAGCATTTAAAATATCTAAAGAGAGATACTCAGTTTCTTCCTCATCATATTTCTTTGCTTTCCAAAGAGGGAAAATAAAAGCTTTTGCTAAATAGGGGAAAAAAAAGCAACCTATATTTGTTTTAAAATGTCCTGGACCGGGTGACAAAGCTAGATTGTTTACCAACAAAGAAATAGTTCAGATATTCATTCACAGATTTGCAAAAACAGAATAAAACAAAAATGTATATAACTCTTGTCTGGCTTTTCCTGACCTTGAAAGTCTATAAGTGTATATTAACCCCAAAGTTCAAGAAAATTGCAATACAAATATATTCATACTGTTGACAATTTCTGAAAGAAACTTGCAAAGATCAGTATCATAGATTTTGAGGAGCCAAAGGGTTTTGCAAAGAGATGGTATTGGCTTTTAAATATCCTTTCCATGGGCAGGAGCAAAACAAGAACAGAAATTGCTTAGGACATGCCTTAAAGCTCAGCAAGTTTTTGAAGAGATATGTTCATGTATCTGCTCATCTGAAACAAAGCAAAAAAAAAAAAAATCACTGAGCTATTGATTTTTACCTCAGCATAAAAGCATTTTATATTTTTGTTTTGCATTTCTCAAGATGCTATCTGGTAGTTGAGTACTAAACAAAGAAAGATAAATTAAGTCATTTGCTCTCAGAAACTTCGAAAGTGAAGTGATACAGTGTTGGTGTTAACCAGCTAGTCTTACACGAAGCACTTTTGCTTGTTTTCATAGGAAGATCACAAAAAGAGACAATCTTACTCAGTTCCCTAATTAAATTAACAAGATGAGTGAGTATACCTTAATAATACATAATTCGGATGCTTTTCACCTCCATCATAAACAGATTTTATGAGATTTAAAGTATTTATTATGCTGGATTGTCAGTATGAAATAGAACTTTTAGCACCCAATGTCAAAATTAGGGCTCTGATTTTCTACCCCGTTTTCTCCAGTTCTTGCGGATGTCAATCACGATTCCCATGGATGCCATGAGTTAAATATCATGGTGTACAATATCCCATAGTAAAGCGGTAGATTGCTGGAATTATCTCCAATGTGTAAACGTATATCAATATTTGAATCCTCTTGATGTGGCTGGATGTATCAGAATACTGTATAAGAACATATGGACTGGCTCATACTGGATGTCTGTGCAGTTCAGTAGCCTATGATTGACACAGCCAAATAGGAGATGCTTAGGGAAACAGTATAAGAAAGTGGGAAAGAATCAAATGATCTTTGCATTGGGACACACTCTTAAACTCTGGTCTGGTGTTACTTGGTTGCTTATTGTCCAGATGGCTTCCTACAAGGTCAGAAGAAAGAATACTCTGTGCTCTGAGAGTACATTTACACTAGTGTTTTGTTTGAAAGTAACAATCAGCTTTTTACAGAATTTCTGATTGTCTCCTTTTACCATGTACTGGTTTGATTCACAGTGGATGGTGAGACACTGGAATGGGTTGACCAGAGAACTTGTGGATTCCTCATCCCTGGAAGCATTTAAGACCAGGCTGGATGGGGCTTTGAGCAACCTGGTCCAGTGCGAGGTGTCCCTGCTCATGACTAGGGGGTTGGAACTAGGTCATCTCTAAGGCCCCTTCCAACTCAAGCCATTCTATGATTCTATTATTTGGTGCATGTAAGCAATATTTTTTTTTGAGAGCAAACTGAATAAGAAACTCTCCCCTTGGTTCGTATTAGATGCACTCAAAATCCAGATGGAGTCATAAGGCTACAAATAACTGCCTGGTACTTTGAATGCCTTTGAAACACAGGCATGGTAGGGAAGTTCGACCCAGAGGACCAGGCTAAATATAAGCTGAAATAAAATCCTGAAATTGTATGTAGTGTATATGTAAAGACTTCAATACCGACATCTCAGGCTGTGTCTGAGAGGGCAAAGCTGCAACTCTTTCCTGAACTACTGAGCTGCAAACCATTCTCTTTTCACTGTCTTTGCAGAAAGAAACTTTAGCATAAGGGACTCCATAAAAACCATGACTGATGGGAATTCATGAACTTGTGTAGCAGCAGTTAGTATTAAATAATATTACCTACATATCCATCTCTCAGATCTAATTTTAGAAGTTGCTGTCTTCTTGCTTGCTGAAACCAAAATTTAGCTACAAAGTCTAAGCAAAGGGATAAAGCTTTTTTTCTCTAAAATTGCTCTACATAGTTTCTTTAACATTGAATTTATTGAAATTCTGGGTATTTTCAGTGATATTAATCAATCACCTGATAAAATTAAATCAATTTGTATTTATATGACAGTGCAGTGGGTTGCAGATACTGGTTAGTACCTAATAACCCGCTTCAGACAAAAGGAAAAAAGCACATCAAAAAGGGACTGCTTAGTTACAGAGCGGCTGCAGAGTTCCCTTTCCATGCTGCATGGTCACATCCCGAACCTCCACACCCGAATTCCCCTATGTGCCATCTGACATGAACGTATGTACAGCCACCCCGACACGTAACCATGTAGAAACTAGCTGATGCTGCAGGATGTATCTTAAGCTACTGTTGCTCTGAGCAGCAATAACTAGCTGCCTGGCTTAGGGAATTGTAGGGCACCAATCACTGTAGAATCTAAGTGCCAATAATGCTTAACATTTATTTTACACTTTACAGAGTTAAAGTGCTGTAGGAACATTAGCTAATTAATTATTGCATCTCCCTTGTGAGGTGGGTCGGTTGGTAAGTATTAGTCCCGTGTTACAGATAGGAAAACTGAGATGCAGTGTTCTCCCCTTTTATTTTTATACTGCATTCTGTAAAACTCCAGACACTCTCTAGAGAAGTTTGCTGCAAGTTACTCACCCAAAGTCACTACTCAAGTTGAGGACCTAGGCAGTATTATAAAATTGGACTTCAAATCTTCAGTCTCTTTCTCATTCCTCTATGCACTACACGGCCTGTTTCTGGATGGTAAGGAAACTGCTGTGTTGCAGCAATCACACCAAAAAAGCAAACAAAACAGACCTAAAGCAACAAGCGCCGTGCTTTGACAGATCTAATTTGCCAGAACTTCCAATATCTGGATGCTCTGCTATCTCTATTACAGGTTTCCCACACAGCACCAGAAGTAGGATAGATATACAATGGCTTTTGAATAGGCATCCAGAAGCACCTAGACAACCTTGAAAGAAACAAGAGCTGTGCTTCTCAGTTAACCTGCTGCTCAGGAAGCCCAGAGCTGTCACAGTACTTGAATACTTGAATACTCAGTAATATTCCTGAAAGCTTTCCACAGTGTCTTATTATTCAGCATTCAAATCACAGGAAGTGGCCCTAAAGCCCAAACACTGACTTTGTTGCTAGAATCCAGATTCTAGCAGAAGTGTAGTTTCTATTGGGCTTGTGGGGTTTTTTTGGAATAACTCTCAGAATCCTTCTAGCACTTGGAGATGTGGCCTTTTGATTCCTTTATGGACTGCATTAGTTAAGGCAAGACCATTCATAGGTGGTTTAAAACATAACATTGTTGACATAAATCAAAAAAAGAGTTGGAGCTTACAAAACCACCAGACCTCTTCAGTAGCAAACTTCGTGGGTTTCAGAAGCCATTGGCTTGTCCTTTCAGTCTGCTACTGCGTTCACACTCATCCTCCTTTAAGTTCTGAACTTTATGAAGTAAAAGCCTTCAATCTGAACCCTGCAAGTGGGACTGGATTGTTTTCTACATGTTATTACAATTACAGCCCAGAACGAAAAAGCAAGGCTGATACATTTTTCACCCACTAAATTATTATATTTTCAGATAATGAAAGGGTTCTGAAAACTAGGAACTGTGAGGTGGAGCACCCCCAACATTGCTCTGTCTCAGATGAGAACATTGCAAATGTCGAGTGAGAGTGACAAAGCATGCATTACATCTGAAATGTTGAGGGATGAAAGACATACTTAAGGAGTGAGATATTTAAAACTCCTTGAATCTGTGAATGATACTTCCATGAATATTTTCTTACTTATAGAGCTCTGACCTTCCCTATGGTGGGTGCTGTTGACGAGAAAATAAACTGACCGTAGACAGCAAATGGAGAATCCCTCTGCTTCTACTTGTACAAGTTTGCCCAGGGAAGTTGTGGATGCTCCATCACTGATGTGTGTTCAAATCCAGGTTGAATGGGGCCTTGAGTGACCTGGTCTAGTGGGAGGTGCCTCTGCCTGGAACTAGATGGTCCTTAAGGTCCTTTCTGACCCAAACCATTCTATGATTCTGTGTTTGGAACTGGGAAAGGGTCAGTCCCAAGAATTCAGTCACTATAAGTCAGGCCCCCAAATCATCTGATGAATACTGAATTCTTATTTGCTAGCCACCTTTTAGCAAGCCCTGATAACTATTTTAGCCTTGCCTTTGCAGTTGTTGGCACTGAAAGCACAATTTAGCTTTTTTTTCATTCTTGGCTATGAATCTGATCTAATCACATGCCTCTAACAGCTGGAGCTTTAAGAAACCCCCAGGATTCACAAGACCCGGCAATTTCAAAATGTGATTCATAAAGCTAATTGCAGTTCTTCATGTAAGTAGAACTAATTACGTGTATGTACTTGACCTTTAAACACCAGTTCTGTTTTCTCTCTGAGACTTTTGTGTTTTTAATTTCTTCACCTCTCTGTTTATTGTTCATAATCAAATTGTGCCCTCAAGTGATTAAGAACTCAAATTAAGGCTTCATACTTTTCTTTAAGTATGTGATGGAGAGAAGAGGGTTAAAACAAACACTTTCATGAAAATGTTTTAAAAATTGAAATTATTAGTTTGGTTGATTTAAATACTTCTTCAAAGTGCTAACAATACAAATATTGCTGTATTATGCTAGTAGACAAGATCCGAGTATGAGAATTCTTGTAGGTGATGCAATAACAAGGTATCGTCTTTAATTAAGCAAGGTGTAAATCAAGAATACATAATGAAGAGTGCACTTGATTTTAGAAATAATTTAAAATGAGGTAATACCTAATAAGTAGCATAAGCAAGATCATAAAAAAGAATAAAAAATAAACTTTTTATTCTGGCAGCAGCCTTTGAAGAAAAAATTTCTGGTATCCTTTCCTGGCACTCACTAAACATTGGCAGCCTTGGCAAACTGGCAGGAAAGAGAATGCAGAAATTATCTAATTCAAACATCTGAATCATTGCGTGTTGGATCCTCCAATCTTTACGTCCTACCCTTGGGTTCTCCTGCATCGTCCATCACTGCCATGCTGGGGATTGAGCTGCTGCCCGCAGCTAATGAATACTGCATTTCCTCCTCTTCCTTCATCTCACCTATCAAGATGGAAATGTGAAATACTGTATGTTGAGTCTCATCCTGACTCTTACCACCAACACAACCATGACGCAGTGTCAAAGAGGGAGAGGCTTGGATGGATGGTTTTGAGCTGCTCACCCTCCTGACATGGTGCCTCTACTGGAAAACTGACACCACTTGCTGTGGGCAAGTTGTAATATGGTGTGTTTAACAGGGTAAATCATGCTTTTATCACTGGAAATAAAATGTGGTGGAGATATGTTGTCATGGTTACTTAGCCATTTCCCCAGAGTCACAGCACCGGTGTCCCAGAGGGGACATAATTCTATTTTATGCATATGCATGAGGCTAGCAGGTGCTTTGGCACTTTAATTATATATTTTTTAGATGGCTAACTGTAAAATTGTGACAGAAAAACAGAACAAAAAGGATAAGAAATGGACTTGGAAAGCAGGCAATAGGATTTTCAGGGAAAAAAAAAAAATAATAACTCTTAAATAATTCCAAAAAGCCCCCCAAAACAGCAATAAAATATATAACTACAAAAACTACTGGAAAAGGATTGGTATCATCAGATGAGTACTCTCATGCCTGTTTAAGAGGTTTTGTAAGTTACTGCATTTAATTTAGCTGCTGTCTCCTCGTGTCAGTCAGGACCAAGCAGCTCCTCTGTCCCAGGTGTTCATTCCTGTCCCTCAGTTACAAAGGACTACGTATTTTTAGCTCAGTACAATAGAAAGCCAAACAGCTTTAAGTTAAAATATCTTATAAGGACAAAGATTTCCCAAATTATCTTCAGTTATATCAGCCGCAGCGTCATTACTGTACATTCAAATGTTGTATGAGCCTGTGCGTGCTTTTACAGGTAACTGATTTTTAGACATTGGCTAATGTGTCCAACAGTAACATGAAACGACAAAATCTAGAAAACCTCTGAATGTAGGGACCTGTCAAACTTGAAAGTTACTGTGCTGAAAGAACAACGCTTTACAACTAGTTGTATGAGTCTCCTACCACTGAAACACAAAATTCACTTCACTACTGCTGATCATGTTAGGGTTGTTTTGGACTTCATCAAAGGTATCTGAAGTTGACGGGAATAAACTTATTCACAGAAAGTCAATAAACCATGAAGAATTTTTCTGAGTAATGTCCCAGATCTTTTCACTGTGCTACTTATAGGGGGTTGGGAAACTACTACTTCATGAAAAATGTCAGAATTTCAAATTTATTTTTTATTTGGTGGGAATGAAAATCAGGCTGTCCGCTTTCTTTTTGTGAGTGACTTCAAGTCAGATGAGGCATTACTTTGGTTTGAAGACATTCACTTGGGGACTTGTGCTGGTCTTATTCTGATACATGGATATACAGACACACACATTATCTTTCTCTCCTTCTCCACTTCTTCTAGTTCCCATTTAATTTTTGTAAAAATTGATATGTTTTCACAAAATATTTTCTTTTTGACAGAAAATGGCTTTCCAGTGAGTGTTGTTTCAAATCTTTTAAATTGCTCTGGTTTTCACAGAGTGTTAGGGATTGGAAGGGACCTCAAAGGATCATCAAGTCCAATCCCCCTGCCAGAGCAGGAACCTAAATGACATCACACAGGAAGGTGTCCAGGCGGGTCTTGAATGTCTCCAGAGAAGGAGACTCCACAACCTCCCTGGGCAGCCTGTTCCAGTGCTCTGTCACCCTTACTGTAAAGAAG
Organism: Baryphthengus martii; assembly: GCA_013396935.1. Lineage (NCBI taxonomy): Eukaryota > Metazoa > Chordata > Aves > Coraciiformes > Momotidae > Baryphthengus > Baryphthengus martii. The sequence goes on along the minus strand of VWZK01010846.1, from coordinate 143,174 downwards.
TTCCTTCTAGAGTTTAAGCGGAACCTCCTGTGTTCCAGCTTGCACCCATTACCCCTTGTCCTGTCATTGGGCATCACTGAGAAGAGCCTGGCTCCATCCTCGTGACATTCGCCCTTAACATATTTATAAACATTCATGAGGTCTCCCCTCAATCTCCTCTTCTCCAAGGCTATTTCTGAAGAGAAGCTGACTACATCCAGGCCCCTCTTTCCCCAATACCCACTATTCTGGAGTGAGCTCAGGAGGCACAGAAGCCAAAGAAGCCACATTTATATTCAAGGTGAGAAATACCCATAATTAATTGAAGTGAGGTTTGGACTGAAAACGTTAAGAAATATTGTTTTCCTCTGTTGCAATTTTATCTAAATGTTTATGTTCTCCTGGAAGAGTTTCATGACAACCAATGATTCAACCTGTCCAGATCCCTCTGCAGAGCCTTCTTACCCTCAAGCAGATCAACATTCCCACCCAATTTGGTGTCATCTGCAAACTTGCTGAGGAAGCACTCAGTACCCTAGGGCATCTAGATAATTGATAAAGATATTGAACAAGACTGGTCCCAAAACAGTCCTGGAGGACACCACGGGTGACTGGCTGCCAAATGGATTTAACTCCATTTTCTACAACTCTCTGGGCCCGGCCAGCCAGCCAGTTTTTATGCCAGCAAGGAGTACACCTGTCTATGCCATGAGCCACCAGCTTTTCTAGGAGAATGCTGTGGAAGATGGTGTCAAAGGCTTTACTGAAGTCCAGGTAGACAGTGTACACAGCCTTTCCCCCATTGACTAGGCGAGTCACCTGGTCATAGACAAAGGTCAAGTTGGTCAAGAAGGACCTGCCTTTCCTGAACCCATGCCGGCTGGGTCTCATCCCTTGGCTGTCATGCACTTGCATTCAAGGTGAACCTCTCCATAATTTTTCTGGGTACTGAGGTCAGGCTGACAGGCCTGTAGTTCCCCAGATCCTCCCTCCAGCCCTTCTTGTAGATGGGCATCACATTGGCAAGCTTCCAGTCATCTGGGAGCTCCCCTGTTAGCCAAGACTGTTGATGGAGAGAGGTCTGGTGAGTTCCTTTGCCAGCTCCCTCGATCCTCTAGAGTGGATCCCATCTGGATCCATGGACTTGCGAGTGTCCAGGTGCTGTAGCAGGTCATTAACTGCTTCCTCCTGGATTATAGGGGGATTGTTCTGCTCTCTGTCCTTATCTTCCAGTTCAGGAGACTGAATACCCTGGGTGTAGCTGATGTGACTAATAAAGACAGAGGCAAAGGTGGCATTAAGTGTCTCAGCCTTTTCCTCATCCTTGGTTATAATGTTCCCCTCCACATCCAATAAAGGATGGAGATTCTCCCTCGATCTCTTTTTATTGTTAATGTATTTGTAAACACTTTTTTTGTTGTCTGTTATGACAGTGGCTAGATTGAGCTCCAGCTGGGCTTTTGCCATTTGCCACTGTGAACTTGAAGCCTGAGAAGAATCTTGGCTGTTTTCTATTAAATTCTAGCTGACTAATGTAACTGCGCTGCTGTTTCGGACACCTACCATAAAATTCATGTGTTCAATACAGTAAGAAGACCAAAGAAGAATACTCTAAGATATAGTGCACTGTTTTTCAGATGGAGCAGAAACTTCCTAAAGGCTTCCACTGTGGATTGTACAAACATTTGGCCATTACCTTCGGAGAGATGTGTATTTACAATTCCCTTGTGGCAGTGCCAAATATTAAATAGAGCTGCACACTGCTCAGTTTTAGCAAAGATTTATACAAAGAAATATTTCAAAAAAAGAGTCACTTTCAGTTGCTAAGTTAGCAATTCACCAAAGGAATTCAGAAAAAAACCTGTGTGGCTGTGGCCACGTTTCTTTCTGGTTCTAGATGTACCAGGTACTACCCCATCCCCCTCCAACCTGCCCAGCACTGTGGGCTGCAAAGTTACTATCCTTTAGCCTCCCGCAGCAGAGCTGCTCCTGCAACTCTTCCCTGACTTTTGTGGGTCCAAAGGAACCATATTAGCTAATGTCATTGAAACAGATCTTTGCGAGCACAGCTAGATATTAGTGAATCAGATCACGGATAGCTCATACGGCTGTACTATAAGGTCTGAAGGGCCACTGTGCTCCAGCAGAGACAAGGGCTGTGCATCTCTAAGGGCAAGATGCCACTGAGCTGGCAAAGACCTGGGGGCAAAGAGCATGTCTATTGATTCTCCGTGAAATTTCTCCAGAAGAAATATCCTGATTCAGTGGAGCGCTAAAGGATGTGTTTGCACGTCCCTGAAATTAGTGAGATGGAAGCTGAGGAGAAACCCCAGCCCTGCTGGAGCCCAGGGTGAAACTTCTGTTGATTTCAACAGAGCACAATCTCATCCCTTGTGTGCAAGTACTTTGCTGAATGGGCCTCGGGACTCTGCAGATGCTCAAAGCCAAGTAAAAGAGCAAACACTTTTGCCTAATCAAAGACTGAGTCCTTCTCAGAGTACTTACACTGTATCCATTTCTGCTCCTTCGTAGGCCGAGTGGTCAATATGCCACACACAAAACTTGAATGGAACTCAAAACTGTCCTCTTGCATCTGCACAAGCAAATCCACTGTAGGGGCTTATAACACCCTAGTTCCTACTGCATTTAGGCACGTCATGTATTTGTTGCCAGAACTTTTCCACGGACTGAGGCAGCGCTGCTAATCCTGCAGCGCTGGCAGCACAGCAGGGACAAATGGCTTCACAGTGCCACACAAGAAATTCACTGTCAGGCCTCGCTCTCCCATGGCTCAGGCTAGTGCTCCCATGCTTGGGACTATGTTCTGTCTCACCACATCTTTTACAAAAAGCCTAGTGCCATGTGTACATCATAGTATTACTGCATGAAAAGCACGTTAAACCTGGCCTAGAAACTTCTCTTGCAAAAAAATCATGACGTGGTGCTTTTATAGAACTACCTTATGAGAGAGACAGATGAAATGGGTGCTAGAATTGATTACTATGATAGATTAAATAGGAAAGTGTTGTTTAAGAAGCATTGTAGGAAGCCAAGAAGATGTTGATGAGGGACAGGGCTCCAGAAGGGGCTGAGGGAGCTCATTTTTCCAATCTCCCAAGTGAAAGGAAATGATGGCCATTGAACAGTGCCAGAACAGGCTGTTGGATTTGCATAGCACCTGTCATTGTCTGATGCTGGTTCATGTCCAAGCCATGCAGGTACTACCTCTCTGTAAGTCTTTAACTTTAAACTCAACCCCATATAGTCTTTTAAAATCTGAGGTACAAGTGAAGGATTTTGCAGGAGCTAAGTGATGCTAGCTGGAGCTCTTTGCTCTCCTATAGCTGAAAACTTGAAATAACACAAAACCAGAAAAAAAAAAATTAGAAAAAGGTCTGAGGAAGTTGCCTATTCAACTCCTCTGTCTTTTTGGTAACTTTATGGCATCTTGAGCTACTTTTGCCACCTCCGGCAAGGGCTCAAGGCTCTGTACTGAAAGAAACACTACAACCACAAGAAGCAACTTCTCCCATTTCATTACAGTTCTGGTTACAAAGGTTTCCTAAAGTCAAGCCTGTTTCTGTTATTCAACTCCTTTGTCCTGGATGTGGCAGGGCATTCCTAAAGCCTTTAACAACTTTTTATGTACCTGAGGACTGATATTAAATCCATCCTTAGCCTTTTCTTCTGCAGATTTTAAAATGTTTCTTCCAAAGTCACCTTTTACTCACCCCTTTCCTCCTCTTTCATTTCTTTCTGAAGTTACCTCCCCTGTCCGTACCCAAGGCTAGACACAGCATTTCAGCAGAGGCTTATCTGTTCTGAGAAGAGCTACATCATTACTTTGCAATGGAGAAACAAGATTTTGGTTAAAATTGCACAGAAGTCTTACTTGCAACTTACCATGTCCTCTGCAGCTGTATAAGCACTGCACTGCACTGAACCAGACCCAGGTCAGACTTTTACAGGATTTAATGATAAATTATCTTGTTTTGATCATAAACTACTGTAATTGCAATCCAAAATATTCTCTATCTGCTCTATAAACTCTTATGACTGTACCAGGTGGAATAGTGTCAAAACCTTACTGAAGTCAAGGCATGTGCCATCTACTAATTGCCATGACCCACAAGGTCCATTACACAGTTGGAAAAGAAAATAAGATTCATTTGACATAGTTTGATACATAAATATTGATTTCCAGATACTTACTTCTTACAGAATTTTTCTGAGGATTTAAGTTAGTTTGACTTCTTCAGTAACTCCTTGATTACTTCCCCCTTTTACTTAAATAAAAGCACAACATTGTGCTTTTCTAGTGATCTAATTCTTCATTCCCTCTCCCTTACAAGTTCCCAGGAACACTACTAATGACTCTGAGACAGCTTCAGCTAGTCTTTTAAGTATCCTATAAAAAATTCATCAGACTCAAAGGATTATTTTTCAAAATGAACTTAAATGAATAACCTTTACCTATTCTTCACCTTTTCTAGGAAAACGTACTTTCTTCTTATTTTAGTCATGCCAACCTCATACTCACAACGGACCTTTTAGTTGATGATGATGCTGGAACCCCACCTCAGACATAGGCCTTCTTTGTATCATTTTTGAGACTTCTCTGTCTTGCAGTCCTTTAGTCAACGCCGTTCTTGGCTTACCTCTTGCTCCTAATGCATATGCAGAATGATTTCTTCTTACCCTTGGTGCCTCTGCCTAATGATGCTTCAGTCTGTGTTCTGTCTTTTCTTGTTCTGTCCTTGCATGCTTCTTGTAATTTTTCATACTTAGTTCATAGTATCTGAATATGGCTTCATGCACATGCTGGTCAGTCTGTCTCCTACCACGGAGACTTTCCATTTGCAGCATTGTCAAAGCTCCCTTGCTACCAGTGAAAGCTTCTCTTGGTTATCAGTTTTTGTGGCCAGTTGCGGTGACCCTCCCACCACGTAAGTCCATGAGTTCTTTTCCTCTATAATTATTACCTATAAAATTTTCAGACAGTTTGTGCATTGTCTACATGCCAGGCTTCCAGCAAGTAAATGTATCCAGACTGAAGAAACACTCCTCCTTTTCCTCTCTGCTTGTTCTTCCTTTCATATTATTATTCCAGTCATGCGAATTATCCCACCATGTTATGCCAATTAAGTTATAATTTTGATCTTGTATTAATACTGCCAGCTCTGCCTGTTTATCCCAAATATTTCTTCCAACAGTATACAGACATCTAAAGTGTTCACTACTGTCTATGTCTCTCCTGTGACCCCATTTTGTATACCTAAAACCTCCGAAATCTTATGCCCCTGTCAAGCTGTTCGTGTTTGTGCTCACTTTCTTTTTTCCCTAATCAACTCCTCCCTCAATTCTACTTTAAAGCTCTTTTAATTAGCTTAGTGGTTTGTTGGATTGACAGCATGGAAAACCTGAACCCCATCCAGCAGCATCTCAGGCTATGATGGACAGAGCCCCTTCCTCCGCTGACCTGCTTCCTCTGAATAGCACATCCAGACAACAGCAAAGCTCCTCTTTTCCCATCAGAAGAGAGCCATCAACTTTCTCAGCTATTCTTTTATTTTGGGGGAGGCCTGGCTACAAATATCATAGCTGGGGTTGAGCGTGTAATTTTTCTTTAGCATTGGAATTTAAATGCTGCTTGTTCCCTGGATAACATACCTGTTCTTGGTCTTCAGAGGTATCATGTGCCTCAGGAGGGAGCCAGTTTCTGCATCCCTACCTGTGAATGAGCTGTTTCCTTCTCCATTGCCAGTGCTGCTGCCTGCACTAGGTAGCCAGCCTCTTTGTGCTTGGAGGTGTCCTTATACTCTGCGTCCCCAGGCTCTCCTGAATCCCTTCCTTGCAGCTCCCTGACTTGCCACCAAAGACACCCAGGGGTACAGGCTTCTCTTCCAGTGTTTGTCTTCCCCATTGGAAGGGAGAGAGTGACCACATTCTTTGAAAATCCCGAGCCAATACAGGGGCTGAGGCATCCAGAATCAGCGTTCCCCACCTCAGATGTACCTCCCTGGTGCACACCAAGGTCAAAGCTCAGCTTCACATACAGATGCAGACAGATTGATGTCATTCCACCTTTAAATCGAGTGGTAGGAAGCTGCTCTTCTCTGGGAACAAGATAAATGCTTTAGGGGGTATCTTCTGTTCATGACCATCAGTACATCAGCCTGGGCACAAACTCATTAAGAGATAGCTTCAGCCAAACCTTTAAATATCCTATACAAAATTCATCATACCCAGAGGTCTTGAAAACACTGGAGAAGGAAGCTGTTCAGCTTCCACATCACAGCTAGCTCATCAGGCTGACCTGCTTGGAGTCCAGGCAATGTGAGTGCACGTCCCACTGCTTCTCTTCATGCAGGCATGTTGTAAAAAACACACTTCAGCCTCATTTTTATGGATGTACAAGATGATAATGCTGCCACGACAGTGAGTCTTGTGATATTTCTTTCCCTCCAACTAGGTTCTACTGAAAAAAAGTTTTCTTTAACATGGGAAATCGTAAATAACTCAAATCAAAGGAAAATATATAATAGTTGCATTTTGTTATAAACAATGAGGACCCACTAGGAAAACACTAGAAGAATGAAACCCTCTTCCTTTTCCTGTTGATTGCAAGTGCTATGCTTTCAGGCAAAATGGCATTTCCCTCCACGATCTGATGCTCCATTCTTTCCGAGCACTTGCTGTTGACATAACTTCCTAAGTTATTTTTATTCTTATTATTGATTATAATTTCCAATACATGGAAGGCTTATACTAGCATCCATCTCCTTCAAAGGCAGCACAGACATCCTCACAAGAAATCTCACCACACACTCACAAAGGTAGGGGAAGGTGTGAAGGTCCAGTAATAATAAATGGGGGTACCGGTTGTACAAGAACCATTGTAGTCTATGCATCTGTTTATCTGAATGTGTTATTTTATACAGAATAAGGAAATTCTAACATTGTAGTTACTGCTGGAACTGAGTTGGGCAGATCAAAGTGATAATTACCATGTTCTAGAAATCCCTATTTTTGATGATGTGGTTTTTTAAGCTGTAACAACACACAGATCCAATTGCAAAAGCTTAAAATTGCCTCTTCAGTAGAAGCAGGGCTTTGATTTCATCTAATTTGACCCTTTCACCGCACTTATAAGTGCACTCCAGTGTGACTAGAGATAAAAACTTTGAAATTTAAATGTGCAACTTGCAGCTGAGGTTGGATTTGCGAGCTAGGACACAGAGTACCTTTTGATGAGCAGCAGTTTTCATTACAGCTGCCAGAAAATACCTCCCCATTAGGAAGCGATGAGTACATTTAATTCAAGTCCAACCCTTCCAACACCATCACTTACAGACACTCTTCTGCTCTGTGAGTGAGGTTCTAATAATACACTGAGCCATGTGGGACACACCAGGGTGATTAATGCTTGGATGTGAACATACACTGCACAGAGTATATATTTCCCTCTTAAATGAATATATCTGGTTTTCATTGATATTGAGGTAGATTTGCTCTGTACTTGCTCACATGAGGAAGCCTGGAACTGTGGGATCTATCATTCAGTAATAGCTTCTGATAACACTAACACTTGGAACATGGCAAAGTAAAAAATGTGAATTCATATTCACTTTTAATAAACTGGGGTAATTAGTCAGTTGAAATGCAATAGAAAGTGACAGCCTGTGACACATAAAAGACTGCAGACTGACAAAGACAGAGCTATTCTTCATTGCACTAACATCCGTTTCTTCATCAACATTGAATTTTTTCAGTCTCTTGGCATTTCAATTACATTATAAAATGAAGGGCTAAAATCCTGGCTCTGCATTTTTCCTCTCCTCTTTGAGACTAAAGAAAAGAGATGAGAAAAACCCATTCGGCAGTTTGCTTTTGTACCTCCTGAAATGATGTCAGAGGACCGTGGCATCCATAGTACCCATGATGCACGCAGGAAGTGTTCTGCCTTGACATCACTGCCAGGACAGTGAAATCCCATCAAAGTGAAACACCAGGAATAAGATGAGAAGGGGGCAAAATAGGTAAAATGGCAGCAAAAATGTTTATGAGTGTAATTATTTTAACCATGAAACTCCAGATACCTCAAATGCTCCTTTGCTCTTTGCTGGCACCATACGTATTTCTCTACATCACCAGCACCCAACACCTAAGGAGTGTCTAATGGGCTGGTCAAGTAACTAATTTCTGCCAGAAGCAGGTGTCACATATCCACCTCTCTAGCTCCCCCTTTCCCCAGTGCCCTCATCCCTTGTTGGGCTGTGCCTCAGGGTGCAGGGAGCAACGAGTCAGGGAGCAAGGAGTCACCCACACCAAAGGACACAGCCCCACAGTGCTCAGGCAGAGCAGGTCCGGTGATTGTGCCATGGTCAGCCACAGCCCAGATCACTAGTGTAAATGCAGCTCCCAGACCGAGATGGGAGGTCCAGCAGGACATCTTTCCATTCGTCTCACTTGTGGCATACCCAGAGTCCTGACACCCCGTATCTTGTGTTGACTCTGGCACTTACTGGACCCTTCTGTGAGGTTACGTAACTTGCTGTGTCAGTATAAAACTACTTCCTCCTCCTACAAAGGATAGCTTTCTGCTTGATTAGCAACTGAAACAAATCTCCGGAGGACCTGACCATTTCCAGAGCCAGTGGAAGCAGAAAAGGAGAACTGAAGCACTGGGAGTAAGAAAGGAGCAAAGAACGGCGAGTACAGCTGTGAAGAGGGGAAGAGGAGAAGGACAGAGCTGAATCTCACCTTTCAGCTCTACTTCTGGGAGCAGCAGTGACTTGGCTGACTCTGCCTAAGGAATTCCTTCTTAGTTTCCTCTTTTTCGTGGTGATTTTTAGTAAGATCCTCATTTGAGGGCGTAAATGGTGTTATCACAGAAAGATATATGAACCAACTACACTTGTGTAATTTCAGCATTTGGTGAGGTTAATCCTGTATAGAAAGAATCAATATCTTTTGTTAGATTACCTGAGACAACAGTAAAAAAAACCAAACAGACCAGCTTTTAGGCACATGAGTCCTTCCTCAGGACTGAAATAGCCTCACTTAGCACCTTGGAGCAGCCTGGTGACCAGAGCACTGCTACTCTTCTCAGCATTCAGGTCCTCTGAAAATCTTACCATAAACCTCCAGCAGAGAAAAGGAAGTGAGAAGGAAGTATTTCTACATGGAGAACAAATTACATTTAAATTCTTTTGTTAATGACATCAGGACATTCTGCTGTGCAAAGCCTCAGCGTGTTGACTGGTGAAACAGCAATGACTTACCTCCCAGGCGTGCTATTTTGTTAATTTTTATATATGGTTTTGAAAACCTCAACTGGAAGGCACCAAAGTTGACTGTATAATTTTCTCAGAAGCCTCATGGTCTCATCTGATTCACTCATATGTCAAAGCAGCTTTTAATTTCTCAGTTGTGGGACTCAAGTCTTAAAATACACTAACAGCCAGAAGCTCCCCTTTAAGTATCTGAATGAAAGGGTCAGGTTTTCAACTATTTCTAGTCTCCTGCAGTTCCTATTGTTTTAATAGAGATGTGCTGTTCAAAAAAACTTAGCTCCCAGCTGCAGGCATGAGCATTTCTACTGCTGTGACCTAATACTTCACAGCACAGTCACTACTTCTATCACCTCAGCAAAAAATGGATCTGGAGGGGACCTGTAATCTAAATAGCAACCACAGAAAAATGGTGGTGATCTGAACTACCTCCACTGCCTACCTCTGAGCATTATTTTTCAGTGAAAAAGAAGTAATCTTTGCAGAAGTGAAATAAGCAACCATATATATTGAATAGATCTCACAAATCTCAGTGAGGGTAAAAGGCAAAAATGTGTTAGAGGCACTGTTGGAATTATTCATCTGTGAAGTGTTTTGTTGAACAATACAGCCCTGAGGTGTGCCTCTCCGTTCTTTCATCTGTCCCTTAGGTGTTCTGCAGAAGGTGCAACCTGGGTACCGTGACAGGTTGCTGGAGGCACCTGTTATCTTTTCCATTCTCTAACTGGACTTCTTATGTCTAACATCTTTCTTCTATCAACGGTAAAGTGCTTTGTGGTAACTTGGTAAATCAGAATTCTGAATTTTAAGCAGTCGGGGATATGAGCTTGAACCTGTGCTTGTAAACTTGAAATTCATTGCTTATAAGTGCTTGCTTGAGTAAAATTTGGGCTGTATGAATTAGTCTTCCAAAAGAGACAAGCACAGGTTGGATCTGGCGCAGGCCCATCCCTCAAGTGGTGTAAGTATTGACTCGGGTATCAAGGATGAAGAAACTAAACCATTTTACACCAGCTGAGGTCTCTGCATCTGTTTTGTTGTTTTTAAAAAAAAAAAATTCAAGGAACTTTTCAGATAGCTTTATTCTCACCATGTTCAGCCAGCAGCATTCATGATCGGAAATAGTGTTCCTTTGCCAGGTCACTGCAGAAGTGAGATAAATGTGAAGATGAAGAAGTCTTAATCATGGTTTACTTTTAACCCTTAGATTTTGTTCATTACCTCTCAAGTTATTTGTTCTAGCAAATCACCTTGGCTCTGGCAGAAAATGCGGAGGAAATAAACTGGAGCCTGTTTTCACCTTAAGCAGCCAAGTGGTTAAAGGACTGGCATGTAAACAGCTCCACTACACCTATGCTGTATTATGAAGTCCAGTGGGATTCTGCTTTAATCTTGAGAGGGAGTGTGAGGGGTTTGTTTTTCACAGGGGCTTTAGCCTACAGTTAAGTGCAAACACCTGCTGAAGTACTGGTAATTAGTAGGTAATTAGTAGCTAATGTTCTTAGAATTTAAAAAGAAAAGCTTACATAAGTAATTACTTACTATTTCTTATAATGTGCTGCTTTTCCTGAGATTTCATATCCCCAGAACATTTGCCAAGTTCCTAGGTTTCTCAACATACTAAATTGTTTATTAATTACACACGTATATTGCTCATAGAAAAAATAAAATGCATTAAAATGCTGAAACCAGGAGTGAGTTATCTATTAAATTACAGCACAAGACTCATTGGAAATGACAGAATTTGCAGAGGGTAACAGTTTTAGAAGGAGCATTAATTTGGGGCTGAGGGAGGAGGATGGTGGTGGCTGGTGCAGTGAAAGCAGCAGCTGAGTAGGCCAGAACGAGTTCCTTTTTCTTGGTCAGGAGATAGAGACACAGAGCGAGAAGCAGCCTTTGCAGTGGGTATTTTGCTCAGGCCAGTAAATGTTTAGCACAGCAGTGGACCCCCGGTTGGATTCATGCTTTCCCAGCTCTATTCAAATATTTCAGGTGTGCTAAGAGTTGCGAGATGCTCTGGCTCTGCATTAGAGCAGTCTGAGTAGTGTTTCATCTCTTATAGAAGGATCTTTTCTGGATCGATGGTAGAGCTAAAACATCTGCCTTGTCAAACTCTTTCTGAAGCCAGCACTTGCCATTTTCATATGTATTAAGGTAAAGCTGTGCTTTTCTACACGCTTTAGACCAGAGCTAACAGATGATGCAGCTCTTGAGGCTGTTATTGCACTCAGCAGCTGCCAGCCTTGCTCTTGCAGTGTGAATCATAGAATGGGTTGGGTTGGAAGGGACCTCTAAACGTCATTTAGTTCAGTCTCACTGTAGTGATATGTTTTATGTGGAAGCAGAAAGGAATGTCTGCAAAGGTCCATCTATGACTGGATGCTGCTCATCATGCGTCCTCTTGTGGAACCCTACTTGCAGCTCAACATGAGCCTCTTCCTAAAGTGCAGTAGGGTACACGAACCTCATCCTCTCTGCTGACGATTCTCCTGTGAGGTACAGTGCGTATAAGGGCAGGTTTAATGACAGGAAGGACCATGTAAATGTGAATCGTAGTTCTACAAAGTAGTCCTTGCAGGGAAGAGGTTGAACTTTACCCTCCAAGCTCCTGCAATGTAGGGTGGGACACAAAAGCCTTGAGTGATCTGCCATCTTCCCTGAACCCGTGGTGTGCAGCAGAGCTGAGCTCTGTTGGGATCTTCTCACGTAGGACAGGGGCTTTTGGAACAGCTAAGACAGGAAAGCCTCCCTGATTTTCAAGGAAGGTCACTGATTTGGAGGAGCAGACTTCCAGATCGTGGCACTGGTGATGATGGGGAATAGCCCTGGAGGTCTCTCAGCTCCTAACTTCCTTTGTCCTGTTTTACCCCATTACAATTAGGGCTCTGTAAACTAAGAGCTTGTGGGGCAGCCTGGCCAGGGCTGTGATACTTTAATAGATAAGTGATTCAACTTAAGGTGGATCCCTCTTTAAAGATAAACTATGAAGCTGAAATGCTTCTTTTATTTTTCTTATTCAGAATTAAGTTTTGTTTTTAGCTTGGTGGTGAATAAGAAAAAACAAACATACACAAATTGGACTCATTGAGATTAAAGCTGCTAGTGGGCACCAACTTGGTGCATACAGCTTGGAATTCTGCAGGTTTTTAGGTCCTCCAGCATTCTTATTATTTCTTTCCAATCAATTAAGCTGAATGCAAGTGGCAAAAAGTAAAAAAAACACAACAAAACAAGCAAACAAACAAAATACGCACACACAAAAAACAACCCACCCAAAGGATGAGGGAGAGTTGGGTGTTTCAGAGAGAAAAACATCCACATTTTCATGCAGAGTTTTAATAAGCTCTTTGAGGTGTACACCTTGGAAGCCTTCAAGCCCAGCTGTATCTTAATAGCAACTACTATCAACTGCTCTCACACAGAGACAGCAACTCTCTGAGGAGGTGCTTAAGTGTTAGGGTAGCATTTGTTTCCTGAACAACAGGTCTGCTCTCTCCTGGTAAAGACAAACCAGGTAGTCCTTTGTTATTCACCTTTGCTTTAGATTCATACAACATTTTCCGTAACTCAGGATTTCCTGAACTGCAAACAGCATTGCCTGTCAGGACAAAGAAAACTCTTGAATGAAGACATCCTAAGTGATGAAGAGATCTGTCCTTGCAGAGTTCTTACGAAAGAGTGGCTTTGTGTCTCTCACAGTGAAAAAGTTTTTCTCACTTTTTCAGTGAAAAAGTGCTAGCTTCGTTTTTTAATTAAAAATAGCGCATGCTTCATACTTATATGCTAATGATTTGTAAAAGTATTTATATATTTATGCTTCCTAAATAAGCAGTAATTAAAAAAATTAAACAGCAAATCTGCAGCCCTTTAGGAGCTATTTCCTGCCACTATGCACCAGGGATGTGTGAGGCTTCCTAATCATAGCTGGGGACCAAAGCAGATTATTTGTGCTTCAAAGGCATCGGTCCGTACACCCAAACTGCAAAGTGCCATCCCTATGTTAAACTACCACTGAGTGGTGCGGAAGTGAGAACAGAGTTCTTGTGAGTCACTTTAAAAGCAAAAATTGTATCCCTCAGCCTGGCTGTTGTAATTCCTCATTCTCATAGCATATTTCACTCAGAAGAAGCAGCTAAGTTACTGTGGAAGGAAGTATGGTGAGAGTATTGACACAGGAGGATAGTCTCAGATTCCTTGAACTGCAATAGGAAACTGCTTGAAAGAGCACAGAACTATCACCCAGCAGTTTAAGAAAGGAAGAGTAATTAATTCAAATTATTTTGAACACGAATTGGCATCAAAGTAGAAACACAGTTTGGCCAGGACATTGGATTAATGTACCTTGCCAAAGGGTTTGTGGCGTTAAATCATCTAATCCAGCCATGCTTTCAGACCTGAACAAAAGATCAATTCTATAACTCGGTCCCCTCTGTGGGCCCACTCCATGTGCCCTGGGGTTCCTATTTAACTTTTCCATAAAGACCAACCTTGAATAGACATCCTATTTTCACTGTTTCTCTAACATGCCACTTAAGACATGTCTCACCATGAGGACTCAATTCTGTTGCCTCATCAGAAATTTCAAATGCTGTTTAAGATGCCCCATGGTGTCAGAGACATCCCCCAGGGCTGGCAGATGTGCCACATCACCAAGGGAAGCATCATGGCTTCCTGGACCAGGAACTACTTCTTGTCCCATATGTCTATCGGAAATACCAGGCTGCTGTTGTGAAGATCCAGGCTGGTGTTGTAATGAAGTGACAGCACATTTGAATTCCACTGTGAGAGCCAGTTTCATTATTATCGAGCAATGTATTCTTCATGTACTCAGAATATTGTTTGTTTTGATTTTCTATGAAAATTTAAGACCAGATGGAAAACAGTTTTTCTGAGGCTACTAAGTCTTCCTGGAGAGTTACTGGAGAGTTGAGCTGGATAATGACATTTTGCAGCTTGATTCCCGAAAACGGGTTTGATTTCAGGTCAGTCATTTTACTTTTGATGCAGGCTGACGGCAGATAACAGAGCAAAAGTACACTTGTTCTTCTCTGTCTGAGTTTCAGCTGATGCGTCATTTACCCAGCTGATGTGCCAATTTGCACACAAAAAGCTGTGTGCAAGTAACACAGGACAATGTTTATGCATTGTAGGCTAATTTTGGTCAGTTATCTCCATTCCACTCCTTTTGTTGGGGTTGACAGGTGTAAATGAGAGCAGGCAATTTTTTTCTGTGACCTTATACCGAAATGAATGATGTCCTTCAGGACTTGGTTTCCTGTACATTCATAATAATAAAGTAACCGCAGTGATCTTACAATGGTTTCTTTTTGATTGCTGCCTTGGGGGACTAACTCAGCTCACTGTATTGTAACTGGTTGATGATCCATTCTGCTCAGGCTTGGCCTAGGGTAAACTTGGGATAGCAGTGAGTAATGGCTGAGACCATATAATGGCTCTTCAGTGTTGCTTGGTGTACCAGTATTACGCTCTTGGAGAATAGAGATACTTCTTGACTATATGGCAAGCACGTGCCCATACCTGAAATCACAAAAGATGAGTATAGTTCATTAGCATCCCACAACAGTCTCAAATAGCAAGGATCTGAATTCAAGTGGGTTTGAACCCACCATTTCCTCCATGTCTGGGCTGAAGCAGATGAGTGAATCCACATGGGGGAAGGCAGCAGTCCCAGACTGCATTGAGGAATCTTCCGCCAGGGCCTTTCTGAATCTTCCAGTAAACCTTCACACAACCAACTGGACCACATAAAGCTAAAAGCAGGCCAAAGAAGGGGCAAATGATGTACGGATCTTAACAGTTAATTCTTGCCTAATGGTTAGTGAAGCTTTCTGCTTGTTTTGAACATGTTATTCAAAAGCATCTCTTAATAAAGACTTCTTTTTATAAAGACTTATGGCTGCAGATACATATTCATCACTATCAGAAATTTTAACATATTTACATAAATTAAAAACCTGTAGTTATTTCAAGAGCTAGGCGAGATGAGAAAATGGATTGCACAATAAGAAAACCCATCCTACCAAGTACTATGAGCTCAAAGAGATCTCTCACTCAGCTCATGATGTATGTTGTTTTGGAGAACCTCAGTTTCTCTATCATGGTTCTCTGTGGATCGTCTAATATAACATCATTGGTTCTTTGCAGGACAACTGTCGTTATAAGAGTCTGAGATGCCTAACAAAAGCCATTGTGTACAACCAAGAAGGGGGCAATAATATTTCTGTTAGTCAAGCAAATCAGTTGCTTATCTTGAAAAAAATGTCTCTAGAGCCGGAACAATCACCTGACTTAATCTAACAATCACCTACTTGGGAGTAAACCTCCAAGCGAGTCTGATGGTAGAAGAAATAATGGGTGTTCCAAAAGTGATGGAAATCATACAATTCATAATTACTTAAATATTTTCCAGGTCTTCCTGATTATCAAATTTTGGATTTCTTACAATTATGGAGTTCTTCTTCTCCCTAAGTAGTGCCTTTGAATCATATTTTTGTTTATATACATGATTTCCATACTTACTAAATTTTGATGTATGGATTTCAGGGCAGTGGGTATACGTCACTGAACCACTCAGTGACAGCATATTACAACGAGAGCAAGAAGAAGGGAAACACAAACTAATATACCACTTGAGCAAGACTATGTACCAAACAGTAAAAAATTTCACCTGTGCTCTTTGGCTCCCATTATGCAGTGCTCTGCATCTGGAGGTGGCAGCTGTGCAGGCCCCACTGATGTCACAATTGCAATGTCTGAAACTTCTGTGTGCCAACAGAGAATGTGCGTATCTTATAGAGACTGCAGCAGCATCTAGTCTGATTTTGCTTGGTATCTTTTGTAAATTAAAGGCGTGTCTTAAATTCAGGCTTGGTTTGATGACTTACCGGAGTGAAAAACTCTAACAAGGATGTGACTTGGTTTGATGTCAGCTCAGCAAGCCTTTCAGGCTCAGAGTTAGCGTTGTGGGAAAGAAAGACACAAAGAGGTGGAATGATTTAATTACAGTCACAGAATAGATCAGGTTTGAACCCTTGGTTTCTTAAACCCAACACTTCCTCGCTGGCCTTCCTCCATAACAGAAGTAGTCCAGACGGAGGTTTTGACTTCAGCAATGATTACCACAACGTGTTCAGATACCATGATGTTAGCGCCCTGCACAGCTAGTTGTAAAATGACATGGATCCTAGCCTGCACTGAGCTTTCCCTGTCAGTAGAGTACACTCCTTGCTTTGGTGCTCATTAGATACCTGTAAATCCCTGCCAGAATTTGCCTCCTGCTTTTTTTTTTTTTTTCATCTCACCTACTTTCATAGGTCTTGTTTCTTTAACCACATAATTCACAATTATTGAGCATGAAAATATTTCCCCCTTCATTCTGATTGTTCTATGGTTGATGATGGTGTGAGGTGCCATGATGGAGTGCACTCAAGGACCTCTTAGATGAGCCTATATATTTGCATTGCTAATTTCCTGCCTTGAGAGGGAAGACAATGGTTGACTTTGTTCCTTGTTTGATTCATAAATCTGTCTAGTTTTACCGAGGATTGATTTGTGTGTAGGCAGAGAGGGAGGCTGGACGTACGGGTTGAATTGCCAGTGCTTGTGCACAAGTGAAGTACTGCTTGTTTGCAAGCAGGCATTGAAAAACGGGGAAACAATTGCATTGCAAAAGTATTCTTAAGGTGTCTGTGAGGACGCTCTGTGTGTAAATACCTCCACAAAGAGACATTTTTGGTCTGTGTGGACCAAAATAGGGAGAAGATCCAAGGCGAATTTAGAATGCATAGTTTGAAGCAAATGGAAATCATTGATAACACAAAAATAAATGCTTTGCATGGGCTTGGTGTTAGCATCAGACTGATGATGCTGGTAGGATGCAGAAAGGCCATAAATCAATGGAATGCTGAAAAGAATAATGTTTCTTTAACAAGTGGTATAAGACTTGGAGGCTTAGCCCAGACCAAGTACAAAGTAGAAAGCTTCAAAAAAAAAATAATTGAAGTTCCTGCAAAATATTTCAATTTTTTATTGATTGAAGGCAATTATCCCTTAATTGCATATTTAAATGAGGTATTAGGAGGTTTAACTAAGCAATGCCTCTTAATTGCTGCTGCACACTAGGTGTCACAGATTGTGTTTATTTCATATGTTAATTAAAGAGAATGGGTATTTTATTTTATTGACTAGCAGGCTCTCCAAGCTGTACTGCTTAGAACTGAGGATCTCTCAGGTGTCCACAGGACCTTGGGTATTAGTGTAATCATTAGAAAGGTTCCACTTTTAAATGAAGAGGTGTATCTGCACTGCATTTGTATTTTCAGCCACTTAGACCATATATAAGTAGGGGGAGGGAGAATCTGAACCCAGGTAACATTGACACTATTGATACAGGAATGCTTAAGTGCAGGCAGAGCCACAGCAAAGGTGTGGAACTCAAGAGCACAGGTCTTTTCTAGCTGTGCTGAACACGCAGCTCTACGACTGCGAAGCAGGATCTGATGGGCTCAAGATTTGAAATGCCTGGCATGATGTCCAGGCCGTGTCATTGATCTTTGAGGTTTTGTTGCACAGTCACTTGTGGTGCATATTTCAGGGCTAGCAACCCCACCACTGCGGAGGAGTTTCTGGATCCCACATGGTAGTTCTGAGCTGGATTTGTGGGAGTAAGTTTACATGAATGATGGGATTTTCTTTAAAAAAACTTCCTGTCTGACTAATGGTGTAGTTACTGAAGGAGTGAAATACCGGTAGAGCCATACGTTAAGGTGGGGTAGAGTTGTGCGCTGGTGTGTAGTCCATGCCTACCTGGTACAGGGTCATACATTTCAGGCTCTGATAGTATCTGCTTTCTCTATAAGATGAAAATAAACAGCCAGAAAGTGATGAAGAGTCAAGAGACAAGGTATCCCGTCTAATCAGAGGAGTGCTATGCTGTATCTGTATGGAGGGGGCACTCCAAACTGGCAAACTGGTCAGACACAAACCTTCTCCAGGACAGAAACCATACAGCCACGTTACTGAGGTTTGAGGTTTGTGTCTGAGCTAATAAGGCCCATTGGGAGGCAAAACATGTTAACTCAGGAATAATATAACACTCATGCCATCAAACAGCTTCTGGATCAGAGCAAGCATAGCTCGGAGCACAGTCAAAGGGGACGTGTCTGCCCACACCTGGAGCAGCTCACCAGTGTGGTGAGGCTAGTGAGAAACTGAAGGTGGTTTTAGGGTGTATCAGGCATGTAGTTGCTCAGGGTATGGAGAAGAAATATGCGTAAGGAGAAGCAATCTGGAGTTGGAACCAGAGGAGAAAAGATCTGCCAGAACAACCCAGGGGGCAGCCTGTCCTGTTATGAGAAACTCAGAAACTTAGTGTATTTTGTCTGGAAAAACAGAAGCAGATGGCAGGAGACTGAGCAATCTTCAGGCACAGGCCTAGGGTGATGGGCTACATCCTTGCCCAAGGAAGCAGTGACTGATTTACAGTAGGAACAATGGCTCCAACCACACACCAGCTCCTGGGGCTGCTGCAAAGGCAAAGTGCAAGCAGGTGGAGGAAGATGGGGGAGATGAAGAAGCAGGATCCCCCAGCTTGTTCTGGGAGGTGTCTTGGAAAAATAGAGTGAAATTCACAGATCCATTCCCACTCTGCCCAGATTTTTACTTCCCAGAGAAGCTCCAGGGACCCTTCCCAGCTTCTACCTAGTTCCCACCAGTTTCTGCTCCTTCCTCAGCACCTCTTCTATTGGTCAGCATTTAAAGGGAAGGCTGTTTTTGCATTACTTTGTATTCAGACAGGTTGCATTCATCCATAAAAGTGATGGGGCCCAAAGCCAGGAAAACTGGAGACTTATGACAGAAAGAAGCCAAAATTCACATGAGAGTAAGTGGGCATAAGTTGGCCTTGAGTCGATTCAAGCTGGAAATTGAGTGAGCAGTGAGATTTAGAAATGGCCTTCTAGTCAGGGGCAGTGGAAGAAAAAAAGTATTCTGAAGGTGGAGCTGAACTGGTTTGTTTATTGAATCACTAATTAGTGTTTTGGAGCTGGTTGTTAGTGCCAGGGAATAGTTCTTCCAACTCTACTTTCAAAAGTAATATTCCACCAATTGTGTTTCTGGTATGTTTTTCTACCTTTTGCTGAATATATATGAGATTTTCAAAGAAGCACCAAAATCCTATGGCTGTTTTTCAAGCACAGGGCCTCTGGCTTTCTTTTGTGTTTTGGAAAAAAACAACTGGAGACAATAATGATGGGAGGATCATGGACAAAATTTCTGCCTTCTGTCAGAGTACAAAAATGCAGTGCCAGAGTAAGAACCATCAACTTGAAGTATTGACCGGACTGTTAGAGTTAACAGTGAATTTGCTCTCTTTTAAATGTGTTAAATCTGACCCTCGATTAAATTTAAACTACTTTGCTACAGCATAATCCACCAGGGACACCCTGACTTTCCATTGACTTTAATGGAGCCTCTACTGAACAATTAGAGCAAAGCACAAAATCTGCAGTGTGGCTGTAGGAACGAAGTGGTTAACATCCCTTTTTCTTTGTGGGTATTTTCCCCTTTTAGTTCTTACTGTGTCACTATAATTAGCAAAGCCCAAGGGTTCAAACCTGAACTGACAGAGGGCAGCGGCAGGATAGTTTGTGTGTTGTTACTGCTGCTTATTACATCTATCATTACCATCTTGCTGTGACCTTAGACTTCCCCCTCTGGTTTATCATCTCTCTCTCCATCTCATATGTCTGCTCTGAGCTCTTTGGGACAGATCTGGTGGTTTGGTGGTCCAGATCTACAACAGCAGGAGTTTATTCTCCATTGAGGCCTGTAGGAGCAGCAATAGAACTTTTAGAAAGAGGGCTGACAAGGGCATCATTTAATGGCAGGTCTTTTGGAAAGGCAAATGGTGCCGTGTCGAGCGTGTCCTCCTGGGGTCTGGTAGCTGCCTGTTGTGGGGCCAAACAAGGGCCAAGCCATAAATGACAGTGTGTTACAGGACTGGAGAGGGAACACCTCTGCTCTGCCTCATAACACAGGCTACTACGCTGTGGACATAGGGACACACCAGGTGAGCTGGTGTGAGAACCCACAGGAAAAAGAGAAGGTTTGAATGTACCTCCAGTTCAGTTTTAAAAGAGCTCAACCATGGATTGAGTAGACTCATCAGCAGGACATTTCCCTCCAGGACAGACTGGAAAGATCACTGCAGCCCCTTGCGTTCTCTGCCCCAGAAGCTACAGAAACTTCATGGGCTGGTGGCATGTTGGTGTCCCATGCTCTGCCGACACTGAGTCTTCAAAAAGCAGAGATATTTTTGTTTATCGAACATCTCTGGGCTAATGAAGGGTGCACGGATGAAATATAGCAGCTTCTTACCAATTAAAGAGGAGATCAGACTGGACAATTTACAGCTCCCTTTTGGCCAGAAATTTGTGGCACAATATGTTGTCCCTCACTGGGCAAAGACTTCTTAGAAGCCCTTAATTTAGCCTGTAATGTAGGAGAGGTTTAACGTTACAACACTCAGTACAATGGATTGAAGAGAACTGGTTGAGTCTTGACATCACCAGTCTTTTCTTCACTTCAATTCCCCAGCAGAGTTGCTGTTGTACGAGCCTTATCACTAATAGCATTGGAGAGGGATCCAGCATCGGCCAACTGCTAGGGCTCTTGCTACTGTATCATTATTTCTGCTTCTAGTAGATCTAGGAAGGACCATGGTCAAAATATCACGGTCTGCCAGCAAACTTCTGCTGACACAAGAGGAACTTTACTGCTGTTTGTGAGGATAGGATGGAAATTTCAAAGTTAATCTGGTTCCCATCTCTGGAAGTATTTAAATGTAGCACACAAAGCGTTTGCAGTACACCGGGAATTCAGTCATTTTATGCAGGTCAGCCTTACGATGAAAAATTTTATATCAAAATGTTTAACTTCAAAAGGGGTTATATTAAATTTCCTGGTGAAGGCTTGAGTCAGTTCTCATTTTAATCTCACCTGCGTATCTGCCCCTAGGTAAAATGTCATTGTATTGTCGCATTTGATTGTAATAATCATAGTCATTTGGCCAGCAATAAAATCACAGGCCTGAACATTCTTGATGATTTAATCCAAATTCAAATCCAGATAGGTCACCTGTCCCACTTTTGAAATGAGTGAAGCCATTTATGTGCACCTGGATCATCAAATTAGGATGCAGCTACATCCTCTGAGGTCCTTCCTTCTATCTCACCTTATCTCCTGCTCCCCATACAACATCCTTCCTGTTTAGGGCAGCTGCTCCAATGATCAATTCTGAAACTGCTCTCATAATGCAGACTCTTCCCCCACCCAGAGAAAACAGCGTTGCCATATTGTTTGTGCCTTTCCTTTCATAAGTAGTCCATGAATATGCTTCCTTAAGTCACTGAAGGAAAATACTTCCAAGAAAAAACTCCTGTCTTGTCTTTAAGAAAAATATTTGGACTGGTTAAATGCATTGTACTGTGAAGGATAGTTCCAATTTACAGACTCATGAGCTTATGAGTGGAATAAGCTTCCATCCTTATCTTTATGTTACAGCAATGGCACCCACATACGATAAGTCTTCGCTGGCAGAATTTTGAAAAAGTAATTCCAGTGCAGTGAATATAAAATAAATGCTATCAAGGAAAAATATTTTTTGCTCCCCTGGAATAGAAAACATTATTGAAACTGTTGGATGCCTCAGGAGTCTATTCATGCAAAATCTATTTCTGCAGTCAAAATATATTCTATTCTGCAGATATTTTTTCAATGTGTGACTGAGACTTCAAGACAGAAAGAAATAGCCATTTTGGCCAGGAAAGAACTGGCATGCAGGCTGCTTTTAGGTGAGCATAGATTTTTGCATGAAAATTACAGTAATTATGGGTATTTGTAAACAGCGATTTTTACACTTTAACGGCCTAATCGCATGGTCAACAGCTGGAAGTTGCTCTATGCAGATTCTTACCTAACACATAATAAAAGTCACCCTTTGCTGCATTTCCACAAAGAAACAAATTATAGCACAAAAGAGACCTGCCAAATGCAATCTTTCATCCTCTTCTGCTTCTTAAAGAGGGTGTTTGAATATTCTGATTTTTTTAAAAAGGGATAAAACAAAAGGAACAATAATTTATGTATATCTAAAGCACGTGTCTAAAGAAAAAAAGAATGGAAAATGCTGATGTATATGTACTACTTGTGCATTTATTGTAATCTATGCATTTCCTTTGCATTTGAAAGTTCATAAGTCATACATGGTACACATCTGTTCCTTTCATTTTTAATTCTTTTTTTAAATACATATTTTTAATTTCTCCCTATTGTTTTCTCAAATGGTTCCATTACAGCAATTTAAAGCGTATTGAACAAACAAAACCAGACAAAATGACTCTTGTCATGTTGAAAATCTTGGCAACCTGATGAAGAATTCGCTATCTAGCTGGAAACAAACAAAACAAAACCAAACCAGAACAAATCTGACCAAGCCCATCTTCCCCCTAGACTGCTGGGAAACACCTCAGTTTAGCATCCTGGTCCCCAGGTGTCCCAGTCCAGGCATGGCTCAATCAATTAGAATTTGCACTAGCTGGTGTTGATGGTTTACATTAATCTTTTTCTTTGCATTTAGAAGTGCTTGGGAAATAAAAGGACAATTGCTGTAGCTCAGCTGAGAAATAGTAACTTCAAATCCTTCATTTGCTTGTGGTGAACATCCTTTATCCTTAGGCTTCTAATAACATGCTGTCAATATATATCACTTCTAATCTTCTGCAGCTTTGCCTCTGTTTTTCTGCTGAACGTCAACTGACAATTGTGCTTGGGATTTTCCATAGCCAAGTTTTCAAAAATGAATGCGTAAAAACTTGCTACACCCACAGTTTCACCAGGAGCTGGGGAGAAATGCACAACTCCAGCCCTCTTTCTTTCTTGCCTTCATAGTTACTTTGCTTCTGTCAACTCCCTAATAATTATAAAGGTTGTGTAAATAAGCATCAAGCTACATAAAGCTGCTCACCCGTGGGCTGATTTGTGTATGGAATCAGTGAGTTTGTATACATGGTTTATAATGTCAACACTAGCTACTGGAACTCAAAGTATAAATTTAGTCTAAAGCTTGCAGTGAAGAAGAAATGAATGCTAGGAAACTCTGGAGGAGTGAAAACCGTGAGGAACTCCAAAGCCCCTGTAATAAACTACATTTTAAAGGATCAGCAGCAAAAACCAAAACTCCTTGGCCTATGAGGCCTTGTCCCTGGCACTCGCCGTTTTGGTGGGTCAAGAGTAGGATGCCAGTTTTCTGGGGCTGTAACTGGGACCTGAGCATCCCTGCCAAGCCCCAGCTGAGGGAGGATTCAGAGGAATGCATTGGTAATGCTCTGACGCAGAGCACCTCCGACGTAGCTAATACCAGCCTGATGTTTGGCGCTGCTCTGCAGGCCTGGGGCAGGCTCAGCTGCTGGTAGAGGCCAGGTGCAACAGAGGCAGAAGTGAAGGCTGTTCTTTCTTTCCCATGCTGTTACAGGTACCTCCCAGCTGCTGACTGGGTTGGGAGACACAGCTCTCACGGTGCACTTACAAGTCTTACCTGGAGGCTCACTTGCCCCTTCCTTACTCCTACAAGCCCGTTCCATCAGCAGGCACTTGACATATATTTGGATTTGTTTTGCTCTTTCTCCCTTTTTGCCTCTGTATGTGTTATTCCTTGCTAATTTATGAATTGCTGTGAGTCTTTGGCTTGATTCTTCTTAAATATTGTGCATTTTAAAGGTGTTTGGTTCTTTCATTGCTAGTATTAATCGCTTCGCTATCAATTCCCTATTCCCATCTGTTGTTTTGAAATAGCGTTATATATTATTATGCCTCTTCATTGCCTTGGCTCTCTGTCACAGCTGACTGCTTGTTTACCTCACCCTCTGTGGAGCTTCCAAAATCTTTTTTTCTCCGTTGTTCTCATGGCAATGCTCCAGTTTCCTGAGCCCTGACGTGTTCAGCAGAGGTTCTCCTGGGTAACCTTTAGGGCATTCTTGCTCCAGAGTTTTAACATCTCAGTTTCTCTCCCTCTTCCTCCCCAGCTACTTGTCCTGTCCTCCTGCTAGAAGGTAACTGCTCTGTAGTAGTACTAGCAGAAGTGGATTCATACCTGTAATTCAGCCACCAGCCTGGCATCTCAGCTGAAATCACCAGCAGGGAGAAGAGGCACAGCTGAGTTACTGGGAAGCCTTCACTGACTCCTTCTCTGACAGGTGCCCCTCAGGTTCCCCAAGAGCACTCCTGAGAGTTGATTAGGTATTTCATGGCAGAATTACCCTGCATGTTGCTGTAGTATCCATTTACTGCTTTTTCTTCCTGTTTATCCTTTCCTTCTCCCCTAGCATTTTTGTGCCCTTTTCCTACCTAATTGGCTTCTCAATTTTATTACCTCTCCTTTCCTCCCTGCTAATAGCAGGATTGTTTCCAAGCTGTTTTGTCACTTCTTTACACCTATTTTGTCCTCCAGACATCTACCCAACATAGTTTATGGATGCTTCCAATATTCATGACATCAAATATCATTCCCACCCGCGTTTCAGGCTGTTTAATTTCTAGCATCTGAAAGAAACCAAGATATTTAGGCTGTTAAGGGGTAATAATGTCATTAATACAGGGTTTTTTTTCCATTGCCCTTCATAGGAACATCCATAACATGCATGTTACTCCTTGCAGTGTTAAGAGGTTATGAGCAGAAATGATAATAATGATAAATACCGCTTCAGCCAAAGTCCCCCAACACCGCCATCTCTGCAAACTCTTCTCTGGCCTTCACACTGACCTTGTCCCACACTGCTTGGATGAATTCCTGCTGCTTGTTTCTTAGTCGCGAAGATTTTCTGTACATTATGGTTTGTATGACTGTGTATATGCAGAATTATAGTCCTTTTCTGGAGAAGAGGGAAATACTTCTGTTTCAAAACATAGCTGGGAACAGGGACATCAATCTGGCAGAAGGTTGGGAACCACCATGCTATCAGGCACCATGTCACATAAATCTTGTCATACGAGGACCAAGCTTCATCCTTGAAAGAAGCCATCAGCTTGATGTATTGATTCTGTTCCTCCATTTGGAAGGATATAACTGGCTTAGAAACTTTTTCTTTTCTCTTTTCTTTTCTTTTCTTTTCTTTTCTTTTCTTTTCTTTTCTTTTCTTTTCTTTTCTTTTCTTTTCTTTTCTTTTCTTTTCTTTTCTTTTCTTTTCTTTTCTTTTCTTTTCTTTTCTTTTCTTTTCTTTACTTTTCTTTTCTTTTCTTTCTTTTTTTTTCTATTTTTTTTTTTTTAATTTAACGAGGCCATTTTCCATGCAGTTTTTCTTGCCCAGTGAATGGCTCAGGTAGACTTATTTTTAATCCTGCAATAGGTATTTACATAACTGCTTGCTTCTGAAGTATCTTAGTAGCAATCTCTACATCAATTTCAGTTTGAACTTCTGGATTTCGAATATGGGTAGCCAGAGGAGACAGTATTTCAGATCTTGTTGCAACATGGCTTCATACAGTTATCAATACACTTTCCTATTCCTACTGGAACTATCTTGCCTCTCATGGACTGGATTTTGCTTTTCAGGGGTGGATCCCATTGGCAGCTTAGAGTCATTCATGCTCTCCTTAGCTGCTTTACTATCTTAACAGCATCTTAGTAATTTTCAACTGATGAGAGCTCCTTTTACAGCAGCTGTAGTATCAGGCCCTCAATGCATGGGTTTGTGTTGCATATTACTGAATGACTTTTATTCTATTTCTTGAATGTACCTATTCTTCCTGTCTGCTGCCCTGATCCTCTTCTGTATTAACATGTTCTTTTAGCTGTGGACAATCATTGGTATCCCACTCAGGGTTCTGAAAGTAAGCACACTCCCTATTTATATCCAGACCATCAGAAAACAGAGGAAGATCCCAAAATGAATCCTGGGAAAACGTCATGCATGTCTGTCCTTCAGTCCAACAGTTCTCTTTGTGGTCGTCTTCCTTTCAACAGGCTCCCGCTCAACAGTTCCTCTGTGCATCCCTATTTTCTCTAGCTTAAGAAATGATTTCCCATCTGGCACCTTATTAAATGCTTTGCTGAAGCCCAGATAAATTATACTTACCATATTTCATTTGTATAGAAAATCATTAATCTTTTAACAATCCTATCATGTTAGTCTAAAACACCTATCACTAGCAAACCCAAACTCTTTGGTAATTTTTGTGGTCCAGTTCAAGTTTATCTCCATGATTTAAATTACTTCTTTCTTTGAAATCTGTTCCAAAGTCTTCAGACACCTGAGGTCAGACCAACTTGTAATTGTCAGATTTTTTTCTTCTCCCTCTTAACTGCAGGTACTGTATTTTCTATTTTGGCATCCCATGAGTTGATAGCCTTGTCAAGAATACCTGCAACTGTTCCTGTAGTTTCGTGTATCTGAATTCTGAATGGAATGATCCAGGTTCTCCCAAGAGGAGACAATTAAGCTCTTATATTTTTTGCTGTTGTTTTCAGTGTAGTAGAACCTCATTCCCATTATGTCCTCCCTTTGCCCTTCTGTTCAATGTCATTACTCTTTAAGCCAAAGGCTCTTTTAGAGTCTCTATCCAACAGGTCTGTAGATTCTCTTTTTTTTCCCCTCTTGCTAGGAATACAGTTTTGAGTCTTATTAGTACCAGTGATTTGAAGGATCCCCTGGCCTCTTCCCCATCCAAGGCTTGCAGTGTGCTGACTCAGCAGCTAGGGTGCTCAGAGCACTTAGTCCATCAGTGCTTGCCCTTTTGAAATGGAGAACATTAGTTCCAGCCTTACTTTTGTTTGTTCTCCCATTTAATTTAAACTGAATCAAGGCATAATCACTGGAGCCAATGCTATTTCTCAGCTCAAGTCTACTAAAATGTCTTTATTGCTTACTCAAACCAATGGAAAATTCCAGTCATTCTTTTAATATCTTTCTGTAATAAACACAACTGTATGTATTATTTATAATTGTCTTCACCAGCTCCTTCATTTCAGTGATACTAGAATGGCCAGCAATCTTTTTAGGAGGTATTTTCTTGTGATTGTGCTTAGTAGAGAGGGACAGAGAGCCTGACAGGAAAGAGGAATCTTAAATACAAGTGGAGATGATTGAAATTTATCTGTGACAATTCCCAGCCTTCTAGCCCAAATTAGAATGAAACATAGCAGTATATATATTGAGGGGAATGTTTCCAGGTCAAATGAACTGCTCAAAATGTTTCATTTTGTCTTAAATCTATTAGAACTGACTCAATAGTCTTTTCATTTGTTTTTTTCCCTCCGGCATTTTGAAATTTAAAAAAAAAAAAAAAATCTGACCTGACAGAGATGAAAACTACTTTAATATTAAATGTTCACATTTTGATTCTTTCTAGAAAATGTAGTTTTAAAATTAGTTCCTATTCTGTTTCATATTGTGTGGTGGATTAATAATATGCTCACTGTCTAACAGAAATCAAACAGGAATGTGCGATGCATGTGATTAATCACAGCTAAGAAAACTCTACAGACTGTAAAAATGTTAGCTGAATTATTCTCACTGTGACCTGGAGTTCTACTAGGTGTATTTCTACAGTGCATGCTTTTGCTTTGTAATCACTGCAAGTTTGGTGGCATGTTTCCTGGGAGGGAAAAAAGGTCCCTTGATGCAAACATTACACTGACTGTGGTAGATTTTAAGGGCTTGTTGTCTCTGCAGCGAGGATGGTCTTAATAAAGAGGCATCTGGGCCTTCTTGTCTCTTTTCTTCTATTAAGATATGTCAGGCTAGGCTCTGGACAGCTGGATTGTGATGTTTTTGCCCCCAGGGTGTTTTGGGGTAGTGCAATAGGAGAGCATTGCTATCTCCAGGAGCCAGTGAATCTGAGAATATGTCTCAAGGATGAAACCTGGAGAAGTGCAAAGAATGATTTCATCTTGATTAATTACACAGTATTGATCCTCTGTGGAAAGAGCAATTATCCCAGACACTCTTCTCGCTCAAGTGAAAGCCACCGGGAAAGCCACTCTGATAAAGAGGATGAACGTTTTTCCTCCAAAGGGCTCAACTGGTTTTATCCTCAGGGTCTGCAGTGTTAAATTTAAACTCAAAGGAAAAAAACTTGAGCCTTAGTGTAGATGTGCTCAGCTTATATCAAGTGCAGCAGAAGTTGTACAGACAAGTGGCAGGGTTAAAATTGGACTCTGGTCGGTAAAGTGTGAAATCTAGCCTTGTGCATCTTTTCATGAATAGTTTTGTCAGAGTTTTCAAAACCTACAGGTTGTCTGTTGCATGTTATCATAATAAGGATGTCATTCTCCCTCACTCGTTGCTTGTTGAGCTGTGGATATCTCCATAGGCATTGATCAGAAGGACGCCAGATTCCACCCTATGAATCAAGGAAATAAAGATTCTTAACCAAGAATATGAATCTATTTAGGTGCAGGCTGTCTCACAGAGATATGCTGACATTGTCTTCTCTTCTGATCTTGCAAGGACCTGTGAGACTTGAAATGCTGGGGTTTTTTTAACTTCGGTGGTGTTAGTCTCTATCGATCTACAAGATGTGCACATTAATAGAATATGTAGTACTGGTCTAAGCTTAAATATATACGCAAATTAAAGTTCATTCCTTTCCCTGACATTGTCTGTTTTGTTGTGGTTTTTTTTTTACCAGACTACATTATCTAAAATGGAAGTGTTTCCAGTCGCCAAAGGGTAGAGTCAAATTAGTGCTAATCCATATGCCCTGTACTCACTCTCTTCTGTACACCGGAAGCTTGGTCCTCCACCATCCCCTTAGTCTGAGGCTGGTGCAACTCTGCAGCCCTCTGTGATTAAAATGCCTGAGGATTTCTCAGCTTTTTGTCAATGCCATCGTTCTCTTTCCGCCCCATTGAGGTAAGCAAGAAATCTCCTGTAGAAACCACCCTTAGCCTTTCCCTTTGAAGCTTTGTTGGTCACACAAAGTTTGTGTAAATCTCCTCAGGGGCATTATCCTTGAACTAGCTTTTCTATTTTCACCTATTGAAGTCCTCTGCTAAGAATCACTTGTATTAACCACTTGCATGAGCAAATCCAGACCAACTACTAGGTTGTGCCTGCTGCTTCGATAGCGTAGCTTAACCATCAACTCTCTTGCTGAACCCATCTTGATCTCTTGTTTATTGAGCTTTTGTCCTGATCTATAACCCTTCTTTTCCTCGGTTGTTGATCACCATGGGAAGCTTTATAGAAAGATTTAAACGCTTTGGGAAACCTTTCAGTCCTCTTTCACAGTGCTATGACAAACACATGAAGCACACTTTTCTCCAAGAGCTGCCCTTGCTTTTTAAGAAACAAACTACTCTATTCTTCTACTCAGATTCTGCAAACTACAATTCCCGTAGTACCACTCAGAGAAACACACAGCTTTGGTGATGTCAGTATCTTGTATTCAGCCACAGTTGGGATTTGGAGGAAAACAATTTTCTAGGTATGTATAGTATCTGTAGATGACTGGCTTTTGTAGCAGCAAGCTGTATATCAAAATATTTTCCACTTTGGGGAAGTGGGTGAAATGGCCAATGTGTTCGTAATGCAGGCTATAAAAAGATCAAAGTTGCAATGCTCTGCAACGGCATCATCCGTTGAAATGTAGCGGGAGCTTGCTGAAAAAAAAAGGTTCATGCAATATATAAGACATTAAAAATTCTGTTACATTACTCTTGCCACAAAGATTGTAATGAAAATGGGAAATGGCACAAACGTAACCCATTCTCATTACAATCGTTAGATTGTAATCTCGTGCTCTCCTTCTCAAGAGAATGCTAAATGAGATTTTAAAGTATGGAAAATAAAGGAGCAAATAGAAACTGGAAAGCAAAAGAGGTGAGGCATGATAGACTGTTCCTGCATTGTTATGTTCTTTATTATTGCAGTAAAGTATGAGAGAACGGTATGATTTCAAAGAAAGATAAATGCACACACAGATAAATTTCTTTTCTTTTTCTTGTGAAAATACATTCTTTCAATATTTTTATCTCCGTCATTCTTACTTAAAAAAAAAATAAAAATCCCCCGCAATCGAAGTGACAAAGTAACACATCAGATATCTACATCAACAGATTTATTCTAACAACATAGAATTTGCCCTTATCCATCATAGTAAGAGCTGAAGGTAACACCTCCCAGTGAGAAAGAAGAACTGTATGACTTAGGAGACTAGCAATTAAAAACCTGTCAGTCACAGGTTTGGATCCAGCCCTGATTAGATAGTGACCGAAAGTTGTTAATATTAGGTGATCGCTGCGGAAGAAAGTACCTGACCTCCTTCTAATCCCCATGCAAGTATTTAAATGACAGGCTGAAGCTGTCACTCAGCACTGCCAATGCTGCCAGGAGGAGACTAAGCATTAAAAGAGCATAAGAAGTGATCTGACCCCACCTCCTTCCTTGTAACAGTAGTTCCTGCATGGGGTTTGGAGCAGCCATAACAGGGACTCTCCTTCCAGAGTCTGAGGGGGGAGGAAAGGGAATGCCGGCCTCTCCTTGGGCTGTGCATTCAGGACCTTAAATCTTAAAATATTAATTAATGGAAAAAAAATCCGGTGAACATTCAAAGGCAAAGTCACAGCAAAGGCTTGAGACCCAGCATTTAATAGCTCTGTTTTGCTTGGAGATTCAGTGGAGGTGAGTGGTTGTTTTACACAGGAATCTAAAGGGCTCTTTAGTGAGAAGCAAAAACGATCAAATATATCACAAATTATTTAGGTCTTTGCAGTTATTTTGGAGATGTGTCTTCTTGTCTGGTCCTGGATTTTATGGTCACCTACTTTTTTTTTTTTTTTCACTCGCTTTGTTTGGTGTGGGTTTTACTGTTTGTTCATTTTGGGTTTTGTTTACCACTGAATTTACGTCAAGTCCTCTTCCTTCCCTCACTGACACCTTTCCTAGGGAGGTGACCATGGGCTGCTCTAAGTGAAAAAAGAAGGTAGAACCTGTCCCTATAAACAAATCATCTGTTATAGCTTCATGTAATCTTCCACCACTTTTTGCTTAATGGATATTTTAGGTAAAACTTTTTTGCTCCCTTAAAATCTGTCGAGAAATTATGAAGGAAGAAATCTGATGTTTTCATGGATTTGTACCAGAAAAGACCTTTGTCTTTGTTGTTTGTAAGCGGTCTCCAAAGGTCGATTTTTCTTATCCACATAGATGCTGGAGATGACGTGTTAACGATTTGTCCAGCTTTCTAACTGAAAACCAAAGCTGCTCTTCAAAGAACATACATAAATCTTGCTTGTAACTTCAGAATGGTTTGTAGGTTTTTCTTTAATACTGGTTGAAAGTGTTTACATCTGAGTTGACTTCTTATTTGTGAGTTGACTTCTTATTTGCCCTATCATGAAAATGTTTATAGCTGAACTAGAATTCCTGACAGCTCTTCTTTTTCAGCTACCAAGAGATTTTGGACTACAAGAAAAACCTGCGTTACAGCTGGTTTTACTGTACTACTGGACTTTTCCCAAGTATCCAGTCCTTCCAATACCACAGCCCACATAAAAATAAAGTTTTCATCTGTAGCTTAAAATTAATTTAGTTTCTGTTGTAGTGCTGTAATAAGTACATCTAATTTAACCAGTCAGCAGTTCCTTCTATTGGACATTAATTTTTTTAAGTCTTTAAGTTAATCAAC
This sequence comes from Baryphthengus martii, assembly GCA_013396935.1. NCBI lineage: Eukaryota > Metazoa > Chordata > Aves > Coraciiformes > Momotidae > Baryphthengus > Baryphthengus martii. The sequence goes on along the minus strand of VWZK01010846.1, from coordinate 111,198 downwards.
CTATTTTATGGTGAAATGTGTTTTTACACCAAAACTCATCATTATTTCTTTTTTATTTTTTCTGCTAAGTGTCTGGGATAAGTGAAAATAATTTCTGAATATAAAAGAATCAATTAATGTTTCAATATAGAGAAAAAGTGTTGTTCCTCAAACGGGTCACTTCTGTTCAGTGCTACAGACTGTTTCTCTCTCAGCTGTCTTCAGCATATGATCTGTCAGTGCCACCTGCTAACCAAACTGGTCTTTATAGGTGTAATATATAGTCAGGAAATGAAGAAAATCCTAATTTTTCTCTTTTTGATTTTAGTAGTCCCCCTGAAACATAAAATTACTCCCAAGGATTTGGGAAGCCATATCCTCACATTTATTAGAGAAGAATTAATCTGAGGACACAGATTTTAGATAACGGAGTTTGCTGTTTATGGGTATAGATGAGGCTTTGCGCCTGAGAGGTAATATCCAAAGTCAGGCCGCAATTTGGATCGAGTTTTTTCAATATCACCCTGTAGCCGTGTTTGACCTGCTTTGGAGCTTGAGGACATTTGGATCCTCGGTTCCTGTCCTCTGAGGAGCAGTGTCCAAAAGCAGCCTTCCTGTGGGAGCAGCAGGGGCAAATTCTTTGTCAAGTGGGAGCTTGCAAAGGCACTCAAGGGCTGCATGGCAGTGTTGCCCCTGAGAGTGAGTGGCCACACACACGTCCGTCCTCTTCACGTCAAAATGCAAGCTTCTAAATGAAGTGAAAAGTGTGAGCGCATCCTTCCGGCTTTCTCCTTTGGTTTTGCTTACATGCCAAAATTCAGTAAACACAGTACATATGTTTCCTAGACTTTCAACCCATCATCACTTCTTTCAGCAAATCAGTTTGTGCCTCGGTGTGCCTCAGCTGCTGCAATAACTGTAATTCCAATCACAGTCAGCCACTTTAATGGGCTTCTTGTGTCCATCGGGAAGAGCCATCCCATATGTAATGTCAGCTCCCAGCACCTAGAGAAAGCACTGTCTTTCTGCCATGTTTTAAGGAGAGCTGCAGTTCTGTGGTGACATTTGAGAGCTTTCATTATCTCCGTGCAAGAATCTCTGGGGCACACTCTGGTGTCTTAACATGTCCTTGTTTAACGGCACTCCTTACCTTTGGCTGCCTGCGTTCAGCTAACCAAGTGGTGGCAGAGATGTGTATAGTCCCTCTTAAATCATTCTGATTTTCACAAGTCCCTCTGCAGATTTTTGATGGAACATATGGCAATGTTATGTCTATTTGAAAAAGCCTTTGCATCATATGTTTATACAACTGCTCACTATCCCAAGACAAAAATTCTTTCCTGTTATTGCCCATTTGCTGACTAAAGAAATTATCCTCTTTATGTATTCTGGTACTTTACCTTGATACCTTACATGTTTAATTATGTAGTCCTCGGTCCATAATCCATATGATTCACTCACCATATAATACAACTCACATCAGTTTTATTTGTTTTAACCCTTGCCCTTCCTTTCTCGCTTGCTTTCCTTTGTCAACCTTTGGTATCTATTAGCTTTTGAGTCTTAGCCTGACTCCAATTAAGCTTTTCCCCCTTGGTGGAAAAACAGTCATTAAGTCCAGTGGTACAGGACTTGACCCAAAGGACAAGAGCTCCTGATGGTTAAAGACGAAACATTTAAAAAAGGAAAAACAAGCAAATCCCAAAGGAAACCCCAAAGGAATAGCACCAGAATGGAGAATAAGGAATGGGTTTTATTTGCTACAGAAACAAATGGAGAAGCAGCATTCTCTGCTTAGCTCATTTTTTATTATTATTTTTTTTTTTACATCTGTGCTGCCAGCCAATGACTTCAGCTGTCTGTGGAAATCAGGGATTTCCACCAGTTTCAGTGGGAAAGTGAGTTGCACACAGGTTCTTTCCATTCTCCAATTTCCTGGTCAGCAAAGCGGGATCCTCCTTGGGTTAGAGGTGGGTAGAGGCCAGAAAAATCCTGGAATCTTTTGAGTTAAAACAATTTTTACCCCTGAGGTCTGCTTTGAAAAAGACCAACAACCTGAGCATAAAACTGTATGTGGGTTTGTTTTTTTCCTCAGAAGAAGAAATGAAATAGTTTTTAGAGTATTATTTAAAATGGACTTTTTGCAATTGAACTTCCTTTCTTCAAAATTCTTTCTATGACCACTGACTGCTTCAGGTGAAGTAACTTTGTTTCAGAGCATGCAATATTAGGGAAATATGTCTAATATACTGCAGATCTACAGGTAATGAGTTCTGTTTCTGTGGATCCTTTTTATCGCACTGTCTCCAGTGCATCTTAACGGGCAAATCTAGGGACTTTGTGCTCATCATTTTAGGTTTTCCAGAAATATGGACTTTTTCTGTGTCTGTATTATTACAAAAGGTATCTATTTACATGAGATTCCTGAGCTTTACTAATATAACCATCCTTTTTATTTACAAGTCAGTAATATAAAGGCTTTCTTTTCAACATTTATTTCTTTGCACTCTTATTTTAAAAAACAAGTCAATAGGCAAAAATCAAATGCAAGTAGTTTCATACTTGGTGTTGCTCATCTCTCATACCAGGTATATTTGTCACCATACTTAAATAAGAAAGTTTTACTTGCAGTATATAGCCATTTTGTGAATATGCCTACCAGCACTTCCAATGCATTTCCATTTTTTGATGGAAACACTCTCCAGTCTTTTTTCTTTGTCTTTATTTTTTTTCAGAAAACAGTTTTCAGGTGGTGGAGAGACCAACACGGTGAATGAAATTTATTAAAATCATTCCGATACCCAGGAACTAATAACTGTGGTAGAATACTATAGAAGAAAAATTAAAGGTTTCTAAAATATATTTACTCCTTACAGGAATCTTGCTTCTCTGAATCCAGGATGCACCAGTCACACTAGATTCAGTTTTACCAGAGGAGGCTGGAAGGTGGCACCAAAGCACATAAAAGCCCCATGTTCTCGGTGCCTCACCTGATTGGAAGATTAGGCTTTGGGATGAGATCCAGAGTGGTTCTGCTCTGGGGAAGGGAGAGGAAACTTTTTACATAAGGCGAATACAACCACCCAGCCTGACATGAGGAAAGGGCAGAAGGGTTAAACATCAAATGCTGGGGGAAAATGAGGGCCAATGATTCTAAATTATGATTTAGGACTCGGTCTTGGAAGCTACTTGTTGTAGGTGGACTTCCGCACTTGTGCCCTGTACAGTTACTTTTGGCTATGCTAAGGGGGTGGTGGAAAACTGTTTGGATGCACAACACACACAAAGATGCCAGAATGCTGACAGGTGTTACTCTTCTGACTCAACATGTTACTCTTCCTTATTCTTGGGCTACAAGACTATTCAGCGTCTTCTAATTGACGTGATGGTCTTGCTGGAAAAAATAAATTGCAGTGGGTTTTTTTTTCCTCCTGAATTATTTACAGGTGGAAAATATCTCCCTTGCTGGATCTTACCCAAAAGCCACTAAAATGTTTCTTGCAGCCTGATCCTGTGCTTTTCTCTGCTTTTCATTTGGCTAGCAAAAAAAAAATTGGATCGGTCAGATCTGATTCAATTTTTTTTTTCTTCTGGTTTAGGGAGTGAAACAATTATTTACACCACCCTATTCCTGATAGCAACCATATGTCTGGACTGTACTGCAATGAGCCTTGCAGTCCTACTTCTGGCAACTGTCCCCTGGCCACAATGGCATCCCTCAGCATTCCTAATGGGAGTAGGTGCTGTGGAGCCCTTTTCATGTCATCAGCACCTCCCAGCTTCCAACATGTTACCTCATTTGCCATCACTGTCCTCCAGAAGCTGTAATAACCAGGCATTTGGTAAGCTCTGTGGCACAGACAATGTTTAAAAGCCCAAAGCCCTTGAAAACTCTGATGCTGGGACAGGTCAGAGATTAGAAAAACAGGATGATTGAGTGAGTTTGGCTGTCTAGATGCCCATCAGTTTGGAGCCTCTGCAGAGCTTGATTGTATCCCCTAAAAAACCCCAACATGATACAGAGACTCACCTCACAGCAAAGAACTAAGAAACATGCCTTCTTGCATGGCTGGGATTGCTCAAGGAGGATGGATACTACCTGGGAAATTGAACTTGAGAGGAGACTGCTTTTTTGTCATATGATGCCCCCTTTCTTCCATCTTCTTTTTTTTTCTCCATTAGGAAAACAGAGCTATGCTTTAAGAAAACTGGATAATCTTCATTTGTAAAGGGTCTGGAAGTAACTCCAGCCTTGCTGGGAAAGCCTCAGTGAACTGCAATGGAAACACACCTCCTGACCAGATGGAAGAGGATACACGGAGGTCCTTAGCGAGATGATGGATTAGGAGACTGACATTTAGTGGGACGTTGCTGGTAAGGCTCAGTTAGCTAAGGATCTGAAACCATCCTTCCGATCTTTCTGATGCTGGCTGCTCCTCCTTGGTTGCAGCAGGCAGGAGAGAATGACAAGCAGCTTCCATGGCTGGTAGGAGACCTTGTGAGTGCTTCACCGACCCCAGCCCCTACACCCTTGCCAGTGCAGAGGCTGGAAGGACTTGTCTTGCTACTGAGTGTAGGTAGGGTATCTTCCAGATGGGGGATGTAAGTGGAGTAGGGCTCAGCAGGACAACTTCTCCCTTCTGCAAACATGTCGAACCCATCCCATCAGGAGATCTGTCTGTGGAAAATGTGGCAGAAGTCTGTGCTGTGGAGCTTTCATCAACTGTGCAGATCAGCAGGGGAAATTTCAGTCTGTTTCCTTCTATTTCTGATGCAGCAGTATTTCAGCATTGTACTTCAACCCGTGGTTCACAGCTGAGTGGTAGTTTTATGATTTTATAAGGCCTCAGACCACAGTGTCTTTAAATGTTCCATAAAATGTGCAGGTTAATCACCTGACCCTTGCAAACTCCTTGGAAGAACTTGTATTGCATTAGCCAGTGCATTGCAATGTCTTACTGGAGCTGCAGAAAAACATTGTACATGAAAAGCAAACCTGTCAAACTTGTAGTTTTGCTAACTTTGCACAAAATAGGAAAAAAAAAGCCCTTTAACCAGTGAAAAACAAGATAAAACCACAAACTTGATGGCCTTTTGTGCAGCCTCAATTGGACACTGCAGCTCTGTGCTGTAATCTCAGAACAGAGGCTTTATCATCTTGGGTGTACTAGCATTGACCCATAACACACAGTCTTAAATAAAAAGCAAACCATATTGTCAAAAAAAAGTCTGTATCTCAGCAAGTCTGGCCTCAAGTGTGGGAGTGTGAAGAAAGAAAACTCAGAATAAGGAGAAGACTGGATGGGTTCGAAGGAGGAAAAAAACAAAACAACCTCTAGAAAAATAACAGGGTGGAGCAGAAATAAAAATACTCCGGACAAGCGAATCCCTAGAGACTCCAAAGTGCAAGGGAAAAAAAGACTAATTTTTGCCGTGCCAGTGCCTGAGCTGATGTGGGTCAGTTGCGGTGGGAGAAGGGCTCAGAGCTCAGATTTTGAAACGTCTTCCCAGAGGTGGTCCAGCAAGACTGTCGTGGCAGAGATGGCATTGTGGAAGGTTTGAGTCGGGGTGCAATTTATGGACAGATTGCTCTGGGGCTAAATATCCATGGGAGACAGCATCACACTCCCCATGAGGAGAGCAACCAGTGCTTCCCTCTTGTCTTCTGTGGCAGTCAGTCCCAAGGAGTCTGTGCTCCTTCCTGCCCTTTCAAGTGATTTGCATGCCTGGGTTGAGTCAACACTGAGTAGTTACTGCTCTCCCTTAAATTGTGCTTCTGATCATCATAAGGCAAGCAGAGAGGGGTGCAGAGGCATGGCTGAAATCATAGCCCTGTCCACAGGCAGGGCATGCACTCCTCTCACTCCACAGCCCTGCAGTTTGCTCCTGCCCTCATGTCCTCTCCCTCCATGCACAGAAGCCAAGGCCTCCACAGGAAGAGATTCTCCTTCCCATCCCCGCATCTTTGTGCATCCCTGCAAGGGGCAGAAGGGAACCAGCCTCCTACAGCTACCTTTGAGAAAATACCGACTCCTGAAGAGCTGCTGGATGTTCAGAAGCTGGGATGCTGAAGGAGTGGTGAAATGCAGCCTGTGAGGAGTGAGGTTTGGTTCCTATTGTGGAAAGTCCCTTGCCCAAGAAATATTTCCTTGGCAGCAGCTCATTCAATTGAAATGCATTGTGACCTCATTCAAATTATTTCATGCCAGGGTGCCTTGTTTCCTACTTCACTTACTCCTTGGCAATTTCGTAAGTGTCACGAAATTCACTTTAGAAGGGAGTGGAATGAGTTCACCTATGATAAAAAAGAGAGGTGGCTTCATCCGTGGGCCAAAACAATGGTCATTTACCTGCCCAGTGTATGCCCCATTACCCTGCATTGCCGGTCTTGCTGACGAACTGGGTAATTCACCTGTACACCCTCCACTGCTCCACGGCCAGCCAGGCCTTCTCTCACCTCACTGTTGAGTATCAGTGCACAACCAACTGCTTCCTTTGTGTTTCCAGCACCCAGGTGTTATTACTTGTAGCTTTCTAGATTTTATGGAGCTCTCTTTCTCTCTGCTTTAGTAAGGTCCTTTGCTCAGGGCTGTTGGTCTCCAGGGAGAGCAACGTGTGTAGACCCTGAAGTCCCACCTGCAAGTGGCACATGAAGGCCAGAAAAAGGGAAACAACAAGGACATGTGTCATCACCAGGAGATCTGGCTACACGGTGAAACCAAGGACAGTAGGATCTCTGGTGAAGTTGCCAGGTTTTGTAGACAACAAATAGATTTTCTTTTAAAGAAGAGACTCACTCATTCTCTTTTGTGGATTCCTTGAAACAGAAAAATCTCCTAAGTTAGATGACCTAAGTGGAGCTGAAAAGTCCTACATCATACTCTGGTCGGAACCTGAGATCACAGAAGGTATAACACCTACTAAACGTTATATGATGTGTTACAATAGAGCCATACAGGGGACTGAGCAACAAAAAAATTTGGATAGTACTGTGGGTATGTTACATTGGTCAATCTTCATTTTACCTTTGAGACTCTCGCTGATACGCTGGTCAAAATAACATTCATACTAGGGAGTTTCCAAATTTCTGTGCCCTGTTTTTCTTCTCTGAACAGCCCAGTATGCCCTAATGTCCTGTGTGGTAGCACATCCCACTCAGTACTCTTGTGTCATCCCTCCTGTGCTGCTTGCAGCTCCATATTCTGCCAGCTGACCAAGGTCCACCTCTGCCCAAGACAGAAGTGCCAAGTGGCCTAATGAGGAGATGACTTCAAACTAGTGACACCTTTTTGGATGGGCCAGAAACAGAAAAGACCATGGAATCGCGTATCTGGCCCATTGTGTCCTTAACACTCACCCTTGGGAGCCAACCACAAGGTAAATCACCTGTCTCACACTCCATAAGGACTCAGTTTAAAACCAAAATATATGTTAAAGCTTTCCTACCCTGCCCCAGGATCTCACCACAGGGCTCCTTGCTTTGCAGATCATTGTATTGCAGAAGGGACTTTCAGAAAAGGACAGTGGTCTGCTTTGTCTCAGATATCACCCCAGGAAAGGTGGGGACAGCCTCCATGCTCCTACCAGCTCTCAGTAAGGCATTTTTTGGCGAGCAGCAACAACCACAGTTCATAGACACTTATCATCTTCTCACTATACCCCAGCAACCCTTAACTGTGAACTGCTGTCCAGCTCTTCAAGCCTGGAGACTGTACTCAAACAGGCTGTGGAAACATATTACCTGTTCCTCATCCCACTGGAAACTGTGACTCACTTTCAGCCAGGTCTGCAGATTTCTTCTGTGGATGCACTATGTGCGACCATAAGGGCTGGCACTGGCACAGGGGCAAAACCAGTGGAAACACGTCTGGGGAGAACAGCATCACAGAAGCCCAGAGCAGCTAAATCTGCCCCATTCTCATACAAGGGTGGTGGACCTGTGGGAATGAAACTCTAGAACAAGGAGGAAAGCATCATTACGCTGCTTGGGGAACAATTTTTGGAAAATATTATTTTTTTCTCAATTCTTTCACTGCTTTATTTTAGTATCCCTCACTTTTCCTCCCCAACTTGATGAAAAGAGGAGACAAACCTGAGAAAATGAGCATGTCAAAGACATTGATGACAGACAGCTAAATAGCCATACTGGAACTGCACCTGGAAACAAAGAGTACTTGTGCATGACTTTTTGTCTAATTGCAACTTTCTTACTAACTCTTAATTTTGCCTTGTAGTATGTGCACTCAGTAAAACACAATGATTGTCCGCAATGTTCTTAGGGTATTTATTGTAATTTATGAAAAAAATAATTGAAGATGTCTTTTCATTCATGGCTGTGAGTCTTGCACAATTCATTGAAATGCTTGGCATCACTGCCATAAAATACACACACTGAAGGTAATAAAATCCAGCTACGCAGTACAGTAAAAATCCCCACAAAAAAATATAATAAAATGAACATATGAATCTTGATAAAATCTGTGCACTGCTGTGCTGCACCTTCACACGAATTACAGATGTGCAGGAATCCTGGATGAAACCTCACGTCAAAGCACATGCTGTCTTCAGAAGCACCATAAAATGCAAAGGGGGAACACAATGCAGCCCTGTCTCTCTGATTGTGTGTAGCTGTAACCCTTCATAGAGGACTCCTCCTTGGCCCTGTAAAATGTTCTCCAGTTCTGCAAACCACTCCTAGCAGATGGGTTCAAGGTTCCCTTCCCTAGCCTTGCAAAGGCCGTGAGAAACTGGGCAGGCAGTACTGGGAGGCTGGTAGCGCTCCTCAGCCTCCAGGTGTGATGTTCACCTCCCTCCTCTATCTGTCAGCTTCCCAAGTGCTTGTTCTACCATCATCCTGCAAATGTCATCTGCAGCTTCTAGGAAAAACTTCTTGTCTCCTGTCCCACTAATGAGTATGTGTCCCACTAAACTGGAGTAGCAGAGAGGAAAGCAGGGAGGGTGTCCCAAAATGATTGGAAAAAAGATTTCCATAGCGACCGCTGGAGCAAAACAGCCCAGAGTTCCTATAGGTGCCGATATTATCAGCGTTCCTATACCACTAGGGAGATACCAGACATAATGGTGGGCTCCATGAGGACCTATAAAGCCTTCGAAGTATTGCAGCAAAGCAATCATTGTAACATCAATTGTTCATGAATCACAACATCAGAGAGCAGAGAAAAAAACATAGGGCAGTGGCTTTGGCACAATCTAGGAGCCCTGAGTCCCTTTGCAGTGGCCAACCTTACGATCCAGTGCAACATCACCTTCTGGACGGCAGTATGCAGCTTCCCTACAGTAATCACAGAGTTTCATCCCCCAGCTTGTTAGCTCTGGCAGTGCTCTTGCAGGTAAGAGCTCCTGGGAGATTTTCTGTCACAGAGCTCTGAAGTGAGCTCTGCACAGCCGTGCAGAAAATAAGTTTTAATAGTCTGAAGTCTGGCTTCTGCTTTTGTTCACTTTGGATGTGCAACATCTCCTCAATCACTGCTCGATGCTGCATGGGTGAGTTGGACCACGGCTGTCCACTGCCAGAAAAGACCTTGGTGAAGAATATCACCACCTGCCAGGAACTGTCTCACAACAGCAAAATCCCACAACGTGCACTGCAGAGTGCCATGCCAGGATATGGGATACGGATTACTTTGAAGCCTCACCCTGATTTTGTGGCATCAAGGGTTTGAGACAGGGACAGACCGTTGCAGGACAATGGTGTGGTTTCTGTGTTCCACTCGTGCTTGTTTGCAGTGGTTTGTTTGATGCAGATTCACAAAGCCTGTACCAAGCATTGAGGTACAGATATGCTACAGATAGATGGTGAAGGGGAAAAAACCCCATAACCACTTCTACAGCTACGCTGAATAAGATGAGGAAATGGTTTGTGGGTACCTGTGTGCAGGGAGGGATGTGGGTAAGGTGAGTTAAAACAGTGGTACAAAATTTGAAAAGTGCCTCCAGAAAATGGCAAAAAGCTGAGGAAAGAGAACCTCCCACCAGGAAGATCCATGAGGATTTAAGGAAACTTCCCATGCATGATCTAAGGGAGTGGCAATGGCTGGATAATTTAAAATCAGTTGTGCCAGGCAAAGTGCAGAGAACTGGGTTGTTTTAGGGTGAGCTTCGTTTTGCTAGCTGAGGACAAACAAGCTGATCGGTGTGTGTCTGAGCTTTGTCCCAGCTCAACAGCTGGGTGCGTCTGCACAGCAGCGTGAAGCTGCAAGTGGTGCACTGGTGGGCGAGAGGAAACAATGCTGATGAGCAGTGACCAGGGCAGCGAGTCCCTCACTATCATTTGTGCCCCTGTAACATTCCTGTCACTGCTGCGCAAGGTGGCCACAGGGAAGCTGAAATGTCCATGTGTGCTCTCGCTGTTGTCACTCCTTCATCTGTTGTGCTAGCTTGCCGCCCCCCAGGGCCCTCACGCAGACCCTGGCCGGGCTCTGGCTGCCACGTCATCATTTCTTTGCACTGTTCAGATACAGAGAGGAAACATTTTCCTTGAAACCACAGTGGTGGAATTTCTGAGGAGAGATGCAGAGAAGCGATACGGATGCACGCGGGTGCTCTGCTGAATCCACCCATGCCTGCGTATTTCTCTGGGACAGAGCAATGCAGGCCAGTGGCGGGGTTCTCTGTCCCACTTTCTCCCTGTGTAAAACAGAAATAATGATACTGACCTAGTTCACTGGGGAGTCTGGAAAGGCCAGTTCATGTTTCTAAGGCTCTTTGAAAATAAAAAGATCTGTATCAGTGCTAGGTGTTATTATTCATGCATTGTAATTCTAACCTATAAGGGACTTTGCTTTAGAAGGAGATTTTCAGTTACTCCAGCAGCTGAAAGACGAGTTTCATATTTCATCTTTAGCTATATATAGATTAACAGCATACACACAATTTCATCACAGATGTAAAGACAACGGTGATCTCTACACCAGTGTTCAGCATTACAGAGCATTGCCTCGGTACAGAGGAACCCCGGGTTCCGAGATCTGTGAAAATTTAGTTGATGTATAAAGACTTTGTACCAGCTGACAAAATCAAGCCTTGTGAGCTTGATCCTGCAACCCAAAAATTTCTGTGGACTTTAGCAAGAGCTGGAGTGGTGCCCAAATCAGAAAGGCTAGAGGTAAGTATTTTACTATGCAACAAATGCAAAGCAAAGGAGTGCATAAATATAGAGAAGAAATAGAGTGGTTTCACAGAGGTCTTTTCTCTTAGAACTTATTCACCTCTCTCCAACAAGATCAGCAACACAGTGTGGCATGTGTAATTCTGAAAATCATAAAAACATCAAACAGGGCTTTTTATAACATATCATGCTTTTCTGACATATATTGCTGTTCTGGCAGTGACTTATATGCTACGCATTTCCAAGATCACTGCTTCTCCTGTTTGGATTATGCTGACCTCCCAGAGGAGATGACTGCATATTGGAATCTTTCACCAGGTAATGGAGAGAAAAAAGGACAGGGCTGACATGCAAACAGGTTACCACCTTCCCAGGAAGAAGCAGGATTACAACTTCGTTAAATCACATGGGAGACAATGGTATACGCACCACGAAAATGAAATGAATGTTTTCACATAATTTAGAAATTACTTTGATGTGTTACACATGATGTCCTGGAAGATGGTGGTTATTTGCCCTGAGTTTACTGCTCTGATTGCTATTAAGAATATAATCTTTTAATTTGCCTTCTCAAACAACAGTTGGGGAACATGGTGCTATTGCTTGTGCATTCAAAGGAGAGAGTGTGTCCTCAGTTCTCCAGGACACAGACAGAAATGTTCCCTTTCTCAGGAAGGTCTCCCTCTCTCCCCCTCTCTCAGTTTTTGAGCAGACACGGAGAACCAAATGAATATGAACAATGTAAGACGGAGCTGCTGAAAAGATTCTTCTTTTCTTATGTATTTCTATATATTACATTTAATACCATAACAAAGAGCAGAACAGTGTAAATCTTGACTGTGGAAAGACATATTTTCCCTGTTTCCTCCTGTTTCTTTAGGTAATAGAAAATCAATGGGCCTTTTATATATGAGGAACATCTGAAGCGCTGAAGCTCCCACCCTCCCTTCATATATGAATAAATGAATTTGTTTACTGTGCTGTCTGAATAAGTGTGTTTCAAAACAATAACAGATTTCAGTGCATTAGCTCCAGCACTTCTTTGCAGCAGAGCCTTTCTGTCTTTATTCCCCGTTTCCCGAGAGTAACAAGGCAGAACATTTTCTAGACAAGCTCCTCACACACCACCTCGTGACTGAAGGGGGGACTGCAGCGTGTATACGTCACCCAACACTGCACCAGTCGATTTCTGATTGAAAGACTGCAATATTTTTCATTTCTCAGATAGAGGTTTTCTTTTCCCAAAATCGGGTCCAGCTGCTCTAGGCGCTTACCATGAGCCCAGTTGTGTGCTTTTTTTTATGGCTTTTGGCATAACCATCCATATTTCGAGGTGACATTTCAAAGGTTCTTTGGTTGTTGGTTTTTTCATGAAGAACAATTGCAAGGAATTTGGATTTTCTTCTAAATTTCTCACTAGCTGTGCTACTCAAGAATTCAGTACACTGTTAACAACAGCGCTAACTCTTCGCTGTAAATGATTGCGCCCTGGATGGCCTTTTCTTATATCCTGGAACTATTTACATTGTGAGTCATTGATTTTTATGGAGATATTCATGGTGCTTTTCTTGGACATGCCATGTAAAGAAATCAGTAGGCCAGAGGGAAAGAACAACGAGGAGCTCTTGGGAGTGGACTTTTGGGTTTGTTTTTACATTTTCTAAAGTCTTCAGTGCCATCGAAAATCACTATTAACACCATTTCTCTGTCGGCTTCTATTGGAGAATCTCAAATGGAAATGGGCTTTCAGGAAGCAAGCATAATGATATCACTACCTACATGGGTATGATCTCCATTGCACAGACTGGATGAAACCTGGAGAAATTTTAAGCTTGACCCTAAAGCTAGTAGGAGTTTTGACCCTGCTGCTGCTCGTCACAGTGGACAGTGGACATTCTGGGCACCAGACCTTCAAATTGCTTTTCGTTTTTGGTTTAATTTGTGTTTTGTTTCTAATGTGGTGGTTTGAGACATTGTGTGCATGAGAGAGGGAGAGAGGGAATGGCATGCTACCTAGGGACAGAGGACTCCAACTTGCTTAAATAGGAAATGTTGCTGGAGAAACGCAAATTGGTGCAAGCCACATCATTAGGAGAAAGCTGCCTATCATTAAGTGCTATGTAGTGCACCCTGTGAGCCTGAAATAAGTCTCCAGGGAACATATAATCATACTTGCCACGCGAGTAGAAAAGTTGAAGGTGAGCCACTGCGCTGTCTGGGTGCCCACCTCCCAGCGGTGTTAGCATCATTATATGCATGTTGGACTGAGCGAGCATGTTGAGGAGGAAGATGGCCTTGCCATTCTCTTCTACCATCTGGGTAATTTACTCTGTGAGTTTCACAGAGAGGAAATTCATTAATGCAGATATGCAGGATGTAACTATTCAGACGATGTTGTGGGAGGAAGCTGTACAAAATTTGCAAAGTGAGTTCTGTTGGTACCCTGGGCAGTGTCTTTCTGGGTGGTCCTGCCTGTAAAAAAAATAAATAGATAAAGTCACACCTTGGAATACCTTGGTGGCTTCTCACCAAGGTCCCAAATCGCATCTCCTCCCAACTGGCCATCAGTGGGAGCTGTTCTCACTAGGTGAGGGCAATCTTAGAAGTGTCCTAGTTAGCATCCATCGCAACAGAGAGGAAATCTGTGGGAAATGCTGATCATTTATATCAAAATTAATGAGTTTTTCCCTCTCTGAACACAAGACTGAATTGTATGCTGACTACAGGGAAAAAAAATCCATCCATGGATATCTAGTTTGCTTTTTTATTTATATTTTTTTTCCAAGGGTTTTGTATAATTGATGACGCTGTCTATTTGGCAAAGGAATTTTCTGAGCACAAAATTCATTTTAATAGTAATTTTTGTCCATTAAACAAACTGTTGTTTTTCCCCTTCTACATCTGAAGCCAAAATCACAGGACCACAAAACAAATCAGCCTAATTTCACTGTGAACTTTTCTTTTGACATCCTTCTATTTTTCAAAGAGAATAAATGTGTCGTTACATGACTGGTCTTTTCCAGACAGAAGAGGCAGAGAGCTATTTTTGAAGCTCCTTAAATCAGAAGCTCTGGCTCTTTACAAAAGCATCCCCACAGGATATCAGGCCTGTGTTTGGAAACATATGTGATAAAAAAATATCAAACCATAAAAATGAACTGGGATCACCTTGTAATTGGGCAGAGAAGACTTCCTGCTGCCGTCTGTATTTTTGATAAAAGCCAGTGCTTCTGCATTTCTCACCTTTTGCTGCAAGAGAATGTACACAAAATCTCTGATTGCCAAGGAAATCAAAGCCAAGAGGGAGACCCCCTGTTTGGAGGAGACCATCCCCCTCCTATATTCTCTTTTACTGATGTTATGTGGGGAAAATTAGATGTACAGAATGAATCAAAAGTCTTTGTAAAAAAAATAAAATAAAAACACCACCGCTGGAATAGAGCTATATGGAGGACTCGAAGGAGATCTTAGAATACACCAGCTTCCATATAGAGAAGCAAGCTAATAGGCAGTTCATTGAAGTAAAGTATAACATAAACCATAAAATTACAGAGAAAATGACTGAAAATATAATAAAAAATAATTAAAAATCATGTAGGAAGACGGTGTATCAACATCTGATGTAAATACAGACATAGGAAGTACAGTTCATCATTTCAATGGATGATACAGTTGAAAATGGTAACAAAATTTGTAGGTTTTAACGTTTTTTTCCATAAATTTGAGAAAACTGCAATGCTTCCAGCAACAGCTTTCCATTTACTTCTGCCAGAAAGTGATTTCTCTGTTTTACTCAGTTACCAGAATTCTTAAGGAAAAAAGACCAAACTACTGTAAAATTAAATTACAAAAAAAAAATAAAATAATTAAAAAAAGGAAGGGAATTCACAGTCATTTTCCTGGTCCTTAGACATTAAGCATACTCTGTAAAGATACCAGTCTCTCCACCAGTTAGGCATCATATGAACCTTCTAATAGAAACCAGACTTCTATTTTCTCTCGTCTGCTGCTTTCCACTCTTCGATGAAATGAAATCTCAATATTGCTGAAGTCTTACGGCAAAATGATTTTTTTCAAGGAGATGTAAGGCAAATCGGACAAGGCATTCAGAGAACACAGAAGTTAAAATTAGGCAGCATGGTCCATTCCTTGGAAATTTTTCACCTACTATCTGCAATCACATGTTTAAAACTCAGAGTCTCACAGAAATGTATACATCACACTAATAATGTATTTTTTTCCTTTCATAGACTGGCATCTGGAATTAGCTCGTTGAGAGCAAATTGACAACATTCAGGATGCAAAATTTTTGAGGACGGAATGTCTTTCTATTTTTTGGACAAAGACCCGACTCCTAGACACGACATCAACACTAAAACTAGTCTTACAATGTTAAGCGACCTTCATATACGAGTGTATCTGTATTGGTCCTTGAGCTCACACAACACATGGGAACGTATATGTGTATGTGTGCCCATAAATATCTGTATTTTGGGTTGATATTTATCTATTTTTACCTGTGTAAGTGCATACCTATGTGTATACACAGACACGTATCTATGTACGTTGAGAAGAACGCGTGGTGATTTTGATGGAACCCATGCAATAGCAGTATGTGGCCAGGCAAAGACAGTGACAAGCCTTTTCCAGGCTCCTGCATCCCTTTCCTCAGCACACGTGTAAAGCTCCCAGACCAAGAGGAAACATTCTCTGTAATGCAAGTCTGCTGCTTTTCCAAGACTTGGCAAGGTTACTTTCCTATTTGTCTCCTCATCATTCGGCAGCGTGCTATACACATGACAAGCACAACAGACAACATTGGCTCACTCCTCAGCGCGGCCAGTATCTTTTGCATGTATGCTTAGATGTTTTAGCAAGTATAGAGGATGTAGTATAGGCAAAGCTTTGAAAATGTGGCCTTTCAAGTTGTTGGTTTTTTTTTAAAAAAAAAGGTTTGCTTTTGTACACATAGATATATGCAAGCATACATGTTGTAATAGTGCCTAGATCCACAACTAGGGTTGGGAATCTACAGCGCAAAATACAATGCAGGCTTAGATATGAATGAAGTACAGCTGAATACAGTTGATGTCTACGTTATGAAGAGCTTGAAATCCAACGGAGCTACTTTATAGTGTGATATAAATATTTTAAAAATAGCTTATTTAATAGCTGAAAAAAGCAGGGGTCAGCTTCCTGTGAAAAGCAGGAGGTGCACAGCTTTAAATATCTAGAGTTACTTTGAGAACATGGGTGATTAAATTCTAGCAACTCTGCAATTTCAAATGCAATTGGAAGGAAAGGGCAAATAAAAAATACTATGTCATTTGCTCTGAAGTTATTTTGTGTCTTTTTCTTCTTTCTTTGTCCATTCTGTTTTATTTTATCTTCTTCACTCTCTTGGCTCCAGGCTTTGTTCAAGTTTCCACCATCCAAAGTAAAAGATCTTGTGAATATCCATCCATCTATCTATCTATCTATCTATCTATCTATCTATCTATCTATCTATCTATCTATCTATCTATCTATCCATCTATCTATCTATCACCTATCATCTATCTGCCCGCCTATCTATCTACCTACTTAACCTATTGTACCTATCTCTCCTCAAATACACATACATGAAAACTCGTTCTTTACACAGTACACAAATAGATAAATCCAGTGTTTTATCTCCCTACTTTTATAATAATTTTCCAACTAACATTTGACAAGGTGTCTCCCTCTTAGAAAAACAGACGTAGATGAGGCACTTTGGGACAGACTCTAATGGAATATTGAGGTGGTTTTGGTGTTTTGTGAGGGATGGTTTTTTTATTTGTGGGTTGGGATATTTTTGCTTGTTTGAGAGGAGGGGTTTGTTGTTTTGTTTGGTTTTTTTTCTTTCTGGGTTGGTGGTTGGATGTGGTGATCTTAGAGATATTTTCCAACCACGACAATTCTGTGTTTCTATGAAATACCAAGAAAACTTGTAATTAATGGCTTTAACTTCCCATCTTGTTTAAATGTTTGCATAATTCCAGTTTCTGTGAGACCCTGAAAGGATGTCAAACCCCACTGGTCAAAAGAGGAAAGCAAAAGAAATAGGAATACACATAATCAGAAAACATTATATGAGCGGAAAGGAAAAAATATTCGGGTTTAATTGGTAGCTATTAGAAAGTAATAACTTCTGTCTCTTCGCTTAAAAATGATTTTTAAAATCCCATCTCAATGGAATTTTCAGTCATTAATGGATGTTTCCATAATCTTTAGAGAGGAAAAGTGAATGGAGGTGTTAAATGCAAAAGTTTATCATGGGAACCCTAATTCTGCTCGCATTTTGTATTATCGTTGCCCTTATACCTTATTGGCATTCCTTTTTGAGAAAGGGGCTAGAAAAGTGGAAGCATTTATGTGCATTAAGAGAAATCAAATTGCATAAAACGCTGAGCAAATATGAACAACTGGACAAAAACTCAGAAAGTTCTGACCCATGTTCATGGCTGCCTGTACCTTTCTTGTTAAGCATTCCTGAAGATGTTAGTAAGTCTCGTCTCATAAATGAAGATCCACTCTCCTCTCCCCAGTTTTATGGCTAAACTCGTAGTAAAGCTGCAGCATTTTGCCCACGTCAGCACCTTAGACATCACCCACGAGACAGGACAGGATGCTGTACTCCCAGGAGTGGGCACTGGTGTTACATGTCTCTTCACAGAACAACAAAACCGTTGCATGTAATCAAGTAGAATATACATTAAGCACTTAATAAGGGCTATCTGCTGCTTGTATCTAAATGAGAATTCAAGCTACCATGTTGGTTCATGTTGCAGGTGGTACATGGTTTACAGCGAACGACAAGGGTTTTTGTGTGATGGAAATCAAAGAATCATAGAATCACAAAATTGTTAAGGTTGGAAAGGACCTCTAAGATCACCAAGCCCAACCTTCTACCCAATTCCTTCAGGATCACTAGACCATGTTCCAAAGTTTTTTGAAAACTTCCAGGAATGGTGACTCCACCACTTCCCTGGGCAGCCTGTTCCAATGTTTAACTACTTTTTCAGTAAAGAAATTCTTCCTAACATCTAATCTGAGTTTTCCCTGGTGCAGCTTCTGGCCGTAGAGTATAAGAGGGAAGGATGCTGGATGGATGCCTCTTTTTCACTCCCTTCCCAAATCCAAATTATCCAGCTCTGTGACCTGTAGTGGGTACCAGTCAGGTTGAGGGTTTTGGGGGAAGGAAGAAGGTGCTGGAAATGATGTGGTATTGTACCAAGCTGTGAAAATAAATATGTAGGTATTGTAGTGATGACATAATATTTTTTCAAATGGTGGTGGCCATGTGGGGGTTTTTGAGCACAAAGGTAATTATTCCCTTGAGAAAGAATAATAATTAGTACAGAGGAATTTGTTTGGTGGATATATATAAAAAAAAATAAACCTTAGAGGAGGTATGTCACTGAGTGGAGTCCCAGGGATATGCTGCCGAGTCTCTGTATTGCATCATATTCATAAAACAGTAAATGAAAATGGATGTGATGCCATTTACTGATGATGTGATGTTATGCTCAATAGTAAAACCGAAACTTGATTACAATGAGATATAGAAGAGCTTCATAAAACTGATCATGGAGCCACTAAATAATAAAATAACAGGTGGTATTCAATGCTAATAAATGCAAAGTAATATATATACATATATTTTTAAAATATCCTAAGTATATAAGCTTTTCTGTCCTTGTGTCTCACAAGATATGAGGTCAAACAACAAAAATTACAAAAGAGGGAAAAAAAAGTTGATTAAGGCTGTGGAGTATTTCCTGAATGTGAAGATAATTAAATAGACTGAACTTTTTAGCCTGAAAAAGAAATTATCAAGGAGGGATAAGGCAGAGATCTATAAAAGCACAG
Organism: Baryphthengus martii; assembly: GCA_013396935.1. Classification (NCBI taxonomy): domain Eukaryota; kingdom Metazoa; phylum Chordata; class Aves; order Coraciiformes; family Momotidae; genus Baryphthengus; species Baryphthengus martii. Next base: position 92,198 of record VWZK01010846.1, on the reverse strand, counting down.
AGAAGAGAAACGGAGAAAACGGAGGTTACTTTTCATTACTTCTCAAAATGAAAGAAAAAAGCGTCATCAAATAAAAATATTGAGCAACAAGCATAAAATAAAGAAGAAACTCAGAGTCACAGGATCTTGAGGCAAAAAATATATATAAGTTGCAAACGTAATAGGATAAACTTGCAGAAGAAACATCTATAAAAGGCTGTACAGCACAAAAAGCACAGGTTCCCAGATTAGGGACTTTGTAAACCCAAGCCTGTACCTAAAACCTGTTTATATCAGTGAAGCTAAAACCTAAGTATACCTCGGCCTAAAGTTCTTGTGCTTCTTCTAAAAACAAATCCCTTCACTTGGGGAGTTTTAATTTTGTGCAGATCTAGTCAAGAGACTTCAGTTAGCTTGGGGTTTTTTTGTTTTTGGTTTTTTTTGGGGTGAGGGAGGAGATGTAGACAAGCAGATGAAGATTTTGTGGCACATTTCCGGGTGAGAGAGCTGGATGACTGACATACATAGAATCTGTATCTAGAGGGCTACCTTCATCCATACACACAGCAGGCAGGTTTCCATACGACTGTGAAGGGTAATGGCATGTTAGTGGGCACCTCTTCCCGCAGGCGTATTCTATTTGCTCCCTGAACTCTGCTCTGGAGACAAATTCCCAAGCAAATGGGAGCAACACAAGACACTGTGTACCAGAGTGATGAGCTGTGCTTCCAGCAGCCCTGCTACTTGGTGGACAAGCTCAGATGCTGAATGCTGCACCTACATTTGCAGCAGAGAAAGGGAACAAAGCAAATCTGAAAAGCCTGTGCTGTTTACAGACCCTTCTCTGCTACACGATGTCACCCATCCGGGTCACAATTACTCTGAGCAAAGAACGTTTTCTATGGAGAAATCACAGCGAGTTAGGGAAGGTGTGCGAGGATGCTGAGCGAGAGCAGGGAGCTGTAGCTTGTATTTTGGTGAACTTAATGACTAGTTTTGAGGCAAAGACTTGAAGGCCAGAGTCTGACAGGCTGTCAGGCACTGATTGCCATTTTCATAAAGGGCGCTATGCAAGTGTAAGTGATTGATAGATTGATTGATTTATTTTGCTGAGGCTCCTTTGTGGTCTCCTGGGGGGATTTCTGGCCACACCTCTCAGGCTGAAAGCACTTGCTCTGCCTGCTGTTGCTTTTTTTTTTATTTGCGGGTAATGAAAATTTGTCATAAGCCTTCCCTTTCATCTGTACATGGCAGGCTGTCACACAGAAACAAGCCATTCTGGAACCTTGCTTCCTTCCAAATTGCTAAATATTTTTCTTCAAATTGCTTCCCTAATGGGCTGGTATAATAGGAGCAGCATGCTCTCTGCCCACGCTGAAGATGCCAGAGCATTTGTCCAGTGCACATGTGTGTTGGGCACAATAAACTCATTGCCTGGCCTAGAGACAGTGCAATACCGCTGCTGATCAAATCTATATCGCACATTCCTTGGGCACAATCATGCGAGTGATGGGTATAGACATCCATGCACACGGATAGGCACTTTTGCCTCCCCTAGGAAAATTTACATCTTCAGGGGGGCAGCCATCTATACATCCTTCTTTCCTGGGGAGGGCGCATTGATTGCATTTCATAAGGTGAGACACGATGGCAAGAGGAGGCGGAGGAGGCTACGCAGCCACCGAGCAAGCCATGTGAGCGGTGACAGAGCTGGGTTCACTAATGGCTTGGCCTGGCCAGCTTTTTATTGACTCCAGTTGCTGCTTTTTGGAGGGGCAGGCACCAGTGGTCCCCAAGGTCAGCAGTTCCATGTGCTCCATACTGAACTGTTGCGAACCCACTGCTTTATGAACCTAAGTGCTTATCCAGGAACAGAAGTGAATAGGTTGTGTGCGATAAGAAAATAATTTGCCAAAACTGCAACAATAAAGAAAGCCTGATGGGATCTCTTATGGTATGAATAGCCTGGAGCAGCTGCAGATTTCTCTCTGCTTTCACAATTATTTTCATTTTCATAACAACTAAAAAGGGAGCATTGTCCACAGGCTCCTACAGCCCGCATTTTCGTATCCAAATCTACTATTTCCATATGCATGTATATACATCTTGTACGTTGTGGCTCTTTCTGTATAAAAGACAGGAACAGAAAAAGAAAGAAAGAAGGAAAAGCTTTCTCAGATAAGAGGCCTGTTGACACACCAGCTTAACCTGTTCCTCCTTTCTGTTTCTCTCACAGCTTTCTTGCTGCCTTTCTGTGAGATCCCAGAGCAGTCATCCCAAGACACGTGAAGCGGTGTTTCCTGGGTGCTGTGCACAGGTGCCCAGGACGGCTGCACACCGGGCAGGTCTCAGTGCCGTGATGGAGCTCCGTGTCTGGGGGTAGTTGTCCTCCCACGATGTCTGCAGGGCTGGGAAGCTGATTCATATGCTATCACCCACCCTGTGGCAGGGTCTGTTGAGAAGGCTGAGTACATTTTTGCATGCTTTCTGTCTGGGTGTTACAGAGCAACTTCAGTCTGACAGCTGGCCCTGCACAGCCCTCCTGAGCTCACACCTTTCCCTACCTCCTCAATCAATCTATGGCATTTAGATGCTCTGGGAACACAACCAGGTCTGACTCTCAATCCAGTATTCCCCACTCCAAAGTGTCCTGGGGGTACAGGATCCGGTGGCAGACCCTATGCTATGACCCTCTGACTTGCCCACCAGTCCCCAGATTGAGTAGTGGTTTGCCCAGAGAGCGCTCCCTGTGACCTGAAGCCCTGGAAGCTGTGCCCAGGACTTCTTCCAAAAGCTGTGCCAGAGCCTGCTTCTTTGCAGAGGTATCACACACAGGGGAGGCCAGGTCTCTGAAGCTCTCTGAGACCATCTAAAACCACCAGAGAAGGAGTGATTCTTGAAAATAAATTCTTCTTGCAGTTCAATTCTGCATAAGGAGAAGACCAGACTCCAACCTTGGATGTCACAGCAGGGTCAGCTATGCAGAGTTCAGAAAATAGTTGTATAAAGAAAGACACAAAGAAATGACTCAGATTGTAGCCGATCGCCTTTCTGATTTCTCAGGAGGACTCCAGTGAATCAGGCTGAATGAGCTTTTTGTTGCCTTTACTGTTTACAGGAGTAGCTGAAGTCAGAGAGAGTTCTCTTGTCTTACTGCTGACAGCTACACTACGGCAGGGCTGTGGTGCTTTAGCATAAATGATCAATCTCATTTCAGTTCATTTTGCTAGAATTTAATTTTCACATGGCCCAATGTGACCACATCCCACTAATTTCCCACTTGGATATTTTCTTAAAACAGAAAGACCAGTTGAAGATTCTGCAACTCCTGTTGGGGAAATAATAATAATTTACATTTATTAAGTGTTGTTCTTCCCAAAGGATAGCCCAAATGCATTCCAAAATTTGTGTATGCAGGAATTCCTTCACCAAGGAAAAAAAAAAAAACGCAGCTGCTTCACTGGCACAAAGCAGCATTAGCACAAGTTAGGATAGGGAATGAATCAAAGGTTTAATGTTATTACATCTTTGCAGTTCCGTTACAGTAATGCCCAGAAGTCCCAGGAGGGAGCAAGGCCCCTCTTGCGTTGGGTGATACAAGTAGTAAGGTTATTAAAAGAGAACCAGGGAACAGAAAATGGTGAAAAGCACGCTAAAGGAAGAGTAGGAAGAAAAAAGAGAGTGATAGATAAAATGACATGTGATAGCATAGATTTAAAAGACGTGATGAAGTCATAGGATTGGAAGGGACCTGTTATGTTATCCCATATACTTTTATGTCCTAAGGCAGCTTCATTTCTATTTAATCACTAATAAGTATTTCTGTAACTTGTTCCTAATGATCTCCACTAATGAAGATTTTACAGCCTTCTGTGGCGGCTTCTTCTTAGCCTGTACTCTGTCCTTACCATTAACAGGAGCTTGAATGATTCTCACTATAACATAAACCTCTTCTCATCTTACTCACAACAAAATCTTTGCATGTTGTCATTTCTTTTGGAAAAAAAAAAAAAAAAGAGTCACATCTGTTAGTCAGTAGACTTCCTACAGAGGTGTTAGGGTGCAATTGTTTAACATCAGTGTTATAGCGGATGTGCTGTAAGATGGGATCTAGAGGAGGACATGGCATGGGGCTGTTTGCCTCCATGGGGAGCTGTGTGGGAAAGGTGTTTGTAGACCAAATGAGCAGAGGGATGCAGGCTACCAGGTTGGGATTTGCAGTCCTGTGTGAAAAGTGAGATGAGTGGTGATGGATCTTGGTGTTAAGACCAGAAATGTCCACCTCCATCTATGTAGATCATTCAGAAAATGTTTATTTCAATAGTCCATAGTGAAATCAAAACAGTAGTAACTGAAGCACAGACCTGGAGTGGACAGTTGGGGCATCAGTACCAGTGAGGGCTGACAGGAGAGAGGCTGCAGAGGTGGAGGACAGAGGGGAAGAGGTTGTGCTGGTCAGCAGCATGGGCTTAGCTAAATGGGAGACGTAGGAAATGCCACGTAAGTACAAGGAACAGTTTCAGGAGGAGACGATAAAAATGGCCACTACAACATGAGTCTAAACAACTGAAAGCTTAATGATATTATCATCAGTCAGAGGAAGAAACAAAAGGGTCTGGGAAAGGAAAACTAGTAGCTCCGTGGCCAGCAGGACCTCTGTGAGGAGAGTTTGCTGATGCAGGTGGAGATACAGGGCTGGGAGGAATAAAGGTATCCTGCAGATATCAATTTGTGAGCATTCAGAAAGAATATGTGTATTGATCTGGAGCCCCAGCTCACAAATATGAACAGATACAGGAAGATAAAAATCATTTCTTCTCTCATATTTTCTCCCACAAGAAAAGCAGTTTTAGGTGTTAATGTCCTCTCTACTGAGTCTCCTGCATCACCATCATCTTTGACCTGTTTTGGAGTACTGCTTGTTTGCCAGACAGGAGAATCTTTCTAGTTCTTCATCCATAAAACATACTAACCTCGATCCTGACAGTGTGCAACTAGCAGTCTACAACAGAATGTGATCTTTGGAGTATTTATCCTGAAATGAGATTTGTTAAGAGAGACTGAATAGATGCTGCTGAAAAATTTTACAAGTTTTAAAATTTCCCTTCATTTCCTTCTCTTTCTTTCCCTTCCTGGGGAATGGAGGATTCGTTGCACTTCACAGGCAATGTTCAGGGAACCCCAGCTGAAGGGCAAAGTTCATTTCAACATCGAGACCTCCTGTCCTTGGGCAGTACCCAGGGACACATTAAAACTGAGCTTTGAACTGACCCATGTCCCATCAATGTCTTTTGCTCTTCTTTAACCGCAGAACTTAGCAAGGCAGATTTGAGTTTCACCTCCACAGACCTAGATCCACTTGTTTAAGTAGAATATTTTTTTGTTTATGCTGGAGGCTAGACAACTAGGTTTACCTAGGGTCTCTTGTTAAAATGAGCCATCTGTGGCAGCTGTGGTAATTATACCCAGACTACTGTACCTTTTCATGCAGAGCTCTCAGATTTGTGTTGAGACTTTAAAAACAAGAGGAACAATGGCACAAGGGGAAAGAAAATATCTCCTTAGAGTGAAAACTATCATGAGATCCTCCCTTCTTTCCTTTTCAAGCCTTCCCTGGAATAACCGCAATCCTCAAGTTGCTTGAAGGTTCTTCCCTGTAACAAAGGGCTACAAAACTATCTGAAGGCAAAGACCAGATGCCGATCTGAGGTAAGTTTTGCACCTCCTCCACTTCAGTAAATGCTCACCCATACTTTACATTGATGAGCCAAGAAAACCCAGTATTTGTGCTACTCTGAAATCTAGGCTGCATAAACGCAGTGCCACAAGTACTACCATAAGAGTTAAGCCTTCTGCCCAGTTTTGATTCCCTTCACCCATTCTGAACACCTTTCTACCAGTACAATTTCCGCAGTAGCTGCAGGGGGATTTGCTCCTCCTGTCCCCAAAGCCATCAGTGCTGCAGTGAATACAACGCAGCAGGAATTGCTTCAGAGCAATGCCGGGTATTTCCTCCTCTCCAGGAGGAGCTGAGCACATTGCTCTGGGGAGAGTCAGACCTTTGAATTCTGTTGACTCTCCAGTGCTGTCAGAGTACAGACAAACTTCTGCATGGCATATGCTAATTCTCCCTCTCTTAAAAAGTTCTCCAATTAAACCACACATTGTTTTCATACAGTAGTTACTGAATAGTGGAGTATTTGAAAACCCAGGATACTGAGTGATACTTTGAAGGAAATACGGAGACCTTTAAGCTTCCAAGTTGTTGTAAATGTTGCCAAACATAATGATTTTTATCTCTAATCTTCTCCTTGCTAAAACGTAAATTTGAACAGATGGAAATAAGAAAAGAAAGATGATGGAAATAAGCATTGATGTTAGCAGCTGGAACTGACAATGACAAAAGCAGACATTGTTACTTTGAGCTTTCAGGTAGTATAGAGTATTGTCACATACTACAGTTCTCTTATTTTGTGTTTTTCACCGTGGATGTTCATATACTGTAGGAACAGTTGAGTCATAAGAGTAAGTCAAGTTACCATGATCAGGAAAGAACAATAGGTTTGATTCACTTCTGCTGTTTGTGACACTACCGCGCCAGAAAGTCTCCCTGAGCCGGTGGAAGGTCAGAGCAGTGCAAGGATCACAGCCCTTGCTGACTCCCTGAATGAGTACAGCTGATCTGGAAAAAATCTGTCACCAGAGCAGAGAAGGGTGTTCTCATTCTCCTTAGCTCCTCAGCAGTTTCCAAATCACTAACGAGGTGTTTCCAGTACCAGGATGTGATTTAATGCTCTCATCCACAGGGACAGTCATCTAATGAGCACCTATCCCGTTTGGTTCAAGAGCAAAACAAGTCCACCATGTCTGTTGTCTAAAAAGTCATGGATAAATAGTCCAATAACAAACAGTATGAAGTCATTTCCTGCACAAACTTACTGCACCCTGGTCTTTACCACAAGCTCAAATTTCTTGTGTGGGCTCAGATTTTAGCAAAGAATTACGGTATATTGCTTTCCATGAGAAGAATTTCCCACTTAACGGATCTCAGGACTCTATTAGACCCTTGGCTAATGGAAAACCATAAACCATCCCAGAGCTTTCTAGAACTCCATGGAGAGCTGAAAGTGCAGATATTTAGCCTCTTCAAGGGCCAGGGACTGACAGAGGACTCCTTAAAGGGATGCCAAGCTAATAGAAATTCCAAACAATTCCGTTTCAAACAATTTCTGAAGGAAGAGATATTAACATGAACATGATTTAATGGTATCATTAACTCTTCTTCAGTGATGTTCCATGGCTGGTACAATTGCAAGGCTGTGCATCTTGTTGCACGTGGTCCTGAAATTGTGCAAAGCAGCTGAACCCAGATGTGCTCTGGCCACCCCCGTTGTCGTCCTTGTCACACCCTCTATGCTATAAACAGTCGAGAGTTTGGCTTGTACCTATTGGACTGTTTCTTTGCCACTCGGGAACTCCCCAGTTGCTGGCTCCATGCATTTTTTCACTGATGGTGTGTCAGGCCGAACTTGCATCATCTATTAACATACTTGTACCTTGTCTGCAAGTCAAAGGAGAGTGGGGAAATGGGTCCTACTGCCACTGCAACATCTCATCAAGCATATCTCATTTATTTCGATTCACCATAGGCGCTGCAAACTTATGCATGGCTTTTCACTTTAGCCTATATACGCCACTTAATGTTGGAGAGGACCTGTCTATTGGTAACTGGTGCTTTTTTGAATGGCTGCTTGTGAGTAGTTTTTATTTTAATATTTCTTAACTCATCCCCTCCTAAAACAAACTCAGATTCATTCATTAAAATTAAGGCACTAAGATTCCATAGAGACAAATCCCAGAGAGGGCTGATAAATTACACAAATAAGCTGTATTTATAATACCTCTGATGCCTTGGAAAAGGCATTTTACAGAAGAGAAGCTCCAGCAAACTGATAAATGTATTCTCTGATACTGCAGCTAAGATGCATTTCAATACCTGAAACATCTGTTTGATACAAGCATACACTCGGCATAATATGAATACCTTAGCACCCGGGTACCTTTGCATAGCTCATCCCTTCATTTGCTCATAACCAGCAATTATAGCCCAGGCAGAGAGGAGCATGTGGTGGGCTGAGAAGGAGGGAGGAAGAAAAACATATAAAGGAGATGGATTTTTTTTTTTTCCATAATCTGTGCAGTTCTGACAGAGCATATGAAGATCTGTAAGCCACAGAGTGCCAGTGAGACAGAGACAGAGACACAGACAAAATTATTTCCTTTGCTGGGTCTTACATTTTGGAGTAGTGGCTGCCTTATTCACAGGACTTTTTTTCCCCAGATGCCCACCCAAGAACCATTCAGCTACATTTATTATTCTGTCAAATACAATGTGCAATAAAGAGCCAGTCTCCCCAGTGATGGGTACCTGTGTTCATAGCTCCACAGTGAAACACATAAATCACATGTGAAGGGCAATACACATGTGCTTTTTTGTTTCTTGTATCACCTTTTATTATCTTAGGACTGAAAAGTTAATAACCCAGTGGGTAATCATGCCATTATCAGTTTACATTGTAGTAAAGCCCATTCAAATGATGATTACATATGTTAATGAATGTCGTTATAATGCACTACACAGTACATTACCTTCAATAAATATAATTGTTTATGCACTTTAATGAGGGGATATAATGCCCCCAAAACTAATGGCATGGACTGAATTGTGATTTATTGCTGGAAAACTTTGCCATTAAGAAAGGAAATCTCGCAAACCCTTTCATGTTTATCTAACTTTTTTCCTTCTTTAAAAGCCGCCACTCATCTCTCCCTCCTTCTGCTTGCGAGGGGAAAATAGCTGTAAGACACTTCAGCAGTGTTCCTTGTCAATGCCTTCCTCCACCTGAAGAAGCAGGAGGTGGATTCATTTAGAAGGTTTAATGAAGATCATTATGTTTACCCCTTAGTAAGGCTTAATGCATTATCTGGCAACAAAGCTGATAACACGTCAGAATTTTGGCTGCAATTCAAGCAATGGGAAGTAAAAATGTTGGTTGTTAAACTACAGACTAGGAATAGAAAATAAGGTTAAAGATGACATTTTGGGCAATGGTCCTTCATCTAGCTATAGAATAGTCAGAGAATAGTTGGCTGTGCAGAGCATTCAAAGCTCTCCAGCTGGGAATGAAGAAAACTAGAGGTGAAATGCCACCTGATCTCTTCAATCTCTAGGTGCTTTCTTTTCCAGAGGAGTGAGATAAAACCTTTCTTTGTGGACTCAATAAGAAATGACAAAGAGACAGAGAATGCTAAACCAGGCAGCACTGTATAACTGGCTGCGGGTGCAGTAGGCTGAGCGAGATGAGCTATCAGCAACTAAACTGCACAAGACTTGAGTTTCCTCTTTAATTTCCCTCCACTTGGTTTCCTTCCTGAATGGCACCGCTGTGACATTTCCATTACCGGTGAAAAGAGGTGTACTTTGTACAGTAGTCTCTTCTCCTATTGAAGTCGGTGGCAAAAACTCCCATTGATTTCAATAGCAGAAGCAGCGAGGTAGCTGTGGGAGCACGGTCACTTCTGCAAAGAATTTGCATGCAACACCTCCTAATTTTGCTCTCTCATCAGTGTCATCCACTTTTCTTTTTTTTTTTTTTTTAAATTTCATCAAGTCTTAAACAATAAATATAATGATGAAATTTAGAACAAGTAATAACAATCATTCCTTTAAATGTTATTAAAATTCAGATGTAACAGCAGGGTGTATGTAAAAGCTGTATGTGAAGGGCTGGCATAAACTAAAGTAGTCTGAGGTATATTCCCAAACATTTGTACACGCTGTAATTACTCGAGAAACTTTTCAAGGATCACAGTCATGTTCCAACTAGTTTGAAAGTCAGTAGTGTAAAAAAACTTTGACATTGAGATGCAATTTGTGGTAAGATCTAATTAATTTTTTTGCTCCTAAGAATAATTTATTATTTACACTTCTTATTATATATGTATTTTAGCTTCATTAGTCTGCAATGCTGGAAAAAATTATACCTTCAAGTCCTATTTATCAAATTAATGGTGCAATTTCATAGTGACACATTCCACATTCATTAAACCAAGTACAGTAAAAATGCATTTAAATTAGATTAGTGTGATGTAATAACGATTCCAGTGTACAGGGTGATATTCTAGAAGTAAAGAAACACCCGGATTGAGTTGAAAGCAACTTCGAGATAATTTTTCAAGATTGATTTTGACACTAGTTTAAGTGAAAGAATAAGGACTAATGTCTCTTCCTCTAGCTCATTCCGTGTGGGAGTGCGGGGCCCTGGGCGTAATCATGGGATACAAGTGGCAGAGTCCTGGTGGGTGCTGCGGTGGAGGAAGCCACAGAAGGCAGCTTTGTCAGCCCCATGAAATGGCACAGAAGCAAGCCCGCCTCAATTCACCTTTTAGTGTTGCCGGCTTTGCACGACACCACAGAAATTGCTGCCAGTGTCTTAAAATCCTGACTCTCCAGGTTGTATTAGGCTGAGAAAGGCTCACACGCAGTATCACAGAATGACAGGGGCTGGAAGGGACCTCTGGAGATCATCTAGTCCAACCTCCCCTGCCAAGGTGGAGTCACCTAAAGAAGGTCGCAAAGGAACGCATCCAGGTGGGTTTTGAATGTCTCTAGAGATGGAGACTCCACCACCTCTCTGGGCAGCCTGTTCCAGATCTCCATCATCCTCAAAGTAAGTAAGTTCCTTCTCGTGTTTAGATGGAACTTCCTATGTTCAAGTTTATGTCTGTTACCTCTTGTCCTGTCACTGGGGACCACTAAAAAGACTAGTCTCATACCGATGCATGTACAGGTATGGATGCCTGGATGTAGGACCTCTCAGAGATGCCACCCATGTAATTTTGCCTCCCATATTACTGCTGTCTGGCAGCATATGAGCACTCTCCAGGCCAGAGGCCCTGAGTGAATATCACTCCATTTCCATCAGCTTCATCCAACTCAGCAATCCTGACTGTGCAGTGAAAGAGCAACTGTAGGTGGGTGCCAAATTCATTGCCCACAAGGGGCCTGTAAAATCTTAAGTCCTGCTTCCTTGTACCACATAAACTGCCTACTTCAACAACTCCAGTGTGAAAGAGCCAGAAACTCCTTTCACCTCACCATCATGTCTTTTAACATCAAGTTTTAATTTAGCTCATTCCCTGTAGCTTAACTTTCCTGGCTTGGGCTGATGAGCGAGAGTCCCTAGTAAGCATCAGGTTGATGGAGTTGCTGGCCAAGGTGTAAAACACCAGGAATCCGCGTCCTGAAACTCTGATTGAGTCAGACTGGGGCTGTATGTCCCCTCTCTCCACATGTCGGTACTCCTGTTGCAGGCTTTGCAGCCCAACAGACAAGTGTTTTCAACTGGCTGACACTCAACCTCACACTGCTCCAATATCACATTAAAGAAGAAAATTAAATCAGAATAGCTCCTTAATAAAAAAAAATATCTCTTCCAAGTATCCACAGGGAGTTGTGTATTGTGTGCATCTGTCTTTCAGACTGCAAGCCTTCAGGGCAGTGACTATCTTTATTTCTGAAACACAAACAATATTAAAACACCATTGGCACTTAATAAATCAGCAAAACTACAATCATTACACAGGCCTCTCGGTGAGCCACCAGTTACCTTAACACATTAACAAACGGATATCCTTTGCTTTTTGGTGTGTGGCTTGTGAGGAGTGTGCAGTGTGATGACAGACTGTGCACCCTGGGTTTTACAGGATGCTGTTTGCTCACCAATGAAGCCCTGGACCACTGGGGGCACCGCTGCAGAGACCTCCTCAGACACTTCTGTACTGACCCAGAGGTATGCTCTCATCAAGGGGATACAAATTCATTCTCTATCTGGTATCTCTTGAGATAGGGTGCAAAGAAAGATGGGAAAGATTATTGCAAGACTACTTGGATTGCCAGTTTAGAGGATTTCGTGTTAGCAGGAATTATCGAAGACTTGCACCATGGTGGTACGGAATTGTGCTGGCCAGGGCTGCTACAAACCTTACATAAGAGACAGTGTCCCATGGTCACCACCCCGTAGTCAGTTCTGAGAAGACTGAACTTGTATGGGTTATAGAAAAGAGCTGGAGCTGAGCTACACTGATTTTAAATCAATAAACAGAGAAATGGCAATAGAGTAGGAAATTAAGAATCTTCTGGGTTGAACTGGGTGTGCATTACTAGCAAGGTAACTGCTGCAGTTTTGAAGGACTACATCAGCCCTCTATAAACCCAAATGTCATTTACAGACTTCAACCTACAGATACCCTTGACTAGAAAAAAAGGAGGTTTTAGAATTTTTCCTTTAAAGATCTGCTAAAAGATGAGTTGAATCACGATGCACAAATTCATGTATTAATATAAACAATTAAGCTTGATTAAAAAAGAAATCAATTTTACCTTTGGTCTCACTGACCTCAAATTTCTCAGGGTTGTTTTCCCAGCCCTAAGGGCCTGAGCTGTGTGTCCTTTTGACTTCAGCTTCTCAGCCTGCCATCCCCAGGCATATCCTTTCTTCCATGCTTACCCCTCCCCTTCTTCCAGTGGCTACAGGCTTATTTAAACAATTAAACCTGTATGTCCCTACAGAAAGCAAGGGGCAAGATACAACCAAGTCAACCTGAGCACTTAGATACAGGGAGAGCATATCAAATTAAACAATTGCTAAAAAAAAATTTTAAAAAATCAAACCTAATCTGATATTTGCATTTGCTCATCTATCTCAATTGAAGATTTCTACTATCGTGCGCCATATGGTGCTGTGTGAGGCTATAAACACGCTGCTTTCCCAGACCCATTTCTAATGGCATTTCCCATCAGTAAACAGGTGCTCCTGGCTTCTCCTGGGCCTCTGAGCTCAGAAAACTTGAGCAGGCACCTTTGTGCACCTACAGAAAGCAAATGCAACATGTCAAAGGGCTTATTTCCCCTGCATCAGAGAGAAGCTGCATTTCCACATTATGTGCAGGACAGTGAGGTGCCCCCTGTTACAATGAGCATCTCTGGCAGCTTTCTTTCTCCATACCTTTCCCTAACATCTTCATGCTCATCAAGAGGGCTGACCCAGTAGCCAGAGGCTCCTCCTGTGTAGATTCTTTGCCCTGGCCTTGAAGTGCCATATTCCATGGGACGTCCCTGGCATGACTGAGTAGGTGTTTTCTCCTGCTTGCTCTTCCACTGTTCTCTGTCGGGCTAACGAAAAGGGAGCAGTCAATGCATTCCCACAGGGAAAGGGTTTTTACTTGGGAGGAATCTGAGAAATCAGTCAAGAAGCATGAATGCCACCTGGAAAACCTGGAAAGGTCTTGCGAAGGTCTTACTTAACAAGGTCTCTGGGCTTTACCTGTTTCAGTGGCAAATCTCTTTGTCATTCTCCTGTAGGAACCGAAGCAGAGTGATGGAGCACTATGCCAGACTGCAGTCTGCTGCAGCCTAGGGCCTTCACACCCTCTCTGCATTTATTTAATGTGCTGGAGTTGGGTTAGTGCTCCCCGTACACTGAGAACGAGAAAAGGAAAGCACTGGCAGTATCAGTAGCACCAGGGTGTACGTTATGAGGCTAATCCGAATATTACCTTACAAAGGTGCTATCAGCCCATTGCCGTAGACTGGGGACAAGAGCTCAGGCTATTCACGTCAGGTGACCATGTTTTCAAATCCATTGCAACGGTTCAAAAATATCCAAAAGGTTAATATATTGTTTATACCACATCAGTGATGCTAGGGGGAATAACAACCTTCAGTAAATCCTATTATTTTCACAACTATACTAATAACATGAGAAACTATAGATATAATAAAAGTTTATATCTATAGTTGCTCTGCAGACACCTCCTCTGGTATGGTATAAATATAATATATGAGACTTGGTGGTGTAATACAATTTTTATTTCAATTTTTTAGGGATGGCCATGCACATCCATAACTCATGAAAATAAAAAGTGTATTACACTGCCAACTGTTACATATTCCCTAGTAAAGCAAAAATGGCAAGATAAATTTTATTTTCTCTTCTCCCCACCAACAAAGTGTCTAGCTGATATGGTGATGATGAAGTGTTAGGATAAATACCATTTATCTGAACACTTCCTATGCCATAACCACGTCTGTCCTCTCTATTTGTCGGTCCTGTCTATTTGTCAAATGGTGGATACTTTCTTTTTTTCCCCTGCATGTTGACTTGGTTTTAATTTTATGGTTCTCTAATTGTTGCTATTCTCCTTAGGAAAGAGTGGGAAGAGAGACTGCTTCTTCCTATGCCCTGCTCCTGAATTTTCTCAGATACATTCTCTTCGGGTTTTAAAAGCTCTAACATCTGTGTGGGACATGGCTGTTGGCTTGGTAGCATCAGCAGCAATTCTTAAAGATGTGCGAAACGGTGTAAATGAAGAAGTATCCCAGCTGTGTGTTGTGCATAAGTGGAACAAGAACTTAAAACCCCTATGATTCATAGGTAGGGCTGGGGAAAGAATTAGAAACTCAAGTGCAGCAGGCTAAGACTCCTATACCTAAGAGAAATGGAACAAATATGTCACTCCCATACTATAAAAAGGCAAAAAGCAATAAAGTCCTGCTTTATAAAGATGGTTTTATATTACAGGCAGCTCTTGAGTATCCACATAGCAATGAATCAGATGGCAGATAAACTGTGCTGGGTTTGCAGGGGCACTCCATGTACTGCTGCATAGACTACGAGCAGACCAAGGACCACTGGGAACTGGGGTCGGAAGATCTCTACATGTGACAGTGGGACAAGGCTGGGTCCAGCTCAGCTGAGATCTGTCAGCATGCTGTGCCGCTGCTGTCAAAGCTGAGCTGCCTCCTGCAAAACTTGCTTGGCTGGCTTTGCTCTCTTCCCTCTAGAAACTTCAGTTTAGGGAGAGGGTGGCTCATTTGATTTTTGACAAGCCAGCCCTGCACTAGCGGGCATGGAATGTCTGATTGGCTGCTCCTCCATCTATGAAGCAGTCATGAACCTCTCCACAACGCTACAACAGGAGCAAGAAACTTTAATCCTTGGGAAAGTCCCCTTGGTGACGCTGCTGCCAACCACCATTTTCTCTCAGCATGCACAATTGATTAGCATAATTAAATTAATCTCAGGCAAATGTTCCCAACATGCATTTAGTTTGAAGTTTGCTACATCTGTATTGGATGTGAAGTAATCTGTCACTTGTAGGGTTTTCATAAAGGCGTCAGTTGGTATCATAAAATTATTACTTCCTCTTAAAAATCTCACATCTTCAGTTCGCTCTTCCATTTTTCTCCTTCCTTTCTTTTCCTTCCTCCCACTCCCCAGTCCTTCCCTTCCTCCCTGCTTTCATCTCTCTCAGCCACCCCCTTCTCTCCCTCTCCATGTCCTTGCCCCTTTCCCCCCGCCCCCCACCCCCATTCCATGTCTGCGTGAAGGGGTATCAGGAGACCTTGGGTCAAAGACCAAGGGATGCCGTGTCAACTGTCACTTGAAAGAAACAGAAATTTGAGCTTTCCTTCTCCAGAAACAGGCTGAGTTCTCACCCCGTATGGAAATCTGCCTGGAGCACCAGTGCCCTGTGGCTCTCTCCTGCATAGAATGCATCCACTGCCTCCTCACCTGGAATTCCAACCTGGAGTTAGAATAGGAAAAAGGAGTTCGCACTGTACAGATGCAGAAAAAACCCCAACTTCCTAGATCTGTAGAGTTAACTGCAGACACACAATGATCGATAACAACCATTTGATTCCCTTTAAGACAAGTGTATAAGCACAGGCCTATGCCCAGGCAAGGAAAGAAGCATGCCCAAGATGAGGAAAATGCAGGGTTTGTCACAGGCCAGCTGATGATACGGTTTGCATTACAGCCCCAGCATACTAATACCAGATCACTGCACAGGTGGGAGGGAGGTGTTTGAGGGCCAGTGAACACAAAATTTTATCAATGTGTCACAATTGCAGGAACACCTGTGCTAAATAACTTTGAATGTTGTTCCACTGAGAAAAGTCAGTGCTCAGTGGCCCTCAAAATTTCTCATTTCTTACCTGCAGCGGGGTGGTCTTATAGTGGAACAGTGGTTGCACAGAACTTCCTAAACATTTTCTCTTTCTTCTCCTTTAGGATGCCTGTCACACAGATGCACAGTCCCTAAATTGCCACCTTCCTGTCTCTACATTTTTCTTTTCATTTCTTTTCTTCTTGAGCAGTGAAAGATGTTAGGAAAGGAGTGATAAAAACGCGTGATAAAACAGCATCGTTGGGGAGATCTGCGCTTTGGAAATACAGGGACAAAGTCTGCACTCAAGCGAACTCTCCATTGATGACAATGAGTTATGCCTCATGACAAAAGGCAAAGGAGTCCTTAAAAATGCACTCGCCTAATTAAGGTCCTGATTCATCTGGAGTGCCTAATTTAAAGCAGATGACTCAGTGTTGATGGTGCTGCACTTTAAGTTGGGTACCTGCCTAAGTACTTGGCTGAATGGAGGCCCAAGCAATGTATCTTCAAATGAAATAGTAGTGAAATACGACAGCCGTTCTAACCACTATATATAATTGACTAAAAAATCAAATCACTGAAAAAGGTGCTGCGCTTAGAGTGAAAAATAATAAATAAATGACTTACAGATTGCCTGCATGACAGTCTGCAGCACAGCAGAACTCAGAGAATTCAGCTCCCATTTGAATTCATGGTAAAGCAGGGACTTTTGAAACTGCTAACTTAACCAAAAATATATATTGTTAAAGCCAATAAATTTATTTTTCTGTTTCAAAGTCCCTGTTTTGCTATATGGAGGAATAGAATCTGAATTTTCTGAATCCTCAGCATCATAAAATCTGGAGTGCCTGCTTGGGGAGGTGTCAGGAAAATATTGGTTCCCATTCTAGGCTTATGTTATATTTACACTGTGCCTCACTGAAATACTAAAGCAGTAAGAGATCTTATAATTAACCTTTTCAATTTTTCCCTTAAGAAGTATCTGGTTCAATGAACTGCCAATCAGCTCTCCCACTTCCTACTAGAATGGGGGCTAATATGCGGGACAGATAAACGAGTTCAGTGAGAGGATAGGTGATACAGGGCTACGAATAGTATAGAATGGTAAATATTGAGTATGTTTTATGTAAGGACAAATTTTCAAATGCTCTGTGGCTGCTTTTCAGCTACATCAGTCCTCTCGTTCTGTGTCCCTAGTTCTAAGGGCACGCACAATTATTAGTGCCATTATATGCCCACTCCTCCTTCGTGGGAGCAGGTTAGGTCACTGGAATTGGTTTGCAGACACGTAAACCTGATGCTTAAAGGTATGTAGGCGTGTAACTGCCCTTCATGTCGTTGGGTGTTAGGCAATTAAAAACAAGGTGGGTGACCAAACATCTTTACTAAATGCTAAAATGATCTCAACTGCGCAATAATAGAAAGCGTCACAGCTTAGTGCTTGAAACATTATCCTGTTATCTTAGAATTTCAACTTCTATAAATGTAGGTCTATTCACAGTCCCTAGTGCTGCAACTGACTGCATTATTTATTATTTATCATTATTAATTATCACAATGTATTATTTATGCCAAGCAATAGGTAAGCACAGTATTTTGCCAAGAAACATCCTTCACTCTCACACTTATTAATTTCTAGAATATTCCTGTGCTGTTTGATTTGGAAGTGAATCAAACCACATCTAGGTATTAAAAGGAGAGACAATGAAAAACTTTAAAAGGTCTCCTTTTTTCAGTTGTGAGAATCAGGTGACAGTCTGGGGTTCCAATCAAGGTCGATGCTCTCCCTTCTAAACCTTGACACTCATCCACCAGGAAGAGATGTCTGGCCTTTAGGATTGGTCTTGTGCCCTAAGAGCGCTTCCCTGATCCTTCTGAAGCCACAGTATAAAAACCAGTGTCTGGGCTGCTGCTAGAGGTCACCAAGTGGAACCAAATTATCCGATTGTGGACATCCACTTATTGGTGTCATGATTTCCCTTTAGGTTTATTGTCTGCTAAGCTGTGCTCAGTATTTCTCCACAAGAGGAGGGCCCACTACTATATTGGTCTCTTATATACGTAGTAATAATGTGCCCAGAAGGGTGTACATTTGTACAGATTAGTACTGAAAGAGCTATAAACAAACAAAAGCTTTCTATAAGGCAGAATATTCAGAGTTGCTATGACTCTGAGATACGCCTGCATTTCTAAAGCAGTTTTGATAGTCTCATATTGCAACTCAAATAGCTGTTATCTGTAAATTAATTTATGAATAAAAACGCCTTGTCCTAGAGTTATGGCAATGGGTGAGGTCTCGGACAATTTGACATCATCAGCTGAACACAGGTTGAGAGGAGAGCCCTAGAGGTCCAAGGCCTCCAAAGCCTGCCCTCGTTACTTGTTATTATATCACAACTGTGCTACTTAATGACTCCCTTTTTAAATAAGTGAAGCACAGTTACAAATACAGAGAGAGCTCCTGTTCCAGGAAGCTCACAACACACCAAGGTATAGCAGGCTGGTGAAAGAAGCGGGAGGAGCAGATTGAGCACACCTACAAAAATGCATTGCACTTTTCACACATGCAAAAAAGCTGTAATCAGCTATATTTTTTATCACCATCAGAAATCAATACCACTATCAGAAATAAATATACTGAAAATAAATGGGGAAAATTTTTGAAATTCGCTTGCATGTATATTCAATAAACAGAATCCAAATAGGCAGGATCAATTTTCTCGAAAGGTTTATTGACGTAATGTCCCAGCTAAAGCATCTTTTAATCATAACAATGATCATTCATCAGCCCATGGGAGAGCCTTCAGACTTTCCTGAGCTGATTCATTCAAGTTCTACTCCAAAACACAAGGCTAAGGATGAAGTTTGAAATGTCTCACCTCGCCACTGCAGCTTCTACAATCCACCAGCATCACCGTATGCTGAGAGAGAAGGCTGCACTGTTCATCTGGGCTGTGAAGGTCAGGAGACCTCAGTGTGAGCTGTTGCCTTAATGCTGAGCAGCATAAGTTGAGCTCTTTGCCAGGTGCCTGTACAGTTGAGCCCTGCATCTAGTCAGGAACAATGTAATGCCTCCTGCAGTGAGTGGAGAGGTACAAACCAGTGAGGACAGACTAAACGTTTTATGTTGACTGCTGATGCCACAGGAAGGTTGTTGTCTCCTGTACTACAATGGCTTTGTGCCACTGCCTTCTGGGAAAATAAAATCAGCACTGCAAGGTATTATGGGCTTCACTTTCCATAAAAACAGGATGATAAAGTCTCCCTTCCTTTGTCTGGGCGGAAAACAGGGGTGGTTCTGCTGAAATCAGCTGTGTTACAACAATGTAAAACTGGTCAAAGTAAAGGACTAGCTTAGTGACAATGCAAGCTTTTCATGAGCTTGGCAGTTCATTCTCCAGCTCCAATAATGAAAACACGGAGACGTGCTAAAGCAGCACGGGTTCTTAAATTCTTTATCATCTGGGATCACATCTTAATAGAAGGACTGACTGACGAATGCTTCCCTTCCCATTCTCCCATCCAAAAAGATCACCTCCTCTTCCACTTCCTGTCATATATGCTCACTATGGCAAAGCAATAGTAATTACAGGAATATTAGGGAAGCAATGACCACATTTTAGCTATCTTCTAATGAAATTCAGCAGCTGAAAAAAAAAAGGGATAAGAGCCAATAAAGTGTAACCTGTTACCTCTACTGCACACCACAGCTTGGAAACTTGTGCATTGGAAGTCAGAAAAACATTTCCGCTGACTTAATACTATTAGGTTATCTTGTCCCGTGTATTGCCAGCTGGGCAATACCACAGAAAAGGTTTGCGCTTCTAAAATGAAGCTGATTTTTGGTTAAGAGGTCTATTAAGAGAGATGGAGCAATTTCTGTTAACATTACAGCCACATGGACATAAAATGATTTCCTGGAGCTTTCTTCAAATTCTTCTCTCTTGAAACTTCTGTGCAGGTCCTATTGGAAATGCTCTAGAATCATTTACCTGTCTGCAGAGGTCTTGCCTTATAATACCCTGCCAAAAAGTGTGCAAAATGGTCAGGTAGGTGGATGGCTAACCTCACTCACCTTCCCTCAAGAGTGTGCCAGAGCAGGCTTCTGACTGCTTCATTGGTAACACTTCCACCTTTGATACCTTAGACATTATTCTCAGCAGATGGCAACAGTGAGGGACTTCTTTCCAATAGTTTGTTTTAGTTTATCTCTATGTATCCGAATTCTCCCAGGTCTGCTGGTCTGTGCTCTGCTAGTGTTAGTGACTGGACAGAAAGGTCTTTGTGGTGTTGCTGCTTCTTTCTGCAGAGTCAAAGGGATCCTGTGTTTTCACATTTTCCAAGGGCTTCACTTGGTGACCTAACTTCATGTTGCCCTCAAGCTGCCAATGTCTGAGAAATATGTCCCTTTCGGCTGCTAGAACACTGGCTTGTGTCACGCCTCCTCTCTCAAGTGCATTTTGGTGTTGTGCTGTGATTAAACCTGTGCACTGCTCTACCAGTGACTCAGCAGTAGGTGACCTCTTCCCCATTTTTCCCAGTATATAATCTAAAAAAGTCACCTGATAATGGTTCATGTTTATTGGTTTCTCTATGGCAATGTGCATTTCCCACTGGTGGCAAAATGGTTTTGACTGTATGTTTCCAGCACTTGGTCATGATTCTTCTGCCTAATATCATGACTTATCACTGTTGTTGGAAATACCTTGCAGCTGTTGTATGATCCAACTGGGATCTAATTGGTCATCAGTCTAATAACATAGCTGCAAATGGCTAGTTTCTTTCTTCTGCCATGCATGGTAATTGAGTCTCCAAATCTGTCAACAGCCTCCTGGTAGACAGCCTTCTCTCCACTGGGCAGCTCCATGCCCTTAGACTCTGAAAACGTTGCTATTTTTTCCCCTTCTGGGAGCTGACACATTCAGACATTACAGGATTATTTATTCCTCCCCTGCTGTTCATAAGCTGAGATTTTTTCCTGGTGTGAGCACTGCCTGTCACAATGTTTATGTTTGGCCATGAGGGCAGTCTTTGGTTGACATCTACCTGCTCTTCCAAGAGCTGGGAACATCAGGAGTTAAGAACATGAAAGGAATCACTAGTATCATTCTGTCCAGCTTTTTCCAAGAGCAGGCAGCTACCTCTGCAATCAACAGCTCACCCAGAATGACCAAGAGGGCATCTGCTTCACTCAAGCCAAGAGATTTTCCCCTCCTTGCAGCACATTATAGATACAACAGCAGACCAACAACTATAATGTGCCATGGAGAGAGGGAGAGTACAAAAATCATGCATGTCATCAAGGTCTGTGAAATATCAAGGGGGTCATTAGAACAATGCCAAGATAATTCTAAGAGTGGATGGTGCAGCTCTTTTGCTCCTCTTCCAGGTTATTGTGTTTAGCAGTTAATCACATTTCCTTGTGTCCTGTGGATCTCAGTGGCATCATATTCATGTACCATGTGGATTCCATGTCAGTAGGAATAAACCTTCTCTTTATTAATAGTATCACTTATTGCACAGCCACATCTGTAGCATCCTCACAGCAGACATATAGATTGATATAATGGTTTTTCTTCCAAAGTTTTCCCTTCTTCAATCCACGCATATTTTTCCAAATTGTACAGGGGTTGGTACATACATTGCTGAAGTGAGACTTCTCTGCTCTGCTTTAGATATTCCCAGTCTTAACATCTAGATCTAAACTGGATGTCTAGGATCACTTTGTACGAAGGAAAAAAAGTGCAAATTGCGGTTCCTAAGGTGGATGTCAAAAGCAGGGGCAATGAGCCATGTCTTTGAGATGCCTGTTTCCTTCCTTTAACTCCAAATGATGTCTACATAGCCAGAGGTGCATGTCTACAACATAAGTGCTGAGTGCCTGAGAGTCAGGTGGGATGAATCCCACTTTTCCTGGAATAGCTGAGGGAAAAAAGCCTCCCTCAGACCTTCTCTGCCAAGACAGAGTTTATCTTTACAGCCTCTCATCTATAAGTTTCCACTGTGTCACACTGGTGCCTGCTCTCATTGCAGCATCTGTACTGAAACAGACTGAAAAATTGAAGGAAGAATATTGAATTTGCTTTGATCCAGCAAATTCCCGTGTGATTCCTGTGACTAGACCAAAAGTTGTGTGAACATGGCTTTGTCTTTTTCATTCCTAGCTGTGCATAGCAAAAAAGTCTAAGTTCCAGTGAAAAAAAAGGGTTCTTACTTACAAGGAAATGTCGACACGGATTAGCAGATAAGACTTGCTCCAAAGATACCAAGGGTCAAAATAGGCAAGACAAACATAGGTGGGAGAAAAAAAAAGGAAATTTGGTTTAGCAATAGTATTCCACGTGACAACTCAGTAAGAGTACATTTCAAGTATTTCATGGATTTTCTTCATCTTTCCCAACAGCCCTAAATAAAAACGCTCCAGAGCACAAGCTAAGAAATGGAAGTGTTCAAGGAGACAGTGTTTTAAGTCCATCGGACTGTTGCTAGATGAGTGAGGCAGCTGCACCATGCACCAGTATCCTTGGTGTGGGGGACAGATTTCTCTTGGCCTGCTGTCCTGCTCCAGGTTCCCTCTAGGTGCAGTTCTCAGTGGTTTTGCCCTGAGAGACCAGGTCTTCTTTCCAAAGGAAAGGTTCCTCCTTTAGAGTCTGACCTTTACAGCTATCCAGTGCTTTGAAAGCGTTAAACAGAAATCTCTGGGTGAATGTCCTTCTCTCTATATTAGCTTCCTGCAGTTTGCCTGCCCAGCCCTTTCTGAAACCTGCTTCCAAGACTAGTACTGCTGTGTGAGTGCTTTTAACCCAGGCCTCATAATACAGAGCTCACATCCAGCTGCTACAGGCAAGAACAAATTTTCACCTGTGCTCCAGTGTGAGAACAAATTGCCTTATCTGCATGGGACTCAGAAAGGAGCTCCAGGAAGAAATGATACAGCCCAGTTCTCTTGTTCATGGAGTTCAGTTAACCTTTTAATGAGCCAATGATTGGTTTTCCAGTCTTAAATCTGTGCATAGTTGCAATCTGTGCATAGGTTGTGCATAGGTTGTGCAAAGTTTAAACTTCTTAGGTTGATGTCCAAATGCAAACTAAGGCAACAATGATGTTACAGAGTTTCTCCTAAGGATCTCCACAAAGATAGATATTTTCAGTAAGCAGCTCCCAAAAAGCAGAAGAGATATTTTTAAGCCATTGAAAAGCTGTTATCAGAGACTCTCATCACATTGTAGACAATTAGCATAGGGCTGAAACAGGAAAGTGTGTGTTACAATTTCTTGTTATTCAAAGTTAGCCTTTACGCCTTCTAATATGGAAGACCATCAATGGACTAAAATTCTGTGTGCAAGGACACACCTGCAAACTTCCATAATGTCCTTGAAAGAGCATTTATGATAGCAACAAAATCTGAGCTATCTGCCTAACAGGTGCATTGATACTCAGCACACAGCTATCGTTGCAGCTGTATCAATCCCAAGATCTCCCTCCTAAAACTTCAAGCAACTCCCAGGGATGTTGGGGAGAGAATATAACAGGTGTTGTGAGCACTGGTCTAGTCCAAGACAGATACGGAAATTCTGCTTGGCTTCCCTCCTGCCTCCCATGTTCGCTGTCCTCACTGCACAGGCTGGGGCTGCAGCCTGCATGCTGGTACTGGAGGCAGCACTTGTATTTTATCATCACAAGTTGCTGACTACAAGGACTGCCTGCTTTAAATGTATAACAATGCTGCTCTCATTGTAAATCAGACTTTCTTGGTAAGCTACAAGGAAGACAAAATCCTGACGTCTCTGGTGTACACTTTTTTCATATTGGATCACCAAGATATTTATAGGGACAAGCTGTATACTGAGTTATAAAACAAGACACCCAGTTCATGAAGGGGACATTGAATGTGAAATCAGTATAATTTCCTAATTTCTAAGTTAATTTGCAGTTTTAAAGAGTGGTCGTAATGCTACCTTAACATTCTTGGCATGCAGTCACACTGACTGGGCCTACTGGACTCATACCACTCTACTTGAAGAACCACATGTCCCCTGAGGAGCTGGTCAATGATTCAGAATATAAGAGCAGTAGGTTGGAGTGAAAACAGATAACTCTGTAGAAAAAGGTCCCAGAGAAGGCATGTCTTCTTGGGAACAAAGCCAAACATCTGGCAGGACCAGCTCTTCCACCCACAAACAACTTGAGGTCAGAGATGTGCCCTAGAAAATCCACCTCTGAGGGAGGAAAAAGTGCCAGGGACTCTTCACAATCAGCCACCACTTGCAAAAAGAGACAGTCTCAAGATGGCAGAAGGAGAGTCTTTGAGCAGCAGCAACGCTGAGAGATGTCTGTGAAGCAAGGCAGAGGGGTGGGAAGGAGAGGCTAACGGAGTAGGGTGACTGATCACCTCTGAGGAAGCGCTCAGCAGAGATCCAGATGTTAAAATTCCAGGGCTCCAGCAAGGGTATGAAAAAGCCACGCAGTGCCACAGGAGAAAGAGAAGGAGCTAAAAATAGACGAACCATCCCCTTCTCCAGGCATAAATACGAGGCAGAGCAGGGAGAACTCTGAGAGGCGGTATTTACGAGAAGTATGTGGGCGCTCCTGGTGGTAAAGCCCTTCCCATGTCACACGTGCAGGAGAAGGGGCAAAAGTATATTCTGCCCCTCCAGTTGAGCTCTTTATGCCATTCCCAAAGATAAGCTGGCAGAGCATACTTCTTCCCATCCTCTCAGGGGCTTAGCTTTTCCATTCAGGGGGACTGTGAGGCCTAGAGCCCAGTCTTACCTTGAGCCATCTCTGAAAGGCTGCTGTGCTGTGCAAGTACTTTGCCTCCAGTACAATCCTCAAACTCTGTTGTTACAAAACAGCAGGAAACCTTTAGTCACTGAGCTAGGTGCTAACATGGAGAAGCAAAACAATTTAAGCAGATGAGCAGTGCATGAAGGTTTGGGAGACAATTACAGAGCATACAAGAGTATGTGCAAGGAGTTTTGTAACAGACCCAGTTGTATATATTGAATATGCCCTTTTCCTGCCTGTTTCCTCAATTTGCTATTGCTTAACTTTTGTAAAAGCAAAGTGGACATTTATCTTAAGGAGAGGCTTGAAGGAGAGGGTGGAAGCTTTGTTAATCAATTGGAGAGGTGTCCTAAGTTTAAGAGATCGTATGAAAAAGAAGCTAATAAATGTTGGTGCCATGCTACACTGCAGATTCAACATGAAACTCAACAAAGTTTGTCTGTGTAAAAGTTCCTGGTGTGTATTCATTCAGACCTGGAGCAGATTTGAATCAAAATTTAAAAGTGCAGTTTCAAACGTTCAAACATCAGCCCTGAAGTATGATTCAGACAGGATTCTTATAAAAAATCCTCTTAAATACAAAGTGCCATGTCACTCCAGCTCCAAATGCCTCTTCAAGTGCCTCTAGACAGTTTCCCATTACTTTATCTCATGCTCATCCCTTTGTCAAACCAAGCTTTACTATGCATCTGCTAACAATAAAAATGTCAACCATTGACTGCCAGCATCTTGACTTCCAAGTAGTTTCAGAAAGGACCCTTCATGTCCCCTGATTCTCTTTCTGAAGTTCTGGCTGCTCTGCTTACATCTTTCCCAAGAAACAGCTTCACAGAAGAACAGTAAACTATTTCTTTAGAGATCCAGCTACTTTCCTATGGCATTGGCCAAAATGATAAGCAGATACTGCTCAGTCCTGACTTCCAGCTCTGCATCTGGCTTTGCAGAGGTGGAGAGGAAGGATTCTTTCCTTATCTGATGGCCCCTGCTTTCTTCGGACAGCCTAAGCATATAGCAGTGGCATCATTCTTTTCCTGTCAGAAAGTGGTCCCATCCTCCAAATACCGACGATGGCTTTTACTGCCTTGGTGGACAGTATTTTCTACTAACCTGAGAGTCAAAGCATCAGGTCTATAAGTCTTTTCCTCTTGTATAGTTTCTGAGGAATGGATAAAACCAGCTTGTGATAGAAAGGATGCTAGATACAGATTAGAGACCTTGTTTCTGTCTACATAAACATCTCTCTGATCATCTGTAGTAAAGTTTATGTCCAGTATTTCTGAGTTTTGATGGGCAACTTTCTTCTGTCCCATAGTACTTCAGTGGTAAGAGTCCTTATTCCTCTGCATAGAGAAACTAGAAAGGGTATTAGGACTTTTCTGGGTAATACATAAAACACTTACTATTGCCTTTCATTGAAAGCGTGCAATCTGCTGGTTGTAGCAGACATTCGCCTTAGGGGAAACATTCACAAAATCACAGAATCATTAAGGTTGAAAAAGATGCCCAAGATCGTCAAGTCCAACTGTCTACCTAATATTATCATGACCACTAAACCATGTCCTGAAGTGCCCTGTTTACACAGCTTTTGAACACCTCCAGGGATGGCGACTCTACCACCTCCCTGGGCAGTCTCTTCCAATGCCTCACCATTCTTTCAGTATAGAAATTTTTCCCAATGTCCAATCTAAACCTCCTCTGGCACAACTTAAGCCCATTACCTCTTGTCCTGTCTCTAGTTACATGGGAGAAGAGACCAACACCCACTTTTCTACAATTCCCTTCAGGTAGCTGTAGAGAGCAATAAGGTCTCCCCTCAGCCTCCTCTTCTCCAGACTAAACAATCCCAGTTCCCTCAGCCGATCCTCGTAAGACATGTTCTCCAGATCCATCTGGACAAGCTCCAGCACCTTTCTTACACTGCAGTGCCCAAAACTGAATACAGCACTCAAGCTGCGGCCTCCCCAGTGCTGAGTACAGGGGCACGATCACTTCCCTGCTCCTGCTGGACACACTGTTTTTGATTCAGGCCGGGATGCCGTTGGCCGCCTTGCCCACCTGGGCACACTGCTGGTTCATGGGCAGCCGGCTTTCCACCAGCACCCCCAGATCCTTTTCTATAGAATCACAGAATCATTAATGTTGGAATAGACCTCCAAGATTGTCAAGTCCATTCACATGTGGGGCGGCTTTCAGAAGCATGTGTTCATCACTGGAAGCACGATCTGTCCATGCTAGCCTGGGCAGCCCTCTTTTTGGTCACGGTCTTGCAAGGAATTTTCCATCACTGATATTTAGCCCATAGTTTCTGTAGGTCTCTGCAATGCAACATGCCGGTTAGGGAGGAGATGGGCCCCTCTCACATACTGGTCCTTCCTGGGCACGGCTATTCTGAAGTGACACTACTTCAGAGTCTGAGGAAGAAAAAGACAGCACAGCACTTTTAAGCTGTCATGAGGGAAGAAAAGCTCCTTTCATTTTATGTTTTGTTATACAGCAGAAAAAAAATCTGTCACTTTGCAGGATGCTTGCAAAAAACAGCTTTAAAAACTGATTAAGTGGTTCAGCTTTACTTAGCTTTTAATCACTCAGCAGCTGTTTACTCCACAATTTACAGGTACAATTATGTTTCCCTTTTGATGATGCTGTCAGTTATCTTCCTTTCTAGCCCCTAATCCCCACCTGAGTGGAAGAGTATATCCGTTTGTGGATGGGGCACAGGCGTGGAAATCAGATTGGTTACAAACGCAGTATTCCTACTCCCAGCCCAGCAGTCAGAGCAAGTAGCCCAGCACTAGCAATAGATTACCTGGTCTTTAGCTCAGTGGCTAACCCCTTCTGATGTGAAAAATGGCCATGGTCAGGTTGGAACGTGGAGATACCTTCTTTACTCTGAGAGCAATGGTCATCCTGTAGTGCCTTAGTTGAGCTCAAGAGTAAGTTGCTATTTCACTATCAGGCAAAAATACGGGGCTTTTTTCAGGGTTCAAATTCAGGGGTTTTGGGAACTGCAGGGTACAACGAATCTCTGCAGAGCCAGGAGATCTGTTCTCATGCTGAGGCTGGCTTTCCTGTGGAAGCCTGAGGCTTCTAGGGTGCACTCTTTCATCTGTGAAAGGGTCTTTTAAAACAAGATTCGTAAATGTGGTCCAGTAATAAGTAATGTCACTTTTTCAATGGGCTGTGTCCTATTTTGTCTTGTGAGAGAACAAACCAATGATCAGCCATACTTTACAGAGTTTCTACCTCTTCATGATATTCTGAGGAATGACTTAGACTTA
This sequence comes from Baryphthengus martii, assembly GCA_013396935.1. Lineage (NCBI taxonomy): Eukaryota > Metazoa > Chordata > Aves > Coraciiformes > Momotidae > Baryphthengus > Baryphthengus martii. Next base: position 64,140 of record VWZK01010846.1, on the reverse strand, counting down.
AAAAAAAAACAGAACCCCCAAAGAAAGGAAATCCCAAGAGCTGATCACTTTGAAGAATGAAAAGAGTCCAAATGGGTGCTAATATTTCACAAAGGAAGCTTTCAAATGGATGAAATACATTTTGGGTATTAATAGTGAAGTCTGTGAAGATCTGCTTTGTCAATATTTTAACTGGAGAACAAAAGTATGTGCAGATTTTAGGGAATTTCCCCCTCTTTTTACTGAAAAAAAACCACACTGCACATGTAAATTAAAACTGCATTCACATACAAGACTATAACATTTTTGGCACATGTACTCAGCATGCATAAATGTTGGCTGTATTTAAGTTCTCCTAGACATATATAATTAATGAAATACATTTGTGTATAGCCTCATTTTGTGAGCAGCCTAAATTTAGACTGCCTATCTGTTTGCAATGTAAATCTTCATTTTGGTTGGTATATTAAATGTTAATGCTTGTGCTAATTTTTAGTCTCTAACCTTAAGGCAGGTCACACATTGCTTTATTAAAATATAAGAAAGAAAGAAGATTAATTTAGTCACTGGAGTCAACAATTAAAGTACATGGGAGTCTGGACAAAAAAAGTAAGGAAATGATAACTTAATGGCAAAAGGCATGTCCTCCAACAGCTAGGCACCATGGTGTGATCCTTATTTACTTTTATAGTGCACCCCATTGTGCTTATGTGTTGCAAGACATATGTCATGTTTCATCCTCAAGGGCCTAAGTGTGAATTTCCTGTTATTTTTTTCACAACTTTAAAAGTTGTTTCAATGAAGTTTTTGTTGGAAGAACTTTAGTAAAATGTGTTTTATATACTGTCTGTGGCTAACTGGGAAAAACTGCAGCCCCGGAGGAAAATAATGAAGAAAGGCTACAGCCTGAAGGAAAGGAAGGAGAGGGCTGGGAGTGGAATGGAGCTGTTAGCTGGACCGGGGGTGGGAACTGCGGTCCTCAGCCCCTGACAGCTCCACGCACAGCTCTGTGGAGCTGCACGTCCTTCTCCACTATCCCGAAGAGAGAGATGCTTTGAATATCCATGTTCACGTTCACATGCGGTTGGTTTTGGTGCCCTTTTTGCTCTCAAGCTCTCCAGAGTAGATGCACACACAGTGGCTATGGGCACTTGGGCTTCCCTGAGAAGTCTGCAGGACTCCTCCAGTCCCCATGGAGCAGCAGCCCACCTGGAAACACACAGATCTACTGCAAGTAGGAAACAGGGAGACTGTAAAATGCTGCACACTTTTGCCACACTGAGAGCTAATTAGTGCTATGATTTAGTGTAAAAGCAAATGTGAATAATTGTTTTAAGCTACCAGATACTTTTTTTTCAGTTTTCTTTTCTTTTTGTCATAGGTTTTTCACTGGAAATCTCTTCATTTTCAGCAAATACTTTCCACACTGTTTCTAAGGTCTTTGAAATCCCCATCTGATGTCTTAAAACAGAATCTCTGATATACAATTTTTCCTCCAGTTATGCCAAATATAGCAAGGAAATGCATGGAAGTGGAGCATACTCAAATGTAAAACCTCTGCTTTGCAAAAATTACCTAGCTAACTTCAGTGAACAAAACTTCACCAACAAATCTTTTCAGCACCAAAATTCTACACAAATGATTTTTAAATGTTTCAAATTTTCTGGAATTAGGCTGTCACTTTCACAAATGTTCTGTGAAATTTTAGCAGCAATTACTACTAAGCAAAACGTTTCAAAGAAAGGAATTCTTAAAAAGGAACAGAGATAAAAAGAAATAGCTTTGCAACTCTAGCTGTGGAGTCAAAGCTCTCTTGAAGCGTTAATAAAGTCCCATCCTGCATATGAGAAGCTGCATGGTATAGCACAGCAGATGCAGGAGCACTGGGTCTCTCTGTGGGGTCTGACCCGTGTGACCCTTCAAAGCCTGTTGACTTTGTTGTTTCCTGAGCCCTTTCCTATCTGTTACATAGAGGAGCATCTACATGTGGACGGGCTGTTTGATGGGTCAAACCTCTCTCTGTCCACATTTTTAAAGTGTTTTTTCAAAACTCTCTCTGCCCACATTTTTATAGTGTTTTTTTCATGGTGTGGTAACTCTCATTTGGGTTTCTGGGCATTACTATATTTATAGGAATGAATGAATAAGAGCATACTCTATGGTGAAAGTAAAAATGGGATATCCTGTAAATTTGCTATGAAACTTCCACAGCCCCCGTCTTACAACACAGAAACCACTGGTCAGCACTGATCTTGTCTCCTCCGTTTTAGGGTTCGTCCTTCCAAGACAGAACTTGCCCCAGGGGCACACACTAGTTCCTAAGTAACTTACACAAGCAAAACTTTCGGTCTTCACACAAATATGGGTAAAGAATACCTGCCTCCACATCAAACCTACTCATTCCATGGTTAACTGAAAGCTTTCTGAACAAGCGTTTCGTTCTGATGGCTCCAAAATAATGGTGCTACTTATGGCTTTGACTTGGTGGCATAAACTATAAACAGTAGTAGCAGACACTGGGAAAATAAAAAGAATTATATATCAAAAACACGGAAGAGTCCAGCAACTTCCCTGTGAAACATCAGCTCAAATCTGTATAGAGCCAGTGATAAATCACCCACCTGTTTTCACTTACTTAACATTAAAAAGCAGTTATACATCATTACACTTTTGTATCGTATTAGTGAAAATGAATACTAGAGCAATATCAGATAAACATTGTTAATGTGGGAGAAGGCTCCTTATATTTTCTAATGATAGGATGAACTACGGCAGTGACAGATACACTGTGCTCCTTTGAACCGCAGCTCACCACCAAAAAAGCCACATGGCAGTACCAAGAGATCTGTTAGGACAAAACAGGCATTTCTCCTGCTTTTTGAGACCATTGCAACAAAACAGGTTCACTGTCTTAACCAGGCCTGTCACTACCCTTAGTGGCGTCCTGGGGATCCAGAGAGTTGTGTGGATTTGTTCAACTTTAATATTGTTTTCTGACATCTATAAATCTTTTTCTCTTTAAAGCAAATTGAAAGTGAAATAAGGAAGCAGGTCATTTAACAAATATTTTGTTAGCACATTTCTTATAACAGTTTGTAGGCTCTTGGTAAAGTTTTCTAGCACTTCCACCTCTGAAGTTTGAAAACGTCAGTGTCTGACTTAGAACAGACCATGGGGGGCCTGATCCAAAGCCCACCGGCATCAGCAGAAAGACTCCTGCTGAATGCATGAGCTGTTTTATTGGCCCCACCTGCCCATAAAAGAGAGTGGCAGAGAGAGCAGCCATGAAATGGATGGCATCTGGGACATAGCACCTCTGGGAATTGCTGTGCCGAACCCTGAACTTTGGGTTAACGCGACACAAGCCTCTTTGACAGTACAGCCCGTGCCGTCCTTAGCAGCCGTGCACGCTCTGTTTCAGGGCAGAGCCTTTAGCATGCTGTGTGGTGCTTGGAAGGGCTGATGTTCCTGTCCTGAGGGCAGGATTGCTTTCAATTTATTCCCACCCAAGGAACGTAAATAAAATGGCACCAGGACCATGCATTTAATATTCCACTAAACTAGGTGTGCTCAGAGCTGGCTTTCCACGGGTAAACGTTGCAGAGTGGCTCTTCTCAGGTGCCTGCCTCTTCATCCTGCAAAAAGGGGCATGATGGCAACAGAATCTGAACAGGATTAAAGTAAGTCATGCCACCCACTTCTTCTCATTAAACCCCAGCAAATTTCTCTTCTGCAGATAGTTCACGAAGTTCTTCTGCCTCCACACCCTTGCAGGGATCCCCAGCCCCTGCCCCGCAGGCCTCTGGAGATGTCCAAAGGGCCAGAAGTGAGGTGAAAGCAGACAGCAGGCTCCTCCCTACCAGAGGCAGCAGACCTCCCCGGGGCACCACAGGGCACCTCACTGCAAGGACTCTGGAAGGTTCAGGCTAATCTTCAAGGGAAAAAAAAAGCCTATCGGAAAAACGGAGAAGAGATAATAACACTTGTGGCTGTACAAGCGCAGATAACGGCAAAAATAATCAAATCTCATGCTCCTGGGAGGAAACTAATTGCACACAGGGGTCAGGAAGACATTTTCATCCACTGTAGAGCATTGCACAGTTGGCTGCCACGTTGTTATTATGAAAGAGGGAAGCGGAAGGAGGAAGGGGGATTTTGCTTGGGTTGTTGTTTTTTTCCCTGAAGAGATAGAGGGAAAGGCAAGAGTGGCTCTCGTTTGCCCTTAAGCATCAAGAGCTGGCTGGCGTCAGAGGCGTAATACCAGGCTGGATGGATACAGTATGGCAACACTGATGTGTCCAATGGATTGGGAAAGTGGGAGGCATCTCTCCATGCGCACACATCTGCTATCCCTCACTTGTGAATGTTACTCCAGATGGTAATCAAGAAGGTGGTTTTATAACCCACATTAAGAGGACTGTCTGCTGACAAGTTATGTGTTTTCTTCCCTTGAGTACATGCTGTTAAGATGGATAAGTGCAAATGGTTGAAATTTGGTTGTTAACTCTGAATAATAATAATACTTTGCATTTCTATTGCATCTTCCATCCTAGGATCTCAAAGCACTTTGAAAACACTAATTAACTGAATCTTACTGCACTGCTGTGAAGCAGGTAATTATTATTACCATTTTTTATGGAAAAAGAAGCTTTGTCATTGTGAAAGAAAGTTTCCCTGGGTCACCAAAGAACCAAAAATAGTCAAGAAATTATGATGACTTCTCAAAGTAAATTAGAAATGTTGCATTAATTTCCTGGAAAATAATTTGGTTTTGTTTTTTTTTCCCAATGAATAAATTAAGCCAAGCTTCACGTATTTTCAACTTTTGAAAACCTTTTTTGGGGACTAAAACACTGAAAAGAAAGTACAAACCTTGCACTTTTCATTTTCTTGCTGAACAACGAGAAAAATATCAATCAAGAATGAAAACGGGCTATGGAAAGCTGAGTTAGTCAAAGAAATAGTTTGATGATTGCAATCAATTAATAATAAGAGTATGGTGAAAATCCATGCCTGCTTCAGTGCAAATTCCCATTCCTTTTGGTCTCAGATAGTTCATTACTCTCTTTCCTCACCCCCGGGAAAAAAACAAGCAAACTGTTTGTGAGGACTATGAGGCTTGTTTTTACCCTGCTTTTCTATCTTTTATTCCTGTCATCTGTTTAAAAACACCCTCTAAATGTGCTGCTGAAGGCTGAGACTTCATAGACAATAGGCTGATAAGCTTGCATAAATGAGAAAAAGAGAACAAGACCAAGTTTCAGTGTTGATTTTTGCCTGTTGAATAATATTACTTATTTGATTTTCAGACCTAGAATCCATTCTTAAATTAGAGGAAGATGTTGTGGTCCCGTCAAAGAATCGAAGACAAATTCTGGTAATCCTTCTGAGAGTGAGACAATAGTAATGGGGGGTAAGGAATGATGTCTGGGTGGGCAATATTACCTGTTCATTTCCTCGGCTTAGCTGCTGATTGTCACTCTTGTGCCTTTGAGATGCCCATAAGCTTCCAGGGAGACTATATGAAGGTAGAGAAGCTTAATTATGTAGGCTGCTATTTACTAGGTTTCAGCTGAATCCATCAAAGTAGCTTTGCTTTAACCTGAGCCAGATTTGATTATGAAGCCAATTTATTGACTGGTTTCTCCTCTAGCAGTGCTTCCTTTGATTTAGATACAGATACTTACCTACTTGAAAAGTAGCCGTGTTATGACACAATTTATATTTTAAAAAGCAATATTACACAGAACATAATTTTAAAAAACAAACAAACAAACAACAACAACAAAAAGCCCTTTGAATCTAGAATAATGGCTACCTGTAAGGCAGTAGCTCACTTGAGAGATTTTGCTCAAGTAACTTATAACTATCAGCAGAACCCCCTAGGGAATTACCGCTGTTTTTGCAGAAGCTGTTTGCAGTGGAATAAACAGACAAGTGCTCTATATATCATTTTAAGTAAGACAAATAAAGTTCTGCTTCCTCCTTACAACGATGTCATTGTCACTTATATAAGAATAATTCTGTGTGACTTTTTATGAATCTTTCCCCTGTGCAGAAGTACAATGGCCTAATTTCCTACACTGCGTATTATAAATAAACGTCCTTCTTCAGCAATCTATAGCCAAACTGAAATGATCTCACCACAAACAGAGTGGTGTAGAAATGCTAAGGTGTGGAGGAAAACCCCACTACCCCAGAAGAGGGTACGTTCATACCTTCTCCTTCCCTGGGAGGGTTCCTCACAGCCCTGAACAGCCGATGGAAAGGCCTGGGGAAGCCACTCCTTTTGTCATACGTTCCCTTTACAAGTCATGGAAGAGCTGGGAAATGGTTTAATTTACTTTGGATTCTCAAAGAGGCGACATTAAATGCATGGTACTTGCGAGTGTGGAAGAGAAAAGAGCACAACCCTCTGTTTCCCATACGACTGCCCACTACTATTGCTACAAAGAAACTCTCAGATGGTAAAAACATGTTAAAAATTAATAAAAATAGCTAGAAAGTGTTATTCAAAATGTAATTTTAACACATTGTGAAGGGCTTTTAAGGGGAAATCTGTATGGGGAGGGCTGTTACCTCTCCAAGGCTCCAGCTAATGTAGCAGGCTGCCCAGGGGAATGCCAGAGGGAGAGAAAATGGGAGAAACGATATTAAAAGGGTGGGAACGTTATTTTATAACTTAAAAAAAAATATTTGTTTTCCCCAGAGTCTTTCAGGTTGGTTTGCTCTTCTGGCTGCGTTTGATCTGCCAATAGCAAAGCCCATCTCTGCAGTGATTGTGGAGTTCTGTCTGATATTCCCTGCGTGCCATGAGCATGGGGATTTCATTTCATACATCATTTCCAGTGAATACCCTCAGTACAAAGCACAGAAGAAATTTCTCTCATACACCCATGCCTACACTCAGGTCTGCGTGTGCATGCATACATGTGTATGCGTCCACGTGAATCAAATTACGCTTGGCAGAGATACCCCTTAATTCTGGTTAAATTCATGTGATAAATTCTATCATCCTGTGTCTGGATTTTTTTAATGTTCTGAGCTTCTAAGAGTAGCTTCAAAAAGATTGCCACTAAAACAAGCAAAAAAAAAAAAACCCCAACCAACCTGCAGAGTAGCATTTCTTTTTCTCCTTCTTAAGTGGAAGTTACCGTGTTCCTCCTCACCTCCTCCAAAAAATTACAAACAACTCAAGTCCCAGGACAAACACACAGAAAGACCCATTTACAGTCCAGTATTTTACAACCCAGTAGGGATAGAAATGTGTGCCGGAAAAGGAAGGATTCTAACGAAGTACAGTTGAGCTTTTATGTCCAAGTTATCAGATCTTAATACGATACTGATTTGTACCTTTCAGAGGTTTCTACAGCAATACAAGTTTTGTTTCTTCATCCTTTCGAGTACTGTTTAACTAGACTTGTGAAAACTAAAGAGCAACTCTCTTGCTAAGTGAATAGACATAAATATAAGGACACAAAAAATCTACAAAAGTTCTTCATATTTGTGCATAACAGCAGGAAAATTCTGCATCCTCTCTTGTCATTATTTACACTTTCTTCCACTACTTGGAGCTAATCTGGCCATTCTTATTTCACAGTGAAGAATCCCTCAAACCTAATCTATCAAGACTTTCCCATGCTATTTTAAGGTACTTTGAAACTCCTACATAAGAAATGTCAATATACGTGACATGTGCAAGTCTTCATTTTTGATTTTTTTTTTTTTGCTCCATTCCTCCTGGTCTTTCATTTTCATCAGAGTTAATTAATAATAATAGAACCCTGGTCACAGAGCATTGAGAACCAAGAGCTGAGGACTGGAAGAGTCATCTAAATCCTCAGAAACGTGTGGCTCTGCCTCAATGGAGGCTGTAGGAGATGTTGGTGAGCCAGCACTGCCTCTCTCCTACAAGCAGCTGCCAGAGTTTCCTCACACTATGGGTGGCTAAAGGACATAGTACATGTGCCACCACTCTCCACTACTTTCAGAGGCGGTTTATTGCTTTAGGAGAGTTGGCAGGGCTCAAACTGACACCTCCACCTTGCATGGCTGTGCCACCCCCTCCCAAGTGAAGTTTTATCTACTCTTGCTCAAATATGAAGGAGATAGCCTCTCTATAGACAGCCTATTTTAATAACCAGCTTGTCTGTTTTAAGGAAAAAAATCATGATATCTAACCTAACTTTCCTTCCTTTGTTTGAGGCTGCTGCCTCTTGTTCTACCTTCTTGTACTAATGTGAAGAATTGCCTTACTTCATTAAGCGCACTTCTACATAATGATAATGTCCCCAGTGAGTGATCTCTGTATAAATTCAGTTCCTCTGATATTTTCCCGTATGTTTTATATTCTGATCTCTGTATCGCTTTGGTGGTTAATCTCTGTATGTTCTCCAGTGCAGCATCTACATGCTAGGAGGGCCATAAAAGTGTTTTGGGTGGCATCATCCTAGATTTACAGAGTTGCCATATCACTCTTCTACTTTGTTGTGAGACTTCTTTTTAATTACATACAAGAATACTGCTGCTGTGATTTATTTGGGTTACAGTGTAAGTGTATGTTTCATAGAGTAGCTAAAACAATAGTCTCAAGATGTGTCACTTACTGGTTTCTAGATAGCTCCTCTTTGGCTATATCTCTACCATTTATTGACATTGCCTAAGTATTATATTTGTTGAAATCCCCATTAAAAGCAGCTATGGACAAAATCTTGCTGTATTTTCTGAGTTAGCTCTTTTTTTTGGTCACTGGACTTGTATATATAGCATTTCTGAGATGTTGTGAAACATAAACCTGCAAAACGAGCACAGTTATATGACGAAGTGACCCTGATTGAAAGGGTGGCTGTGAAAACTGATTACACAGCAAATTGCCCATCTGCACAGACTTGGAATAAGAACATTTCAAAGCTCATTTGGAGGCTGATGTTGCCATTTAATGCAGCTTCCTACAAATCATTCATAAAACTAATGACCACAACTGATGCTTGTTTCTCTGAAGCTCTTCTGTGAAAAATATTTCTTCCATTGATTCAGGAAGATGTGTAAAGGAATGGGTGTTATCTAAAGAAAATTGAATGAAGTAATCTTCACACAACTGCAAACTTGGGCTACTCGTAACATTCTGGGTTATTGTATAATTTTGCTCTTCACAATCTACCCATCAGTTTTTCTGTTATTAATGCGGATTTGTTCTGTAGTTTTCAAAAATGTTTGTAAAGGAGCTTGTCAGTCGTCTCCCTGCTAAATGTCCCTGACACTGGCTTTCTGGCCTCTCAGATGGTGGTTTGAGGAAGGATAGCCTTGGCTTTCTCTAACTTTTTTGGTGCACATCATGGACTGAAAATAACTGTTCTTATCTTCTCTAGAAAATAGGACTTCCCAGTTTATGCAGCCTATGTCTCAGGAGTAGAAGTGCCACTTCTAATTTCCCAGATCCCAAATAACTCCTTTTCCAGAACTCTGAATTTGAAATTAACCTCTTCAGTTGATAGTAGAATTGCACAGAGACTTTGCAAAAGATCTCACAAAACAATTACTATTTACTCTGACAAACACAAGAAATGTTAAGTTCTAATGAAACAAATAACATCTACTGATTGTTTACTGATCCCTCCGGGGATCTTTCCAGCTTAGGCTAGATGTCATTTCACAGAATCACAGAATCACAGAATTACTGAGGCTGGAATAGACCTCTGAGATCATCAAGTCCAGCCTGTGACCTAACACCACCTCTTCAGCTAGACCATGGCACTAGGTGCCACATCCAGTCTTTCCTTAAACACCTCCAAGGATGATGACTCCACCACTTCCNCCTACCCTCCAGCAGATCAACACTCCCGCCCAACTTGGTATCATCCGCAAATTCACTAACTGTAGACTCAATCCCCTCATCCAGGTTGTCAATAAAGATGTCGAATAGGATCAGGCCCAGTACCGATCCCTGGGGGATACCACTGGTCACCAGATGCCGACTGAATGTGGCACCATTCACAATTACTCTCTGTGCCCAGTCATCCAGCCAGTTTTTAACCCAGTGCGGGGTGCACCTGTCCAAGCCATGGGCTGCCAGCTTCTCCAGGAGGATGCTGTGGGAGACTGTGTCAAAGGCTTTGCTGAGATCTAGGTAGACCACATCCACAGCCTTCCCCTCATCTACCTGGCGGGTCACCTAGTCATAGAATGAAATCAGATTGGTCAGGCAGGACCTTCCTTTCCTAAACCCATGGTGGCTGGGCCTGAAATTTAAGATCAATTTCTTCCCTTTTCTTTTGGATGGTACCCTTCTAAGTCATAGAAATCTATCTCCCTCCTCAGCAGATATTTTGCTTCTCTACTAAATAGTTTTGGAGTTTAAAACTTCCCTCTGAAAGCATGTGCCTCTGGCAGTTTTTCTGCCCAAGGGTTCTGTGTCTCTGCATCCTCTTCCTGAGGCTCTCAGGCTGTGATTTCACAGTGTATTTCACCACTATTGGCTTAACCCACACCCTTTGCCTCCATCGACCATTTCCTACTCCCCCTGCAAATGGTGCCATTTTGCAGATGTCCTGGCACAATTACTTGTGGAACAGAGCTGTGAACTGTATCAGAAAAATCATCCACCTTTTAACTCACGCAGCTGCATCCCCCTCATAAGTAATAGTATTAAAGTATAGTCCCAGGCTCTCTATGCCTTTTTAAACCCAAATATTAACAATTAATTATTCTTTGTTTCATGAAGATTTTCTAGTCAACACAAATCTTCACCAGGAAGGTTCAAGAAAATTAGTGTTTGTCAAGTATCAGAAGAAACATCCTCTGTGTGCCAAGAGCTTGTGAGTCACAACCTTGTTCAAAGACGGACACAGAGGCCTAACCCTGTCTCCTTCGCTGGATTCACACAGCATATAAAAATGGAGATATGTGCTAACATGGAGAAATGATTTTGCAGAAAACTACCTTCTTGTTACAGTGATTTCAGTACTGATTTGGAATGTAACTTAATTAAAGTCTCCCTGTCTTATTATGATCCCAGACTAATTTTACACTGGCATAATTACATGAACTTCCATGCAATTGATATGAATGTAACTCAAAGAAGACTCAGATCTTGAGCACTCTGGATCAGTGGTTAATTACACAACCACCTATACGTATCGTGTTGTGCGCTATCCTTGTATTAGATCAGCAGCAATTTCCTATAGAAAATGGGTTACACAGGGACCCTTGTTCTAGACTGATATGTTCAGCTGCATAACAAACTCCTAAGAATCATGTACAATGATTCTCTCTCTTTGGGGTTTTTTACCATTTTCATGACGCAGTCATTCATTCCAAAAATCTCTTCCCTAGGTAAAAGGGAAACATATTTTGGCATTCCGGATAACCCTGAAACATGAACTGTCCTCCTGAGTCAGCAGAGAGCCTGATACAGTGATCCTGAGGATGTAAACTCCCTCAAATTATCTCACCCATCTGTGAAGCCTCACAGGTTTCCTGTGCGTGCTATGATCTATTATACTATCTTCAACATGAAAAGGAAGAGCATGGACATAGTCAGGGGAGCCTGCACACATTGTCACAGCTGGAACCCCCTTTGGCTTTATGACTGGATATGCTAAGCAAACCAGATCTGATGAGAATATCTTGATTTGCTTTTGCTGTGTTTTCACCTATAGCAAGAACAAGCAAGGGGAAGGCACATAGTCCAGTTCAGCACACCACGCAAGGAGCCAAAATCTTGGAGATACACACCAAGGTAACCCCAAAAATATCAAATCCCCTTAGCATATGCATTGTGTTGTCCAATTAGCACAGCAAAATACTGAGACTATTCCGTGTTCTCTCAGGGAGAGTCCCAGGCGAGGAAGTTGGTGTCTCTGCTGAGGAGCAGCTCTGAGCAGCTTGGGAGGCTTTCCAGGCTGCATGCTCAAGCAGAGATAAAAAACAGATCTGGTGATTTTTAGGAGACTGTATATGCAAAACATGCATGTTTACTACAAGGAGATTGTTAACACGACATTATGTTCTTGTGTCTCAGAGTGATTTAAAGATATCCTGGTTTTCCTCACTTCTTCCCTTACTACTTCCGCTCTTCTTCAGCCAAGGCTGAGTTCAAAGATCATCCAATTAGTGAAAGGGAATAGAATAAAAATATTTCCACCCTATTCCCCACTCGATCAAGATAGTTTAATGTAAGATAAACTTTCAATAGGCTTTACTACACAAGGAAAGTCTTTAGGCTCACTGCCAGGAAAGAACTATTCAAGGTGAATGCATATAGATAGTTTAAAACATAACGATACGGACAACAATTTAAAGCTAGGCCAAGCTGCCTGCAAAAAGACAAGACTCCCCAAACAATAATATCTTTGTTCTTTTCCAGCATACTGCCCCAGTGCCTGCAAAAAAAAATGTATGGTTCTGTTTTTCTTTATGGTGAATATTCTACTAAGATGCTTCTCCCTTCTTATTGTCTCCCAAAGCTCTTTTCTGACAGATCTGATAAATAAACATCCAGCTGGTCAGGTTGCTGCTTTTTGGGGTGGCAAGGTCAATATTACATTGTCAGTGCTGCTCCCTAAGTGTCAGCAAATCTTTGGTTTATCACCAAAGAGCGAGACTCTATAACAACACAAGGCACATATTTTGCAATTTACTTCTCCACTAGTTTAATTTATTTCCTTGTCTTTTTTTTTGTTTGGAAAAAGCACTTTCCACACAGTCTCCACTCTGACCTGACAGGAAGCTGTAATTGTCTTTGAAGTCCTCTGCAGTTCTCTTTCAATGAAGCGAATGGGAGGTCACAGAATTATCATTGCACATCATTAGCATCTTTTATACTTACAGATTTTCGTTGCTTAACAGTGTTATTCTTATGTCATGAAAAATTCTCATCTAATCTCAGGGTGCAAACAGCTTCCCATAATGTCCATTCACACGGTGATTTCTTCATCAGTGCAAGTTCATGTTTTAATACAGAGGCTTCTTGGTTCAGGAAAAAACATGTCTGGGTAACAGAAGGTCCAAGCTTCCTGATTATCCATACACTTACTGACCACACAGAATGAAACGCTATACTCTGAGCAGAACTGTAGGTTGAATATTTTTCAGCACAGTGTAGCAGTTATTTTATGCAAGCACAGCAAGCTTCTGGTTTACCACTCTCTGATGGAAGTATTCAGAGTGGTGGTACACTAGAGAGAGAGGAAATTAATTTAGATTTTGAATAGAAGTGGATATCAATTATTTGTGCTTTTGAAAAATATTGTTTGAACCTCATGCTTGGAAGGGAAAGTGTAACAAGTCCTGATCGAGTTTTTTCACATTTTCTTTTAAAGCTAAGGGTTCAAAGATTTGAATTCAGCTGACCCATTGCTGAATAAACAATGGGACTATAAACAGGGCTACAAAAATAACTTCTTAGATTTACTTTTATCACATTTTCTTAGGTAGATTGAGGGTATTTGATTGTATTGGCCTAGTTTTATTTTTTAAGAGAGGCTGGCTGCAATCATGAGTTCACTGGGCATGCATGAATATCACTGACAGCACAACTTGCTTCCCACAGCAAACTCTCCTTGGAGTACACAGAGGATCAAATCTTGCTCATGGTATCTATGTGCCATGTCCCTGCTGTTAGTGTACACGGGAGAGCCCTCTAAACATCTACTATATGGTGGGAGGAGAAATGGGCCAATTGCATAATCTCCCCAGTCATCAAGGGCTCACAGTGATACGTGCTACAGGTAGATAATCACTGTTACATCTGGTATTTTAAATATAGGCATGGCACAACATTTTAGATAAGATTTTTAGAACTGCATGCAGCATAATACTACTAGACACTGCAATGAAGAGATAAGAAGGACTTTTGAAGGAAGAGCTTCCTGTGCAACCCTGCCTACACATGTGCTTTCAGTGACATCAGGTGTAAAACTGAACTGCATATTCTGTGGTGGTTTTTCAGCCATGGATACAGTGACATTTACTGTATGTGGCAAAAATACCTGATTTTACCATCATTTATCATTTGTACAGTGATCAAAATGTACTATGATAGACCCCGGCACAGTGACAGGCTCATTACAAAAATACATGAAAGCACAGGGAAGCACAGTCAACTGTCACATCATGAAGTCTAAGACAATCATGAGTGCTTGCAATATTGCTTAAGTTAAAAGGAGCATTGACTACTTTGGGCCAAGCAAATCTTGTCTAGTTCTCTGTAGGGAGAGTATATAGATGGTCCCAATTGTCTTTGTGTTTTTGTTTTATTTTTTTAATGCAGGGATGACAACTGAGAGCCTGAATACTGTCCAATGCCTCTTCTCCAAGAAACGTGCAAGCTGCTATGCGACGGCACTTCGTATTGCAATAGCAAGCAGTGGTAATGGGGTGATGAAACAGAGAAAACCCTTTTGCTCCCAGAGCCAGCAGCATTCTTTCCAGACGAGCAAGGCTTGCTTGTATGGGATTCAATAAGACAGAGTTCAGTCAGGGCTATGAGCTAAGTACCATCTCCGTTTTCAGAGATCCTAGACTTGATGAAAAAAAGCTATTCTGTAGTGGTGTCTGGGCAAACTTGTTTCAATCAAAACAGAACTCGACATGATCAAAATTTCACCAGCATTTGGATTTCTGTTGGGGTGAGAGACAATTGAGAGTTCCAGTAACAGAATGAATTTTTGGTTCAATCTTTCTCTATGAGTCACTTTTCATGAAAAAATTCATTGTGTTATCCATCTGCAATTATTATTGTAATAACGTTTGATTTGTCTTTTTGAAAGCAAAATATCTTCATTTCAATGCAACTTTGAAACTGGAAGTCTGTTCTGAGATGTAGTAAAATCAAATATCAACAATCTTCAGGAAAGAGAAATTTCTACTATTTTCACAGTCCTTTTGTTTTTTCTGCCAATATAACACCCTTGTCCTTTATAACATAAAAGCATTAAACAATATGAATCTTTCTCAAAACAATCTAAACAAACTAACAATCTCTGTTAAAATAATATTCTGTATTCACCATTCTGTTCTTTGGGAGAAGCAGAGAGAGACTGAATCTCGTTTGACAGATACTGCTTACTTTGTTTCCTGCATTACTGGGAGGTGCTATATTGACATACTTAGGTGATGAGGACAGAACAAGAAAGTCAGTAAAGAAAGTAACAGAGAAAGGAGGAAAGCATAACAACAAACATCAAGAGATAGGCTTGAGACCAAAGGGATGCTGACAGAAGACAATATATCTTGAATTATGGCCAAAGAGATTTTAGCAGTAGTACCGGGGAGATATCAGGAAAAACCTTTGCGGATATCCAGATGACCAAAACTACGGATGTCTGAATAGTCATAGTGTGAGATGCTTAAAGCATGTACAAGCAATACAGCTTCCCTGAGGTTGTGCCGAGATCTGGTTTTGGCAGAATTTATATGTCTAAGTATGAGAGCTCTGCAAACCACTTTGATCTCTGGCTTGCAGGACTGTAGTGGCAGCAGAAGTTGTTTGAGGTCTTGGACCTCCTCTTCCAGCTAAGGATGAACCTCAGTCCTTCCCCCACAACTGTTCTGACCTTTCATCAGGTCAGAGCCTGTTTTTCTGCACAATGAATGCATTTACATTTTGTTGGCAGTGTAACTGCAGTGTTCCTACACCTGTAGTATGCTTTGCCTGGGCAAGTTTCAGAGGGCAATTTTTTTTTGATGTGTGCAGAGAAATGTTCAAGTGTAGAGTATTCTCTCTTCACTCTCTCTTGCTTTCATTTTCAGAGCCACCTAAATAGTCAGCTCCGTCTAAATATTCAGCTCCATCTGCACAGCAACTTTTCTGAAATGACCGGGGTGAAGACCTTCCTAAATAAACTAAGTCCCATGGCAGCTGTTCTGGTTGAGTACAGAAAACCAAAAATACTCATAACCACAGTCCTAAATATATGAAATCAGAGGAATATTGGAATGAAGGTATATAGTGTAGACCATGAACACATTTTCTCATGCCTGCTTTATGTTGTCCACAGGGCAAGATCATCTGTTCCACATTATAGAGGCAGTAACTGTGCTTTTGAAAAAACACATCATCTCATATCCCGTATCAAATTAAAAATGTGTTCTATAAATGTCTATGCCATTGACAACGTTTTCTAACAGCTGGTTGAGATAGGTTTAGTGTCTTATGAAGAGCTGAAGAGGAGGGTAGAACTTTCTATCTGGTTTGAAAGCATCTGAAAGTGAAATGATATAAGCCTTTAACAGACTCACTGATTGGGCTATGTGATCAGTGTCTGACCACAACCTGGTTTGGGCATTTTATGCTGAGGCTTGTTAGATAACTAACTACATTGTGCAAGGTAGAGTAGAAGAAATATCTGTGGGGAGAAAGGGTTGAAGTTGTGAAGAGAACGGGAAGCAAAATAGAAGGATTTTCCTCTCAAGAAACTGGAAAGCTACAAGGATGAAGAACTGATCTAGCAACATCTGTAAAGTTGAGGAACTCCCATTTTGGGGGTGTGATCTTGTCATGCCCACAGCCTTTTATTCCCCATGTTCGCTGTAGCTTAGGGGTATGTCACACACTTGTGGGAACTTTACCAGAGTGTTGATGCAATATTGTGTCAGTAACAGAGTGATTTGTTTTTCCTCTGGACATTGATTGAAGACATTCTTATTACATTTTATAGCTTGCTTGGCCTTGGTATGAGAGTCAAGACATAAATTGGACCATAAATTTGCCTATGTCGGAATCTGCATTGAAATGACATCAAGTACGTGTCATCATGCCGGTGTTCCAGCTAACAGCAGGAACCTGACACTCCCTGTCAACTTGATCAAATGCTAGACCCTCTCACATCTTTGCCATGTGACACACTTTAACAGTTACAGTGAAGGCTGTGGAAGTATCTCCTGCGATGATACTGGAGAACGCTGCAGTAGGAAAATAAATTCTGTTTGTAGACCAAATTGATTTGCTTCAGCTTATTGCAAAGTAACAATCTCCACTGTGAGTGTTGCAGGTATATACATATAAATAAAAATTGACACCAAAAAATATATAGATACACTGAGAGGAAAAGAGAGCATACATAACTGAGATATATTTATCCCACAAGCAAAGCAAGACTTGATAATTCATGAGTGTCAAAGATGCAGTTGAGTTATGGAGATCTTTCCTCTGGAGTGAAATAAATATAGCGTCTTGATTCAGCCCATTATATAGTGTGATTAATAGAAGTGAAGGCTTTCAATAGGTTGGTTTTATTTTTAAACATTTAGAAGCTATATTGTGTTTTGTTTTTAACCATTTAGAAGTTATATTGTGTTCTTAGTTTACAAACTATCAAAAATCCTCATGGCTATTTGGATTATAAAAGCTGCATTTTGGTGATAGTGATTTGGGGGAGGGAAGGCAACAAATTTCTATCTATGACTGCAAAGAGAATTGGACTTATTATAGTAAGAAACTGAAGTTTACCAAATTGTAAGTTAGTGAATCAATCTTCATCAGAAATCTGTAGCATAACTTAGTGTAAGATAAAAAGACACAGCACACTGTGAGACACCTTTTTGGCTAGCTGATTTTTTAGATGAGCAGCTACATTATATTTGGAGTAAGTCAACATTTGTCCATCACCTTCACCACCACTGTGAGGACTGGCCAGTTCCTACTCCATTCACTTTGCATTTAGCAGCATCTTAGGGCATAATTTCATCATCTCTCTGTTGCTAAACACTATGAATACTGCAGCAGGAACACGGTATCACCACGGCCGAAGCATTTTGCATGTGGTGTTAACGCAACAGCCTTCTCCCCAATACCTTATGTGGACTTTGCATACTGTTGTCCATGGAGGCAGACAGTGGCCAAATGTGAAGTACCAAGCCACAGAAGGTGGCCTGGTGCTGTTTTATGTCTCTCTGTAAGTAGTATCTTTTTCTTGCTTAGATTTTATCTCGTGCATACCATGTAAATGTCAGTGCTATTAGCCACTCGTTTATAAGTGTAATACAAAACTCTCGGTAATGTGCCTGTTCAACAGCCTTAAATCATAAGACCTTCCTATGGGCCAAAACTCAGCTACCTCACAAAACTGCCAAAACCTTAGTTATTCCTTTGCCAATACCAACAATGCCCTGAGGTTCTTTTATAAAACTGGTAACATACAAAAAACTGAAAATGTTGAGACAGCATTGAGGAGTGACTCTACTAACTCAAGAGAGTTGTACAACTGTCAGGAAGAGAAAAGAGCCAGACCTACAGAAATCCGTACGGGAATAAAAACCAGAGGGATATTGGCATGTACTGTGGAACTAGTTTTTATTCACTAATTTTATTGGGAAAGTTCATTTTTAATTGAAGTCTGTCAGAACATGGAAGAACATCCTAGAACTTCCCTCACCAGAGAACTGGTCCTTATCTGTAGGTCTGAGAAAGGTGCAGTGTATGATATGTCACACACGTGGCTGAAATATGACACGCAGTAAACTGCTGAAAGAGTAAATGCAACTGGATATTTATGCTCCTTGAAGTTGTGCTTGACACCTCTGGACTGAGGGACTTGTTTGTCATCTCTTTGACGAGTCAGAAGGAACTCCAGAGCAGAGAAGCACCTTGAATCCACTGTAAATCGTCTGCCTTGTTATCATTCAGCGATCTGCAGGGTTACAACAGAAGAGATACTATCTTTGTTTTCCTGTTTGCACAGCTGTAGGAATTATATCCATGCCTAGAAACCTAGCTCTATTTAAGGGTCTTCAGGGCTGCTATTCTGAAACCAAGAGCAGGAGCGCGAAGCACAATACACTTCCAGGAAAAAGGGCTGAAGTGACTCCTGCAAACTGTTGAAGAGAGTTTCTCGTAGAAATCTGCTCATTGTGCCTTCGTGATAAGAGATCTAAAATCTTTGCTCTAAGATGGACATTTTGAAAAACAACTCCAGATTTTTGCACTGGGCTGCCATGCTCTGTTGCCCACCTCTCCCTTTCTAAGCACATTTTAAGTTGTTTTTGATATGCATGTTGCTCTACAAGACTGATCTTTTGCTGTTTGAGTAGGAACAGGATCATATAGCTAGAACTATCCAGCTGTTCCACATCATCTCCTATTATTCTTTTGAACCTGTAACAGAGAAATGTATTGAAAACCTGTAATTCTGATAAGTTTTCACTAAAAAATGGAAAAAGAGATAGAAAAACGTTAGCAGGGGTTTTTTTTCAAACTTATAAAGGCCACTGTCCAAACCACTAAACAAAACAAAAAAAAAGATGCTTTACTTAATGTTTTCTTGAAATAACTATGACTTAGAACTGAGTAACCCAGTATAAAATTTAGTCACAAGATTCACTGCAAGAATGCCTCTAATTTTTATTCAGGACACTGAGACTTAAGTACTTGCAGAAAGCTCAGTAAAAGCTTGAGTATGTTCCTTTACTAAGGCTTTGAAACTTACTCTGTGTCCTTTACTGAGAATCTGTTCTAAGCCAGGACATCTGGATAAAGAAACAAGTGAGCGGATTTTCTGGATCTGTGGTGTCCACAGTGAAGTGTCATCTAGCTGACTCTGTCTCCCTGGTTCTAATCTACACTGTCTCAACCTAATTTAGAGCTGCCAGGACCTTATGCTGAATGGACATCACCACCTACCTAAGTTACCCTTCCTCAGGAGCGCTTTCTCATGCCCCATGTCTTCCACCACCTTGCAGATAGATAGGCAAAACCACAAGCAGAAAGTTTAAAGACCTTGGCTAATCTAGGTGATCCTGCTCACTTAACATCTGAATAGGATTTGCAGTATAGTCTGACTGTCACCAGTATAGCCAAAGGCTCTTGCATCAAAAGGTGGGCGTGAAGATCTATAAGGCTTTGGAATGATTCTGATGAGATCTCTGCAGGAAACAAATTTCTATTAAGAATTATTAAAATTACAAAGCTGGTAAATGGCCAATGCTTCACTTGGTAAAATTCCATATTGAGTTCTTTGCAAATCTGTCATTCTTCAACATTATAGACCAAACTTTTCCATAGTAGCTGCCTGCTTCAAATGAACTATTAGAGGCAACTTTAATATAGAAGAAATTAGCTATTTTCTGAAATACGCTTAAGCAAAATGCACATTTCAATTGACAGAAAATTCTTTTAGTTTGCATGCAGTGTCCTCATACTGTGGGGAGAAGACCTAAAATTTGCCAAAAGGGTCATATCAGGGGAAGGAGGCAGCTAGTGGGAAAAAAATTTGCCTGGCCAGGTAATTGAAAACTGTGTCTTGTGCAAGCACTCACCTGTGGTAGCAGAAATAAGGTTGCCTGAAGCCCTGAGTAATGTGACATCACGGAGATGACATCAGTCAGCAAGCTCGGTGATGGCTTACATTTGAGAACAGCTTTTCCCAGTCTGGACCAAGTAGGATCCTTCAGAAACTGAAATGCAAGTAAAATTATTCCCAAGATCTGCAGAATACAATAAGCTCAGTGGGATGCACATTCTGGTAAATCTTATAATCATCCCAGGGAATATAACAAGGCATTCTACTGGTTAGGCTTAAAATGCAGCAATAACATTATAATTTGCCGTTAAATCCCAACTGACTTTTTCAAGGACTTCTTCACCAGAAATGCTGTTCCGGCGGACAAGGGCCAGTATGACAGCTGCTCCTTCTCCCTGTGCTCCCAGTGGCACTCACTACCTGAGTCCTCTACAGGCAGGAGGCCTCGAGCAAATGGCACTGGGACTTTGATTTCCACAACTGTTTTTCCAGAGCTACCATAATACACCCTTCAGAGACTCAGCTGCGTGGATCTCTAGGTATACCACAATTTCATTCATTCAGCACAACACAAACGAATTAATGGTTTATATGAACGCTTATGTCCAAATGAGAGATGTTTCCCTTTTCGTTTTTTCTTTAGTCTGCCTGTTAAAACTCCTTACACACATAGACACAGCAATCAGGTCTTCCAAATGCAATATCCTTGGGGAGCCACATTGGATGAACCAAAGAAGAGTTTGAGTGAAACTCACAGAAACAAAGACATTTGCACCAAAGGGTGAAATTAAAAATGTACCACCTGGTTTTGCCCACAGGGACCTCCAAGCAGCAGGCAGGCTTGTTTACCATACACTCTATAATTTTGGGACATAGAGCAGGGACTTAAGGACAGTATCTGGGCCTTTATTGTGAACATCCTCACTTTTGTCAATTTAAAGCTGGAACCAGTGCATTAGCTGAAGGGATTGTGTGCGTGTGTGTGGTTTAATATGCATTTAATATAGCTCCTGGGAAGGCTAATGGAGTTGCCCTGGGGAGTTGAGCAACCTCCCAGTGCACTCTGTATAAATCTTCTTTAGCTGCAGGTGAACAAAAAGTTGTGTTAAGTGCAAAAGTGAAGGTAACAGCTGCTGAATCCCTTTTGCTGGCCTATGGAGAATTGGTACTGCATGTTACCAGCTGATTGGTGATTTCTTAACCTCTTCTAACCTGTAAAAATAAGAGGAAAAATTGAAGCTTTAGGGGAAGAATTTCTCTCCTAGTAGAATTTTCTCTTATTCACCAAGGACAGTAAGTTAAAAAAATAATTTTGAAAGAAATTCCACTAGAAAATGGCCAGGACACTACAAATGCAGTTTTATAAGACTCTTTTTACTTTCCTTTTTTTTTTTTCATTGAAGAAGATAACTTGGTTTTATACTTTACTGTCTTATTAACAGAATGCATTTTGGAAGTCTGCCACTGTTAACAGTATCAGAAGGATTTAGGGCTGCTGAAATACACTTGAAGATTTAATTTTGCTGACTTCAGCTCTGATCCGAAGTAAAAACTGTAACCATAGATTAAATGTTTAGCGCCAGATATTGCAATTGCTGCTTCTTGTCGTAAATCCTTGTGTCTATTGCTGTTTCAGACAGCTCTCTGTGGGCCCTTGGCAGTGCATGCAGCACAATGTTCACGTTGTTTAAGGTTCTTCACTAGGGGCTAATTCTTGAAGTCCTCTCTCCATCCTTCCTCATAAAACTCCCAGTTGCCTGAGTAAGATCCTTGAGACACAGCAGTACAAGGCTGCCTCATGGACAAAACACCCGCGCAACGTTGTGAAAATCAGGTTGACGGCCTGATTTTTGTGATGCCTGATCTTTAGTTTTCAAAAAGAGTATTCCAATGGTGGGGGGGAAAGGGCCTTTTCAGACTTTATTAATCTCTTAGGAGATCCAACTAATAAAAGCAAATAATCAATACAAAATTAGATTGTCATGATGAAAATTAACTAATGTGGTCATTCATACACTAGAATATTCGGTTAAAAGTTTAAGGGCTACCTCCCTCTCTTAGTTCTAATTTTATAGGTCTCTGTAGACTCCTTTTTTGGACTTCAGCAGCCATTGACATTTTAATCTATTTAATGTGGTCATCTGATTTACACATGGGGTTTGCTTTTTCATAGTGAGTAGTTCTCCACTCATTGCTTATTGTACTCAAATAAAGTTGTAGTAAGAGTACATTTCAGTAGTCCCTGATCCAAAACTGGTGCCTGTCTTCCCTGACCTTGGGTGGATATATTGTATTGTAAATCTTAGCACACAGGGTTTAACTTTTTTTTTCTAATGAAATTTTCATATCAAGGGTATAAGCCAAAATATTTTCAAGGCATTTCATAGCACCAATCATACTGACGTGTGGGAAGATGCTGGCACCCTTATTCTTCTAATGCAAGGAAAAAAAAATAAAAAGAAGAAAAAAAAATAAAACAAAGGCTAAGAAGATAGCACACACTAGTAGTTAAAAACCACCTCTGGTGTTCCCACACCAGCACTGTGGCCACACAGAGGTTGGAATGAAAGGCATCAAGGTGTAAGACTTGGTCTGAACTCCTAGGTGATGGACCAATGTTAAAAATTTTATGCCTTCAAGAGGAGGAAAAACCAAAAATAGGAAGAAAAAAGTTAGGTCAGAATGCTGAGTGGAAGGTCAGTAGCACTACCCCAGTTCACGTAATCTGTAAATTAAGTAAAACTTATTCACTCAGCTAGCTGGATATCTATATTTCACTTACTTACAATCTTTAGGACTGGCTTATGGTTTATCCTAGTAGTTGAGAAGGAGCAACTCAGCATCTGGCAAATTTGGTTTAAACAAAACTTAATTTTAATTTGAGCTCTTAGAGCTTTGGCATGACAGTATAGTGATAACCTACTGCTGGGTTGTCTGTCCTTGCACACACTCATGTTCAGTTAGGTATTTCAAGCAGTGGCTTGTAGCCTTCTCATACTTCTTCTGCTCTTTTTTTCGCATTGTATAAGACCTGTATAGAATAAAATCAGCAGAATTGTTTTGTATGTCCGTGCTGGTCCCAAAGCATGCAACTAAAAGGAACTGTGCAGTGATACACTCCGCACAGCTCCAGTGCAGGAGGCAATAATTTCCTTTATTCCTTTCCCATGTGAGCGAACTAGTCTTTTATTAATTCTCTACCCTATCCCCATTTAGTCTTACAGAGAGTGCCAGGGAGAAGCTGGGAATATAATGCTTTCCTCCGTTTTTGCTACAGGTCACATAAAATGGATATTGCATTCAGTGCAGATGGGGCGACATTGTCATTCATCAGTTCCCCAAATTGGCTGGTTGGCAGACAGAATTATTTAAGTAAAACTGAAGTAATTTTCAAAATTGAAACTTAAGCTGTTTAGTGACATAAGCCAAGAGCAGTTTTTCTTGGACCCCCAACACTTCCTTGGCTCACATTCGCAGTTCAGCTATTTTCATTCCCATCAATTAGTTCAATCTCCATGGATGTGAGGAAGGGTTAGAGCAGTGCGGTTTCTTTGATGCAATTTCATGTATACACATGCAGCATCTGTTACTCCAGGAATGTTGCCGTCACTTCCATTATATGGAGAGTATTGATAGTGATAGGAACTGGTGACCTGATGGACCATTTTCTTCTGAGCTTCACACAGAAGTGCCTTGGCAGAAAGCCGCGTGTGAGGGAATACGCCTCCAAACAAAGGAAATATGCTGTGGCAAAGCCCTGCAAAGGAGCCCAGAGAAAATAAAACGTGTAGGAGCGTACTCCTTCCTCCTCTGCTACACTCCTCCTCAGTATTTGGGTGTTTGACATCTTCAGTGCGAATGCAGATAGCACTGAGACAGGGTTTCTTGACATCAAGCTTGGGGTACTCGGGCTAATGTACTTAAAAATAAAAAGCTTCAGGAAGGCGCTTTGCCTTTAACAGCCTCTTGCTATCAGGCCACTTTTCTGGGGGGTAGGGGGAGCTATAAAAGGTTTTTCTTCAGTATTTCTTTTCAGACAGCATGTATTCCACTTGTATTGATGCGCCAGAGGCTATCATTACCAACAACTCAAGTAAACATCTTCAGCCAATTATTAACCTGTGACAGAAAAATAACATTTTCTCTCCTTCTTGGTACCCTTTATTTATCCTTAATGCTTTCCGGGGAAATATCTAAGAGCTCTTGTTTTTCATCTTATAATTTGGTCAGGAGGATAGGTTAAGAGTGGAAGACTGCTGCCCCAAATCCCAGCACTTGGTTAAGTGTGATTTAAGTGGCAATTAAAATGTTATGCTAGGCTTCAGCATACAATGAGCTCCTATCTCTCATTTAGCACATCTATCCATTGCCCAATTTCAGAAAGGGCCTGACAGATAGTTTCAAGGACCATCCAAGAAGTATTTGACATGTACCTTCTCTCTATCACAGATTGCCACTGGTTTAATAATCACTCCATTTCCAGCTTGTTTGGGTACTAGTCTCTAAGCAACCTTCTTTGTAGACCATACTTGTACATGGACAGGTTACCTGCAGACTTCAGGAACTCCTGAGTGGTCAACAAATGCTGCCAGTGCAAGCACAAACCCAAGGCTTGTCATCTTCAGGGAGAAGCTGGCAGCTTTTGCTTTGGTGTACAATTAAAATGAAAGGTCTAACGTTTCTTATAAAATAATGTTTCAAAAATTGACTTAACTGTGATGCAGTGTTCTGATTTGAGCTGTTTTGTTAGAGGAAATATTCAAATGGAGGAAGAAGTACTCTGATGAAAAAAAAAAAGGAAAATACTACTCAAAAAAAGTTTAATGGAATATTTCAGTTATTCTTTCCAAACAACATTTCACTGATACAACACATTGCTGCAGGAGAGCTTGCTTTTTATCAAGTGACATATTTTCTTCTAAAAATTTCCAGTCAAAAGTTTTCTACTTCTGTATCAGCATTGCAATAGGAATATTTGTAACTGTGGTTTGAATTTATGTGAGATGCTTTTAGTCTGACTCTTGTATAATTTGAAACATTCCGCAGTGTTTATCTTTGGCTTCGTGAAATGCACTAGAAGGACAGTTTTAAACTGTTGCTTCATGAGTTGCCTTGCTCCTATAAATTTCTGTATTTTCTCAAAATAGATTAGTTGTTCCTTATCACCTCCCACATAATATTCAATTACGTGAAGCTAGTTATGTACAAAAAATAGGGGATTTGCTTTTTGCTTGGGGTTTTAAAGAAGTTCAGATAGTAATGTGCCGCAAATACAGACGAGAGGTAGCCTTTACCAATATCAATTGTCTCAGCAGACTCCCTAACCTTGGACTCTGCAGATGGAGTCACTATAGCAAAGCTAGTATGCTGGCTTTGCTATACTACGTGTCCATTATAACATAGTGGGTTAAATGACTTGGAACCTGCTGTGCTCTTTGGAAACTGCGAGTCCAAAGAACTGTCTAACCCTTGATTACAGCACCTTGGAACCACCAGAGTAGGGCCAATATCTGCCCCAGTATGTTTAGGCATGAGCTTTATATATAGCTGCCAGACGTGATTATTCATCCATCTTCTTCTTGCCATGGACCAACATGTGGAAACGGTCTTGTAGCGGTCTTTACTTTTCTTAAATTATAAGCATCTGTTCCTGATTGGTTTGGAGAAGTACTTCTAATTTTCAATCATTACCTGAGACTGATGATAACAAAAGATTTGTTGGTAATTACATTTCGTTCTTTGGTTTTCTTGTTATTTTTCGTTGTCTCTTTTTTGTTTGTTTGTTTGTTTGTGTCTCCCTGGGATTGTCCATGAGCAAAATTATCTGGGAAATAACCTCGTCATTTGGTAACGAAGCATCAATAAACCTGAACAGCAGTTTTTTTTGTCTACGCTGAATAGCCTCTGCTATGTATTAGCCCAGTGCCATTACAAATTCAAACCCTATATATATATTGTTCATGGCCCTTTGTGTCATCAGGAAATTAAAGTTTGCAGCTGGCCTCTTCATCTTAGTTAATCATGCGAACATGAAATCCTTAAAGGTCCACGCAATGGTCCCTGCGGGGGCCGCACTCAACACTTCTCTGCAGCGTGACATTGTTTTTCAGCTGTGTTTTTATCTTCTTCTCTCTTCTGTTCTGAGCTCCTGCTGCTTTTAGCTTCAGTAGCAAACTGTCATGTGGCACTTTATCATGGGCTGTCCAGAGCTCGGCAGTAACCATGCCCCTTCTTCACGCACCGCAACCTGCTTGAAAGTTTAGGAGGTTAGAGATGAAGCCTCTCCTGCTCTCACTGCCATGTGTTCCTGCCTTCAGCTCTGCCTTGGCAGTGAATGGGAAAAACCTCTGAGTATACCTGCTACTGTGTCTTACACAAGGTTGCAGGGTGATGGTTTTAAGAGTTTAGTTCCTCCTGCCTGTGTTTTATGCTGTGGTTGCTTGTTTTCTAAGAACTCACTTAAATATGACAACAAATCAAAGATTTCCTTCCAGATGTCTTTTAACATCTAGCATCATTTCCTCCAGGTCCTGAATATGTCCTAGATTTTAGTTTCCTTAGGTAATTTCCTCCACTGGCCTTAGTGACCCTGACACAGGCTGACCTGTAGTTAACTTTGTGTCTCTTTTTAAGATTAAGTTTGAAGAAGTCAGTCAATGCCTCATTTAAAGAAAGGGGGGCGGGGATAAGAGCAAAGGAAAGCCTTCACTAGCTTCTTCATTTTCATTTCCTGTGCCATTGTATTCCAGCTTTCTCCCTGACTGATTTCCACTCTCTTTTAGGTGGTTAGAAAAATCTCTTCATATTTGTTTTATTTTTTTCTTTGCTGTAGCTCCTTTAAAAATTGTATTAGCTTTTTCTTGCCCCTTGATGCATAACGCACATGTAAAAGACCATCAGATTTCTCCAGAGTTGTTCGTATTTTTCTATTTACCATTCAGATAGCCATTTTGTCATCTTAAAGATCACAGCTACTTTTATAGAGCTCTGTTCTTTTGGACTCTAATCCAACCAATCTTCGAAGCACGTGCTTAACTTCAGACACATGAGTGGTTGTATTGAACTCAATGGAGCTAGTCAGGTGCTTAAAGTTAAGCAGATGATTAAGTGCTTTGTTTGGCTGGCCTTGCAGAGCACCACCCCCCAGGAGTCCCTTCACCAATAACCTGAGCAGGGCTACCAGGGCAGGTGTTATTGCTGCACTCAGGAGGCAGGCATGGTGGTAGAGAAGGGACAATCCTGCAGCACACCAATCTCCCAAAAGTTTTAGGAGAGTATCTTTATTTTCAGTTACTGATTTTAATATAGTGCCACACCTTTGTGCCCTGTACCTTCTGACCTCCAGGCGTCTGCAATTTAAGTGATACAGATACGGGCCAAGGGGAGGAGGAACCAAAATAGATGAAACAAGAAAGATGATAAGAAGACAACCATATGGGTTTGATTTCACGGGGACATGCAGCTTCTTGTGCTGTATTCCTGCACTGATTTCAAAGAGATCCTTGTCCGCTCAGTCCTTACCTGGAAGTAGTCAGTGTCTTGCAGGATCAGAACTTGGTCTTATTTATGTATTTATTTAGCCTACCTCTTTCAGCTGCCCATATTCTTTGCATTGCTGCTCAGAGGTGGGAAGATGACCCATCCTCACCAAGTCTCAGTGCACCACTGCCTGCCCCAATTTCTACCCACTACATCCAGAGTGAAAATGTGCTCTTCCAACTGCTTGAGACCAAATGGTCCAAACAGGAGCCAGGTCTCCTTCGCCCCAAGGAAGAGTGAGGACACTGCTGTGGAAGCACTACCCCATCACAGATTTCTCTTGGCCGCTTTCACCTGTTTGAAAACTGATCTATTGCTGCAGCTGCTTTGTGGCACCAAAGGACGTGCACTTATTGGGGAAGTTAAGTTGTCAGTAGCAGTTTGAGGGCTCAGAAGTTAACCTGAACAATGGACTGCATTAAAGAGTCTGGGAAAGGCCTCTCTGGATAGATATGAATCTCTTAAAATGACGCGTTGTAAAGTTGCACATGGTAGACTCCTGTACCAGTTGAGTTATCTGGCTCTAGTCATGATAATTTGAAGATTGTGAACAAGCTGGTTGGTGGTTCTACGTGCTCTGTCAAGCCAGTTAATCCTTAGGACACTGCTTCTCCAAGGTCTGGACAGATGAAGAAATCATCGTCACTAAATAAACAGGATAGGCCTGAAATAAATTATCGGATGTTTCCCTGGACGAGATATTTTGGTGTTCCTCACAGATAGGGGCTTCAAAGTTCTTTACATAAAGGCTGTTCCATGTCAATCTCATTTCTACCTCTCTAGACGCTTCTTTATTAGTCAGAGATCATGCACATAAAATGTGTCCTTTTAAGTTAAGGGAGGAATTCCTTCAGCTGGCGGCAGTCATAAGATCTCTTATTCGTACTGGGATAGCAGCCCGGAGGCTCTATCCAAGACCAAGACTCAGTTGTACTAGTGCTGTACCAACATTTCCCTTCAATCACTGAAGAAAAAGCTGTTAACAGTTTGTATCCTCTTCTGGAGGCTGACCGCTAGGAATGGGGAAAGACTTGGGTAATATCCCTTTAAAATCATTTCTATTGACCTCGAACTTGACAAGCCGCTAAAGCAGGAATGGGAACAGGACGAGGCCCGTGGTGACAGCAGCAATTTCAGCATTATTTTGGGAAAGATAATGCATCACTCTTCTGCATTGGTAAGCTGGCATCTCTTCTTGTCTTATGACCCTAATTAATTTATTTAGTATGCGTCATGAGGGAAGACAGGATCCAGACTGAAGCCTTTGTAATGGGATTTTATCCTGTGCCAGGCAGAAGTAATTAACTATATCTATCTTTTTCATTTTCACTTGCTCTTCCTTAAAAGATTTATATTAGGGAGGTGAAATCATAGACAGTTCCACCTTGTCCATACAAGATCTTCTTACCTCCTGTGACAAAATTAACTGTTGTGTTTTTGTCTCTAGCAAACGATGATATCCCTATGGCTAGCACTAGACTAAAAGTCACCCTAAGGCCACTTTTATCTATGACATTATCACCGTTCTGATTCCTAGATAGCCTCTGCCATCCTATATTGACTTCCATTTCCTCTGTCCATGTTTACTTTGGTTTCTACAGCTATATCCGATTCAGTGTATGGTGGGTAGGGAGAATATTTGTGCATAGGATATGCATACAAACAGCATCAAGCTCATCAGAAAAGAGCAGGAGAGGAGAGGGAGAACATAGGTGCTTGTCTAAACTAATGAGAGGGGAATACTTCACATAGACTGTAGTAGAGTTGTGAAAATACTTGTTAAAGGTCTACAGGGATTTAAAAAAAAAAAAAAAAAAAGGTTGGACTTTTAGCTCCTGAATTTGTCCTTTGAGGGTCAGGGAACAGAGACTTCCCTTGCCCATGGAAGACTCTGGGCTGTGGCTGGTGGTGTTAGGAGAGAGCTCAGAGGCAATTTCTTTCCTCTGTCCTAGTCTCAGCTGTGCTGGCCAAAGAGTATATGATCCAGGACCTTGTTGCCATCTCTCTGGGGACAGCTTCTGTCCCTCTACCCTCCAGATCGTCCAGCTCGACACGATCTTTCCCTAACTCATCTTCATGTAGCCATCAAGACAAGTAACAAGCTGCTATTGAAGCTCACGTGCTTCAAGACTTTGTCAAGAGCTGCTGCATGAGGAGTTTAGCTGGCCATGCTGAGGCAGAGGTCAGCAGGCAGCTGGGGTCAGCAAGCACTGCAGTCAGCATGGCTCTTTGCAGGGGTGAGGGGTGTCTGGGTACGCTCCCGGAGGAGATGCTGGTCCAGTACGTTTTTTCTGGAGTAACCGGTAATGTGATGGGTGTGGCAGGGAAAAGCTACATCACTGAGCAGCCTCCCCATCCCTGGGGGCTGCATTCCAGCCCTGTTGCAGGCACTGCGCCTGTTAACAGCACCGAGAGCTGTGCCTGCCGCTCCCAAAGTGCAAAATGTACAGGAAATTTATCCTATTATACCAAAATTGTGGTCATTCTCCACACCCCTGGCACCTGTATTTTGTTTCTAATGACTAGTTTGTCCTCTCTCTAGCTGGCATAAACTGCACAAAAACTCTCTCACAGGCGCCACTTCTCTATTCTGCCTGACTTCTGGCTGTCTCAAGTGGTCCTGCACCAGAAATAAAGCCTACACTATTAACTTTAGATAATATCACAGTCCCTAATACATTGTACTTCTTTAAAACCTATAGCCATTCATTTGTCTTAAACATCCATGATAGGATCTTATTGTAGCATTCTAGGCTCGCCCTATTTCACTTAAGGCTTATATGTCTTAACTTTTGTCCTTGGCATCCAGACAATTCTTCTATTCTCAGGATGCTTTCTGCTGAACTTCCTGTCTATAAAAATGCGCTCAGGGACTCTATCGCTCTTACAGCCTATTCCTTCCTCTTCCCAGAGCTTCCCCTTCTCTTACCATACCAAGCAATTATTCTTATTAATTATTCCAGCTAACAGTAATTATCAGCAGCATGCACCCCCAGCCACGTTAATAACAGCGATCTCTAGGACACCGAGGAATTGGCTGAAAAGATTCACTTTGCTGCTTGGGTTGCATAGAAAGACAAATTCCTTTTCTTCTCTGCATGTCTGTTTTAATGGGGGGAGGTGGGGGATGTCTTACTACTTTCTTGTTTTAAGATGGGCAAGAAGAGGGCAGATAAAGAAGTGAGGACTTACAGTATAGGCATTGCCTAAGAAGACTCAAAAAACAGAGATCCAAGGTTTAGTCTGTGGATTTTGTACATGGTCTCTAAGCAGTGGCATTAATTGATTTTTTTATTATTTTTTTTTTTTAGCTTCTGATATTTATGGTCCAAATACTGAAGTTTCTGCTTGGGCTCCAATAATTTTGGGTCTGCCTCAGGGTTAGAATTTCGAATTGTTTTCATCCATTCCACAGGCACAACTACCATTCAGCAGCAAATGGAATAAAATTTGGCCATGTTTCATCATCTCTAATTTGTCAATATTTTTCATCTTGCTGCTGAAAAGCAATGAAGTTTTTAAAATTGATGCCTCTTCAGTGCAAAAGGAGAACAAAGGAAAAATATTTTTAGAAGAAATTAAAAAAAGAAAACTCTTCTGCAAAATGAGAGAGCTAAAAAAAATATTTTCCTTCAAAATTGCTTACCATTTGCCTAAGCTGCAAAGTTTTTAATGGCATTCTAGTGAAAAGAGAGTGCTCTGGCTAAATTCCTTCAAACCCAATAAAGCAGATGACTGGGAACCGTAATGGAATTGATGCTGTCATGTGCATTTGCTAACATGTTTTTGGTTATTAAGAAACAAAAAAAACAAGTGGTATATGATCAACACAGCTTCTGACAGGGGCATTGGAACCCATCTGGTTTATGGACCTCCCACTTTTTTTATTAGCCTGAGATTATAAAGTTGTTACACTGTAGTTTAGCTTCTGGCTTCTGCAATTGTAAATTGGCAAAGGACTAACTAGAAGGTGTGAGCTTCTGAAAACTAAAATACGATACTGACCCAGCGCATACCACACAGGCCTGCAGCAGATGTACTGGAGGAAGGAAATACAGTAGTGCTGCTAAAAATGTTACTGATTGGTTTCAACTGAGTAGCTCTAGATACAAACCAGCTTTCAAGAGCAACAGATGAGATAAAAATGTCAGAAATGATCATTAAAAGATGATGCCATGTATTACTTAATTGAAGTCACACAATACAAAAATAATACCAAGCTTCCTCCAGTAGTAATGGGTGTGCTCTATGAATGTTAACTCCACAGTTGTCAATATCTGTGATGAAAAAAAGCCTTTCAATCTTCACAGATTTCTTTAATTTAAATAAGCCTTTTAACAGAGAGGATTTGTTCTCTCAGTGTGCTTCATTAGTGTAGCTTACCACCACAAAACCTGGTTGCATTGAGAAAGATTGCCCCATTATCAAATAATTAGGACTGCCTTAGCAGGTGCATACACTTACCTTTGTAATTAAATCCTTGTTAAAACACCAAAATCCAGAGAATTTAAATGGTTACCTGATCCCAGAGGAGGTAGCCCAGAAAGTTATTCTATAAGGTAGACATCATCTGGGAGCAACGATACCGAGCAAAAAATCTTTTCCTCATGGGATGTTGATGAAGCACATCTGCACACATCATGCAGTGCAATAAAAATTGCAATGACAATACTAGACAAAAACACCTACTGTACAAGAAGCCAAAGAAACCAACCATAAGCCTGCACGGAATAATACACTATCTAGTGGAACTTTCACAGCTTTCCAAGTTTTAGACCTGCAAGCAAAATTAAAGATGATGATCCTCATTTTTGAGAATTCTTTGAGACCTTTGCATGGTTTACTATATTCTATGATGATTCCAGATTATTCCTGCGTTTAACTTCTCAAATCTAACCATAGTGGAATAACAATGGTTACATGTCTACATACACAGTTATTGTAGAAGAGCTCAGAGTTATAGCAAAATCTGAAAGAAAATAATTAAATATCAGACAGTCATAAAAATCACATTTCTAATATGTTATGGATACATTTGTGTGTTCCTGTATTGTGTGTTCTACAGAATGTCTATATTAATAAAATATGCCAGCAAGTGGATTAGACAGTCTATTACAATGAATTATCTCTGTTCCGTTGGCACTCTCGTTGTCCTCACCAGAACCGATCAACCAGCCATATGTGACATGATTAGCTACTTGCCTAGAGGTGTAGCAGTGTTTTTACCATAACGAATA
The DNA here is from genome assembly GCA_013396935.1 of Baryphthengus martii. NCBI lineage: Eukaryota > Metazoa > Chordata > Aves > Coraciiformes > Momotidae > Baryphthengus > Baryphthengus martii. Next base: position 31,148 of record VWZK01010846.1, on the reverse strand, counting down.
CTGAGCGAGCTCTCGTTCTGCTGGCTACTTGTATTCAGCCTCTAAGTTTGGATGAGAAACCCCAACCAAATTCTAATTTCCAGAAGCCAGAGAGAAAACCATAAGATTGGAAATGATTTGTTTGCCACCTCTCAGAAGAACTGTGTTGAGCAAAACTGTAAGGCTCAACACGAAAAATCATTTACAAGTTCTGCACATACTCATTGACTTCAATCTGTGTTCAAAGTTGTAGATTCAGTGCTGACAAAAGTACCATCATATTTCAGATGTGAAACATCTATAGAACAGCCAGTTTTGGGAATGATATTCTTAGATAAATGGAGTTAGTCCTGGAAATCAATTTAGACAAAGCTGCAGCAGTGCTGGTATTGGAATTCACCAACTCACTACATAATTTGAATAAATGGGGAAAGAGATGACTCCTGAGAGTAGCACTGGCAGCCAAAAGAATTATACTGATGGACTGGAAAAGCAAAGCCATGCCATGTATTGATTTATGGACTATTGCCCTTCTGGATATAGCTAAATGTGAAAGAACTCCCTTTATTCATACTAATAAAATGGACATTGATGCTCTCAGACAAAAACTGCTGTTGGAGTTGTAGTGTGAATAGCTGGCATGTGAGATGGTCTTCTTTCACTTGCCCATCACATATGCTCAGTGGGCTGGTGAAGTTTGAGATACACAGAAAACAACAAGGACTTTTTCTAGACTTGCTTCATATGTTCTGATTGGTTTTTTTTTTCCGCTCAAGATTATTTCCTCAGTCTTTTTGGCTTTGTTGTTGTTTTTGTTGTTGTTTCCTTTCTTCTAGAATCCCTTGGTGTAAATCAGAACTTAAGATAGTATATTATCACTTACTAGATGCGGTCCTATAATAGTCATTTTTTCGGTGTTTTGAAGACAAATGCATGTTTTTCTGACTTAAAAATTCTGGGCAATGTTAAAGGAGCACAAACACACCACAACACTAATTCCGCCCCCTCTGCCACACCGTTATGGCTGTGATCTGCCTGCCCTACCTACCAAAGCTGGGTTAGTGCACGCCATGCTCAATACGAGTAGACCCCTACAAGCCAGCTCTTATTTCCTCAGCCAAACCAGTGCTGTCCCTTAGGCCTTGTTTATCTTCAGAGGACCCTCTGAAGACTTCCTGCGCTCTGTAAGTTCGTCTCCATCAGTATAAGTAATACGGGGAGCCCTACTGTAGCCCAGTTGCTGCCAGAATTTTTAATGCTATATTGATTAAACTGCTATGAGTGGGATGAAATTATGTGGTATTAGTTGTGCTGGCAACTGGTTTACCTCTGGGATCCTCATGTTGCTAGTGCTGGTGGAGCAAAGCCAGAATTAGGATCACTGGGAAATAAAAAAAAAAAAGAAAGAAAAAAAAGCTCTTACATAGACATGACCTTGGTGGTTGAAACTTAATGTCACAAAATGAACAGACCTTTTGGAGTCTGGGACGCCGTTGCATACTGTGACAGGCCCTGTCCATCTTCCCAGCAGGAAAGAGGGAGCCCTAACTAGGAAGCCCTGAGTCAGAGCTGGGCACCAAACACAGCTGTGAGTCAAGACCAAAACTGAGCTGTCAGCTTTTGAGGAGCTAATGAGAGATAATGAGATAATGAGGTCATTTCTGGGATATGAGGGTAAGTATGGGTATAGCCTTGTCCCATTGTTATGCTCTTTCCTAAAACATTCCCCACGGCCGGTGTCGGAGACAATGTTCCTTTGCTCGCCCATGGCCCCTGTGCAGCAGGACTCCTGCGCCAGGGGACTGCGGGGAAGTGAGTCTGGATGTGGCAAAAGGACACTGAGAAGCTCTGTGCTGCAGAAGAAAACTTATTCCCTGGAAAAAGAGAGATGAAGACACTCGTTTTGCTGTGACTAGTGACTAGACCACCTGTGAAGTGCTTAAACATTACTGAAGTGCTTATAAAGCTCATTTTACATCCACAAATGATTGCCCGCTCATTTACTCCTGAAAAGTTTTTGTGTTCACTTTACATCAACTTCATCACTGCTATCCAGATGAGCCTGAAAAAACTTACTATCACTGTGGTGGACTTCGGAGTGGCACAAAAACACATGAGCATCAAGGATTGCTGGACAAGATGGCCTTCCACCCTCCTTGTGATATAGTGGGTACACAGACTGCTTCAGACACCAACCCCAGTGCTTGTAAGAGTAGTACATTGTCTGAGTAAGGTTTTCTCAGGGCTCTCTGCAAAATGCAGGTGACAGTTATCGTTGTATTCCCAATTAACTAGTGATTTGACTTACAATATGACTACTTCTAAGGCTACACTACTTGACCTGTGGGAAGACAGAAAGGCAAAGGACATGATAAGTTTCTTAAAATTAAACTGAGCACAGAGTAGCAACACAGTTTGTAAATATTAAACCAAGTTTAAGCTTCAGTCAAGCTGAAAAGAGAAAGGCTTTACACTGAGGCTTTTGTAAGTGGAAGAGAAAATGGAGAGAATTGGGTGATACTAAATACTTCCTTCATTACTGCTTATTCTATTGCAATGTAATTTTGAAATTTCAAGAAAGATGAACCAACTGTGCCTTACAGATCAAAGAGAGAGAAAAAGTCCAACATTTAAAATTTCTTTGTCGACAAAGCACAGCTCCAAAATATCTGGGGCTGGAGAGTTCCAGAGCTTAGTGTAATATTACAAAAACTGTCACGTCCAAGCCATTGACTGAAGTTGAGCCTGAATGGTTAATGAAATAACTGAAAATTATTGTCAGCTGAGAGGTCTTTAGTGGCCTATGACAACTGCAATCTGTGATGGAGAACAGTGGTTGCCATTTTAAATATACAGACACACTGCTTCTAGGGTTGAACACCAAAAAAAAAAACATTAGAAATTCATTTAGGCTGTAGGAGGAATGGATTGGAGCAAATAAAAGATGGAGATGGGGTCAGGGCATTGGAGTTAATATCTTCCTTTCCTCAAATGCGCCACAGCATTGTAATAAACACCTCAAGAAATCAGAAGGAAAATATAATTTAGCAGAATGGCTCACCAGCCATTGCAAGGAGTGTTTACCTACTGAACCTTACAATGTTCTGAGTCTTTCTTAGTTGTTTCTCAGGTAAAGGCTGGCCCATGCCGGTCCTGGTACTTCACTTATAATGTGAACTGATGATATTACACCTTCAGTGAGCGTAGTTTCAGTGAAGGTGATTGCAGATATTTCCATCTATCAGTTCTAAAACTCAAGTAAGAAAAACATACACTTTCATTTCACTTCCTGTTTACATATCGGAGGTAAATATAGGAACTTATCCTCAACATGTCTGCATATGTCTTATTTTCATGACATTGCGCCTATGTGAGACTCAACAATGATGGAGCAAAATCATTATGGTGTCATCGATTCCTTACAGTGTAAGAGCTTTTAGAAGTCAGATTATTCTCAGAGCTATAAACTCAGGGTAATCAACTCTGCCACTTCCTGCATCAGAGCAGTGTTGCAGGATGTTGTTTAAAAAAATCTCCTTACTTTCAAACCTCGTGCAAAGAAAACCATGTTTTCCCCTCCTGTTGGGGGATGGTGGAAAGGATAACCCTACTACTACTTTGTGCCAGTCACATAGGGAAAATGATGCTGAAGTGTGAAACTGCAAAACCAGAGGGAATCCTCTTCCCTGGACTACTCACCTCCTTCAGTACAAGCTTTGCCAAGCTCTTGTTCAGCAGATGGTGTAGGAGATATAGCCTCCAAAACCACAGAGACAAATATTTTATTTGGATGAGTACATTTAAGATTACTCACTTCTTCCCTCAAATTATCTGCGTTTTGCAAAAAGTACAAAGGGCATGGTTTGGATCACCCCCTTTCTAATAAAAGCACTTTCCAGCTGTTGACGCCAAGTGCCTTCTGCAGGCCAAGCTCACTGGTTTGTGGCTAGGTGAGGAAAGGACATTGGCCTTCACAACTTCCTGGGGAGTCTCTGAAGTAAATTGAACTTTCATGAAAATCACCTGCCTCCAACAGCTAGCCCAAAGACAGGACCATCAGGTTGGCACATGCTGAAACAGTAAGTTGTGGCCTGATTTGCAGATTTCTGACTCAGGCGAAGGAGCAAACCTTCTTTTCCATCTTTAAAACCCTAGGAACACTCATGAAAGCAGCGATGAAGTGTGAACAGTAGCCTGTCTGAAAAGACACCGCCCTACATTTGCCCCATCTTCTCTCTTCTCCCATTTTGACAGTCTTTTCTACCCTCTTGATTTTCTTCTGATCTTCACCTGTGCGATTGCTGAGTTTTGAGGGTATTTCTTTCAAGCTGATAGAGCCAAAACCCTATGGATTAACTGGCTTGACAGAGCATGTAGAACCACCAACCAGCTTGTTCACAATCTCCAAATTATCAGGAAGGCGAGATGTTATCAGTCAGGCAACTGCCATTTGCCAGGACAGAGCAGAAATGAGAGGGAGCGTTGTGAACAGAGCAGTCTATCAGCTCTGCCTTTCCTCTCAGGACAACACTGGCTCTTGCTCCATTCCTTTGAATAGTCACAGTGCATCCTACAGAGGGGTGAGAATGCAGGATTTATCTCTTGGGGAAAAGCCTCAAGGAGGCCCATCACCTACCCTGGGCACTCTGTGCACGTGTACACACATCTGTGTGACTTCAGACCGGCCTGTCTTTAAGACTTATATCAGCACTCACAAGTTTATTTGTCCATTTTTCCCATGGGCCTTTGTACAAGTCCTTCTGGTAGATTATTGTCATTAGATTAAACACACTGTGAAAAGCAAGAGGTTCTAAGTTTTCTTCCTGTCTCTACCTTCCTCTATTTCTGTTGACACCACTGTTGATGCCATAACAAGCCCATTCCTGAAACCTGTCATTTTTTTTCTCCCAGATTTCCAGCTTCTCAAAAACACTTTCTGCCAGAAATTACTATATTCTTTGTATTTCGAAAACTACATCACTGCTATCTGCAACCCCTTACTTTCTGACTTCTCTGCAGCTTGTATCCAGTTCATCCCATTAAAAATCTAATTGTCAATATTACCTTGTTAATACCACTTTTAACTAAGTCACCTCCCTCCGTAGTACCTTTGAGCACTACAAATTGCAGTTTCTCATACCTGCCTTCATGAGCCCTCACAGCTTAATGCGGGACTACACCCCTTTCCTTTCATGTTGCTTTCATATTTCCTTTCATAATATATAATATGTATTTTGTACACCTCTTGTATTCCATTTGTAATGCTTCCCTCAGTATAGCTTGTAACCCTGCAATGTCATTTCTGCATTCATATGTGTCTTCTGTGCTCTAGTCTATGTGGAGGATGTATGTTCCAATTGCAAACTATGATCTTGTCTCCTTGTATTGGATCTTCTTTTTTAAGGTCCACAAAAACTCACTGATACTAACCCACACTCCATTTCAACATCATAAAGGAAGGAATAAAAAAAAAAATGTAATAGTCTTTCCTGTGGCTGCTCCAAATTCATATGCTATTACCGGTCCTTCAAATTTCCTTGGGATAGAAGCTACCTTTATTTTTGCCATCTAATGTTTCAAGAAATCTGCCAGCACTTAAACTAGGAGGATAACTAATAGATGGAAAAAAAAAAAAAAAAGCCTCATACTTATCTTGCCATTTTACTAATGATGCTCACACCACTTCTACATGCAGCAGTGAATGTAATAGGCAAGCACTACTACTCTGACTGCATTTAACATAAGGCACACTGCTCTCAAATACAGGGCTCACAAACATTAAGCTGCAAGTGCAACTGTTAATAAACTCACTGTGAATATTAATTCAGTATTCCCTTTATAATCAGAAAGTTTCATCACTGCCCCATTTGCTTTACAATCATGACAGGTAGTGAATGTCTTCAAGGCAAAAGACAATGAAACAGGTTGTTTTTTACAGTCTATGTTTTATCACTGTTTCATTGATTCTTCAGTATTTTAGCAGATCCAGCACAACTGGATTAACTAGATAAGGAACCTTTCTCTCTTAGGTCATCAGTTCACATCCGAGACAGGTTGGTACTGACCAAAGGTCACTTTAGCATTATAATTTTAAGAAAGAGCAAGACAGAGACAGGCCTTCGAAAGGCAAAAAACAACAGTTTAACTTTCTTAAGCTGCCCACAGCATACACAACCAGACCAACTTCGGTGCCTGCCAAAGTCAAACTGATAGAGAGTTAGATGGTCATCTAGTTGCCAGATGTCTGGCTGAGTAACTTTCTGGCACTAAGCTCTATACAGAGACAGATCTATGGACTGGATCAATTAGCATTACACTTACCATCTGACAACTGTTTGGTCGCCTTCGCCCAGTTCCTAGAGGACAGGTGTTCGCATCACAGAAATCACCATCACAATTGGTACGACTAATTGATACGGTTGTTGGCAGTCACAGCAGAGAGGACAAGAACTGAATTAGCACTGAGACCAAAGCATTGTTTCACCCCCAGAGATGGTCTCTTCAGCTTGGGATGTTCAGGGCATTTGGAGCATGCTTTTCTGTCATTGCATGCGTTGTGCTGAGCAGAATCTGCTCTGTTTTCAAATTCAGTAAATTTACCCAGCGCTAAATTCAAGGAGATTTCTTGGGGAACAAGGGGAAGAAGGGAGGTAGCGAGCCTCTTTTCTTTAATTTTTGGTTACATGCCTTAAGAAATACCTTCTCTATGATTTTTTTTGCCATTTCCCCAGCATCTTCTGAGGTTTATTTAGTACAGGAGGAAAAAAAAGAAAAAGAGATAAAATGAGTGCGGAGATCTTAACAGTCTGCGTTTCATGCATCATTTCAAGGTAAAAAAGAAAAAGTACGCTTGTAGAAATACTCTAACATTCACTGTAACTCTAGTGGTTCCTCATTTCTTCTGTTTTAAACTCCAAACAGTCATGTAAAGAGCTTCACGGGTATATTCTCTTGCAGAGCTTGTGGGTATACTTGGTGATTAGACAAATGGGGTTCTGCTTTGGCAAATGTCCATTGCTTTCCCCAGCTGACTTACAGAATATGCTATAAAATGCAAAGGAAGGCAATAAACCTCCCATCTGCAGCTGAGATTTCCACTTTGCCAAAGACCCTTTTGCTATCAGCACCTTTAACTATGACTTTCAAAGAAGAGAGAGGTGTAATTTTTTCTGTGGCAGATATTTTACTACATTCACTAGCAATATCATCCCAGCCTTATGTGAATTGATTTTGAATATTAACCTAAGAATGGAAAAGCCAATAATCATGTAAAATATAAATAGATCTTTGGGTCATTACTCTATCTAAAAAAGAAGGCAAGAATTTCAGCTGGTTTCCTATTCTCATTGCTCTCCAGAACAATGCTGCCTTTTTATGGTCTATATGTCAACTGTGCTTTATTGATTTTTAATACTTTTAGCAGATACAGCATAATTACAGCCAATAATGCAAATACTGCAAGTGAGAAATGCAATTAGAAGACACCAAACACTTTGCAAGCTGGGTCAGGAAAAAATAAAAGATGAAATAGTCTTTTTAAGCATCGGGATTTCCTGGTCTCGGCTTTGTATCTTCAGAGGTTAGCAAAAACAAGGGGAATTCTGCCCTCTACTAAATTCTTATTTCCAATACTAAAGGATTAAAGAGGAGCAGACATGAGTCAAAGGCATTTGCCTGAAAACACTTACACAGCAAACAGTTGCTACAACAGAGGATGTTCATTGACTGTCGCCTTCATTTGAAAGGTAACATTATCATTAATTTTGACAAGTAGCCTCTCCTTGGGGAATCCAGGCCTCAGCTAGTCAGGCTTTTCCTTCAGCTCAGGTAAGTAATCCTTGTCCATGTGAAGAGCCCAAACGCATTTCCTTTCACATAACAAGATCAAAACAGCTGCTTTTAGGCTAATGACGAACTAGAGAAAACAACCAGAGAAGAACAAATAAAACATAAACCTTTGCAAAACCAAAGAGAAACAAAGTGCCCTGGGTGCCTCTGGCAAAACAACTTACTCCACTCCTTCCCATCAGCCATGCCAGGGTGTTTCCACCTCCCACCATCCAACACCTACAAACCCGGACCAAGACATTTCCTCCCTTGCTCTGTGGCTACACACACATTACTCACAGGAAGGGTCCCAGGAGGCTTACACGGATACAAAATCCAGGCTCTGATCTTACCTTCTCCTCTTGTCTGTTAGGGATCTTACCTTCTCACATCAAGGGATGAGGAAATTCAGACTCAACAGTGCAGTGTCTCTTCTTGAATAGTTGCCTCTTGTAGACATTTTTAGTTCTGGCAGCAGAGTGTCCTCTTCCCCTTTCAAGTTTAATTTGTTGGACTAATTACTCCAAGAAAAACACCTCAATATTCCAGTTTATCTTAATTCAGTGGGTGAAACTAAATGAGATGTTTTCATTCTTAGCAGGGAGCTAATCATTAAGTTGCTCTGGAAAATGCCCGGGAAATTTATTTCTGGTCACTTTTTTTCCTGAAGAAAAACATCAGCTAAACTGTGAGTTGTGAATCTACCTGTTTCCATTTGCAAAATGCAGTATTTGTATTGTAATGCACGCTGTAGTTTATATATTTTTTCTGCATATAGACTATATTTTAGAGTTTAATTTCTGACTGCTGATACTAGACCAGACCCAGCAAATGCCCGTCCCTGTGTCCCACTTTGTCCTGCTTTAAAATCTGAACTCCAAGCTGCTGATGGCCAAATATGTCCCAGGGACCCAGGTCTGCCCCTGGAGCACTCACCATGAGTCTGTGCTGCTGCTTGGGCTCTGCCCTTCCCTCTAATTATTTCCATCCCTCAGCCCACAGCCAGGAAGGTGTAGGGGAGCATCCAGCTACACATCAGTCTTCTCAACGGTAAGTGAGTGAAAGCATGTGGTGAAAGGGTTTCCTCCAGCTCCTCCTAGCTCTGGAAGACTGAATGCTGCTCCCGTGGTGATTTGGTGTCTGACAATCCCAGAACTGCTAAACGAGAATATAACCAGGGATCACAGAGCAAGCAAAAATACTCTTTTTCCTATAGACACCTATGGGAAGAAACTTCTTGCTCCTCAGGCAAAATACTGGTAACTGCTCTTCCCTACCCTCTGCTGGGATCTCTCTCTTGTCCTGTCCTTCCAGAGCAGTGCCTTCTTCCTTTATAACAAGTATTGTATTACAGGAAAAAAAAGCAAACCACCATGTTCCTTGTCAGTATCTCCTCAAGCAATCAATTATTTATCCCCAAACTTTTTTTTTCTCCTATTCTCTGTTGCATTTTATATGATGATAAGACACCTGTTATCTATGACAGCTTTTTACTGTGAGAAAAGAAAATGAAGTTGAATGAGAGGCAGCCTGGCCTCAAGAAAACGAACTCTGCCTTTGGAGAGGAAGAAAATACTTCCATCTTTTGTTATATCCCTCTTCATCTGGTGACACAACCCTTCATCCACATGTTCTTGGATCCTGAGGAATCTCTAGTTTTATTATGACCAGGGGACAAGTCTCATACTCCTTACTCAGGTGACCACTTGCACTTCATATGTGAGAGGTCTATTCTCTATTACTCTTGGCATTTCAAGCAGCTGTGCTACCTCTTTGCTGTGCTATTTTGTTTTGACTGACTTCTCCATGTGCCCTGGGTTTGCAAAACATCATTTGTTTCTCTCTAGAGCCTCCTTCTTTCAAAAAACCTTCCCAGTGATGTGAAGCACAGAAAACCAACGTTTAACTGGGTCAACAACTTGCAAATATATTCAGTGATGCTAACAAAGAAATGTTGACAAATGACATGAGTAAGCTGTGACTAATTTCCAATCAAATCAATGTTATTGAATATATGAGAAGAACATAGAATTATTTACATCACTTCTTTTTTCTTAAAATTTTGGAGAGCTGTGCAAGTATCATATGTTTAGCTCATGTACCCCTTAGAAACTGTGAGTGATTTTCTGTGTGAATTAGACCGTGACAGGAGGCTGCAGAATTCTCTTTCCCCAGCCCGATCCTGAGTCTGAAGGTGTCTACTTTGTGGAAAAAAATGGTGGGCTGCATATTCAGTCCAGGAGCTTTGGTACGTCTCATCTAGTTCTCATCCAGGAACAATCAAGAATCTACCCACAAGTAAATACACATTGTATGAAGTCCTCTCCATGCCTTGACTGTATTCTGGAGCCACACTGCCAGGACTGAGAACCTCATGGAGTATGGGTAGCACAGAGGCTCTGGGTTTCTAGGCAGAAATGCCTGACCTCTGGTAGATCCCTTGAGATGTCCTGGTTCCCAGATCTGAACTGCTTTGCCTGTTCCAAGAGGAACAGGGGGAGGCAAGAGATAAATATACACTTAATGCCTTCCTGATGGAACTCTGTAAAAAATTCCTCGAGGGAGTTTCCTGTCCTTTTTTGCTAGTTGTTGTGAGCAGGGAATGAACTGGCCCATTGGTAGAGTTACTAGAAACTTTCTTCGTCTAGAAATTTTACATGAGCGCAATCAAGCTATTTACTGGTAGTCTTGCTGTCTTAAAATAACATTACAAATAAATAAAAGAGTTATTTAAATAATAATGAACCAGAAAAAGAATGAAGTTGACCTAATAGCATTGTTTATGAATGGCAGTGTGTCTCAGACAAGGCTGAAACTCGTCTTTCAAGGTGTGGCAGACAGAGAGCAGTGGTCTGCCTCTATTGACTGCCTTTTCAAATACCATGGGAAAAAAGTCCCAAGCCTTCTCCTGACGCATCCGAGTCCAACATATGCCCCAATATATAACTACTGGCCTGGGTTGTGGCAGCCTGTAGGAGAGCTGTAACTATTGTATTCTTGGAAAAGGAATTCTGCCTTTCTCCCCCATCACAGATGCAAGCACATGAGATATTAAACCTGAGAGGATAATGCTGATGCCCTGCATTGCAGGCTTCCTTTGATGGCTCCAGGGGATATAAAGGTATTTTGCCATTTCCTCTCCAGAGGCATCTGGTTTAGTCAGGTGGTTCACAGTGCACATGGTCACATTTATTGTTTGGTTCATTCTCCATTGTGCTTCTTCCCCCTCCCCAATATTTTATCTGTCCTGGCCTTTCCCAAGGACTTTTATACAGAACTGGAATATTTGTTTATTTCTGGCATTTACATCTGGTGTTAAGAGGATGAGAAACAGGCTCATGTCACTGACACTCTCTGATCATCAGAAAGGCTGTTACAACATCCCACAGATCTGGGGTTTTATGTGTCTCCCCACCTCTAATGCTTTATCGAGCGTAAGTGCTACATGATCCTGTGCAAGTCCTGGAAAATATTCTCTTGCAAAGGCATCACTTCTTTTGTGAAGGCCCAGCATTTTACAAATCGCATACATCTGTTGTCACAACACCAGGTTCTGCAGATCCACGAATGTTATAAACAAAAAATACAAAACAGGGCTAAAACCTAAACATGGTTAATGTTCTCAGCAAAATCCTACTTCAAAACTGGCTGAGCAGAATAGAGGCAGAGATAGACTGGACATTTAGGCTGCTCGAATGCTATTTCTTTCTCTTCTATCCTGTCACCTGCCTCAGATGAATCTCTATTTCATATCCTATTCAAAATTATCTTATGCATTTCTACCATTGTGTTTTTCACCTTCAGTAATGCCTGGTAATGGTTAAAAGACCTTCATAGTCCCCAGTTTTAGACTACACTCAAACTTCATTCAAGTCTGTGATTTCAATTAGATGTCATCTGTGATGTTCCTGGGACACTGCATTTCTCAATGACTATACTTACAGCAGTCTCTACCTGAGATGGCAGTTGCAGAGGTGTTGGCCAACCATTTCAATTCCAACACAAAAACTTTCTTGCCCTACTGGTAAAACACTGTTTTATCGATGGATGATTTGTGGGTGCACTGGAAATATGCTGGAGATCAATGCTCTATCACTGAGCATTTGCTTCTCCAATCTGCACGGAAGGCACCGATTTTTAATCCCCGTGTGGGTCAGGTGTGGGTTACAAACAGCACTTAGGGGTCAGCACATTCATAGCCTTTCTTTGTGGGACTACACCATGATTTTCAGGTATAAATCTTCTAGGTCTCTTCCAGATGTGACCACTTTCCACCCATAGAAAGCTTTAGCTCACAAGTTTGTTTCATTTGTTAAGCCATCTTTGGCAATCGGTCAGGATTTACTAGAAAACCCCTGCTGTATGGCCTCTGAAAAGACAGTGTAAGAATAGCTTCCTAAGTTTTCTAGCTGACATACAGCAAACAAACCTCCTTTTTTTTGGTTGAGATTTGAATAGACTAGTATTTCCCTTTGTTATCTCAACATAAATAATGGGGACTTGTACAAAATAAATTAATTACCTATCAGTTTCTATAAATCAATAACTGAAGTCCAGGGGGAAGGAAAGACAAAATAAAGTTAAGTAAGGCTGGGAGGATTAAGAACACACAGAATGCGTTTGCTGTGCTACTTAAAAAGAGTATTTTGTTAAATATTTGGTGCCTAGGAAAATGAATGATCTCTGACTAGGTCTATGTACTGTCTGTGTTTCAACAGACACCCTCAGACCCTGCAGAAGATGGCCTAGAAGGTCCAGCACACCCAGGAATGCTGAGATTGTTTAGAGTTAATATAGAAATGTTAAATGACCCTTTGTCTGAAGCCAGGCTGAGGAAGAGAATGGGCGTTGTTGATAAGCATGCAAGAATATCAGTCCTGGTGGCAAATCACATCCACTGGGGCATGCTCCTTCCTGGAGGCATGTCCTTTTTGCCCTTTCTAGGGCAAATTTGAAGGGGACTTGAGCTTCACTCCTTACAATATTTTCTTCCATTTGATCAAAAGGTACTTTCTTCCACAAACTTTCCTGGCAACAAAAGAATTCCTCAGAATAGCAGAGGGAAATGTAATAGAAAAATGGGCAGGCATACAGGCAAAGTTACATCAGCTCTTAAATTCTTCCAAAATTGAATTCACACTAACAATAGCGAGTTAGTTGCCAAGCCCAGGTTCAGAATGACTGTAAATAAGTGGGATTCTATGCTCAAAAGATGTACGTTGGGGATATGTAGCATTTTGGGCCTGAAATAGTAGACTACTGCACAGTAGTACTGTACAGTAATCGCTTTTACCTTTTATCTTTACATTTCCTTCTACTAACAGAATACAGCATACACAAATTTCTGTTGGAGAAAGTGTGAAGCGACATCTCCCTTTTGCTGACAAAAGTCTCAGTTAAACAGATCACCGTTCCATCACTGATTTAATCATTTAACAGTAGACTTTCGTATGTGAAGATGATTGTATGGAAACTAAAGAAAGGTGTCATTGGCTTGAGGCTACTGAATAAGTAGAACCACTGGTTGCATTATTAAAAGAAGTTGTGTCTCTAATTTTTTCCTGTGGCAGGTTAAACTGAAAGATAACTCTCAAATGTCAAAATGCCAGTGTTAGTGAATGTAGTGCAGGAGACAAAATTCCCAGTGCTGCTACAGGTAAAACAAATTTTAAGGAGGATTCTAGCACTTTTGTAATGATGGAATACAACCTTAGGCAATATAAATTCATAATCTCTCAGGACAAATGGCCTTTAAAAATGCAACAGATTACCTAATTCACCACTGCAACAGGATCTGCTCTGGCAGCCTTACGACGCCTATAATGCAGGCTACAGAACTTCCCATTAACATGATGCTTGCGTTACCTTTGAATTTGTCATCCCAACCTGATAGACTGTCAATAAAATCATGACAATACTAACACCTGCATTAGTCTGGGCATCCGAGTCACTGTCATTCCTCTTGCCTCCTCTTCCCCTCATCGCCTCTTCGCATAGCAAGAATCTGCAAGGCAGGCAGAGCAGAGCAGCTGGGGAGCTGCCTTGCTCAGGTGCACAGGAATTTATCTGCTGTTACTCAATTGCACCCTAATACCTCTGGTGACCGTTCCCTCTCCTGAGGGGGCTGGTGATGATGGTATGGAAGGCAGCGTGGAGGAGAGCATAGCTGATGTATGGGTCAGAAGTCCCTGCAACTCGCACAGCAGTGGTGGGAGGATGCTTTGGAGGATGTAGCAGTGGAGGAGAGTGTGGAGGAGGGGAAGAGGCTTTGTGGAGGGAGTGCTTCCGTAGTGGATTTTCATGCTGCTCGCCAGCTGAGTTGGTCTTACCTCTCCATTTGTCTTCGCTCTGTCTTCGGGTGATGTATCATTCAAAAGTGAACTGAAATATTTCTCCTACTTAAATTTTTAGCAAGCAAAGTCTGATGTTTTAAAATATATTTATGCAAGTAAAACAAATAACAAAGCCTAAAGCAGTCTGCTTAATTGTGACTAAAAGGTATTGTCACTGGATAGTTGTAAAAGACAAATGTTCACCTCACACCACCATTCAAGCGCACCGTACAAATTAGCATTGTTTTTGTAAATATCACCATTACTTTTCATTATTAAATTTACATTTTTTCCAACTCTTGTAAAAGTGAGAAAGATGGGATGAAACCTAAACCAGTTCCATATTTTTAAGCTGTGCCTTCTACTAAAAGCACAATTTACCCAAATGAAACCTTATTGCATCTGGTCTAAGAACGCTTATGCCAAAAAGCTGATGAGACTTGTATAACAGCCATGCTGTTAAGTCTTCAAAAAACAGTCATAAAGAAACAGATTCTTAATTGAAAGCAGGCTGCTAATAACAGTGCTCTTTCAAATAAATGTTTGCTATCAGACTAAGTGGTAATGTAATGATTTTTCTATGCATATAGATTATAAATTTGATAGGTTTACCCATTTCACGGTGATTCTGTAGATGCAGTAGCGATGAATTCTTATTTCACCCTGTATCATTCTGTAAGAGATGTAATCATCCTATACTGGTTTGAAGGAGTTAAGATTAAAACATGCAAAAGATAAAGCAGTTTAAGTTGTCTTCAGCCTACGCAGAGCAATATGAAATAAAACCCTAACGTACCTCACTATATTTTACCTTCACTTTTCTGCCTGGAACAATTTAACCAGCTGCTCTGCTGATTACCTTTACCACCATAGAATGAATTTTACTCTGCTATACATTGCGGACATTCAAGACTTCAGAGAAAAGTCTGCCTCCAAGTCTGTGCAGCGCAGATTTAAGGTCCTTTACCTGGAGTTCTGATTGGCTTTCCTCAGATGCTCATTCACTTCTGTGAGGTTTGGACTTTAATGCCATAACTGTAAAGCAGAGCTTAGCTTGCTTGTGCAGAGCCAGTCATCTCCTGAGGTTTCTCTCGCAACTGCTGGAAACCAATTTGCCTCAGTCACTCCAGCTCCTCAGCTCAAACTGGCAAACTGACTGGTTCACATCACAGGATGACTTTTATATCTATATATATAGATATAGATATAGATATATTTATATATATATATCACTCGTTCATGAGAATAAAATATTAAGTAAGTGCCCTAGGTCCACTTTGTGTGTGTATGAGTGGGAAGGGTTTTTATTTTCTTTATGTGCTCCCATACTGTACAGGAAACAAAGAATTCTGACTTTGACCAGCAAAGACATGCAGATTCAGACAACTTCAAACTCTTCACCCACAACACACCACAGGAAGGAGTAAGCCAAAGTCATTTAGAAAAAATCACACATGGAAAGGGGCCTTGAATTTTTTAAGAGCTTTCTCCAGTTATCTTTTACCAATCATGCTTGCCTTGTTTGCTGATCACTGATGAGCACGCACCACTGTGTGAACGCCAGCCTTTGTGACAGTGCACATAGCAAAAACCTTTGGACTGACTTTACCACCCTTGTATCGAAATGTCCACCAATCAACCTGTGCTAAACCCACATATGTGAACTTTTTTTTTTCGCTTATTTTTGACTAGGGGTAGTAACAGCACAGAAAGGCAATAATTTCAGTGTGTCTCTCCCCACCTTCTTTCCTTGTGCAAGCTCTGGATTGATGTTGGCTCATTTCAGATCCTGTCCCTGTGTGGGGACAGGATCTGAATCCACCTGAACTGGGGTAGACAAGCTGGGGCAGAAAGATTAGTACAGATACAGCAAAATACAGAATGTGATCCTTCAAACCGACAGAAATCATCATGAAGCCACACTGCTCCAACTTTGAAACATTTGACACAGATTTTGAAAGGAGACATTTTCAAGGCATCTGCATTTAGGAGAGTTATCTCCAT
The DNA here is from genome assembly GCA_013396935.1 of Baryphthengus martii. Taxonomy (NCBI): domain Eukaryota; kingdom Metazoa; phylum Chordata; class Aves; order Coraciiformes; family Momotidae; genus Baryphthengus; species Baryphthengus martii. The sequence goes on along the minus strand of VWZK01010846.1, from coordinate 15,006 downwards.
GAAAATTTCCACCCTTATTTAGTGTATTTTTCATAGAAGAATGACATTATTCCCCTCGGGCCCTCAGTTTTTAATGCTACATTGAAGGTAGAAGACTAAGAATCCCCTTAACAGAAGTAACTTTGCATAGAGATGGCAAGAAACAAATCATCACCAAACAGGCATTTAGGTAAAATCGGATACCTTTTTAAAAGTTGGGGGGTTTTATTAATCCAATGTATTTTAAAAATAATTTCTTCATTGAGTCTGTCAAACAGCCTCAGCTAGAAAAAATAAAATCTTAAACATGGGAAAATAAAAGAGTTTATAGGAGCAGAGAACTAGAAAATACGTCTTTGGTCACTAAGCCTTTACCCCCTGCTATAGCATAGATGGTTGTTGTCATGTAATCTCATTTCATAAATTTATCAGGTTTTGTATTAAAAATATTCAGAAGAATGTTCACAACTTCAAGCAAAAGGCTGGTTTAGAAGCCCTTTAATTGTTAGGATCTGCTTCTAATAGTCAACACAGATTTATTCCATTTGTATACATATATTCATACTTGTGACAATATTGTCCCTTGGGTGAAATAGCTGTTTTTCTTGCCTGGCATTTACCCCCTTGATGTTGTTACAAGGAACAATTAGCTTCCCTTTCAGACTGCGTTTTACTAGACTGCAGAGTTGATGTTTTCATGTGGCCCCAAAGTCAGACAGGTTCTCATTTCCCCTCACGCCCCATAGCCTTTCTGTGACCCTCTCCCAGGTGGCCGGCGTCCCCCTGGACACAGGCACCCAGAGTTGTTCACTGAAACTGGGAGGAGGGCTCCTTGTAGTGCTGCTGACACTGCTGTGCCTCCACGGGAACTATCATCTCTGGGGGGATTATGGTTATTTCCATCAGTCTGCCTATTTAGAGAGACCAGTAAGAACTTAGTCTTCCCTCTTGCCGGCACCATTATTAGCTGATGAGCAAAATGACCTCCAAGTACACAATTCTGCACTGTGGGTGTGGTTCTGTTCTTTTCATTCTGCATTTATGATGTCTGCATTAGGATTTTTGTGACCAGCAATTTTACTTTTTTTTTCAGCATAGTCCTACTTTTTGCATCACAGTTTCAAAGTGCAGCTCATAAATAAAGGCTAGGTCCTGCTAACCTTGTAAGCCCACATCCTTGCAACAGGTAACCTCATTCCAGAACCCAATCTCCCTCTTTAACACAAGCGGTTGGCATCTCCCTTTAGTTAGTTTGTTATCCACGTTACACTTTTTGAACTAATTCCCATCCTCTTCAGCTTAACTAATAATTTCCCATGTGGCACCTTATTACCTACTTTTCAGAAGTCCACAGAGATGAGACCTACTGCGTTTCTCTAGTCAAGAAAATCTGTTATCTCAGGAAAGTAAGCTATCCAGTTACTCTGCCACAATCAGCCTTTGGCAAACGTACACTGCAGGCTGTCCCATCCTTCGTTTACCTCAGTGTCTTTGTCCTGGGGGATTGTATACTGTTGAGATTACATTAAAATAGGGCACGTAGTTGCTGCAAGCACTTTCTCCCCTCTCTTAAAGTGTGTACTATGGGTACTATATTTGCCCTTCTTCCATTTTTAGGCTTATGAAGGCGTAAGTTAGTACTTCCTTTGCAGGTGGTGTGAGCAAGGAGCACAACAGCCACTCCCTCTCAGCTGATGCACAGTAACTTCTTAGCAGGAACTAGTTTACCTATTGCAATTCCCTTAAAGTAGTCCTGGGAAGTCCCTTAAAATATAAGACTGGTGTAAATACCCGCTGGACAGACAAGCTGAGAGCAAACCCAGGGAATTCCTTCAGGAAACTCCAGAAAGAAAGCTTCAGCTGAAGTTTGTGTTTTGTTATTTATTATTCGGGTTACTAATAAAAGCAAGCCCTCAGAAGGGGTAAGTTTGACCTTATAGTGTCACATTGAATATATCTGAGGCAGTGTAGAAACACCACCTGCTCACACATAGAAATTCAAAGCCAGTCTGTCCTAAATCATGCCACTGTGTTCAGTTATTGCATATATATACCCCAGCACAGCATGATCTTATGTATTATATATATTGCAATTAGACAAAATGGTGTGACTTACGAATGAAGTGGCAGCCTTAATTGCTGTTTTCATTTGTTACAAAGTTGTAACTTGAACACTGAGGGTAACTTTAATCCTGGCAAGCCAGTTCGAGCAGAAAGGAGAGAAAGTAGAAGGAAACAAGGTGCCTCCTTACTCGCGCACGTTGGCAGCTTTCGGTCCTTCTTGTGGAAGGGGCACCATGGGGAGAGCCCACTCTCCTTCTATCAGCAGGACCTGCATCCCCACACCCCTTCTCATGCTGACCAGATAGATGGAGAGCTTACTGGAAGCAAAACCAAAGCAAATACAAGGCTTAGAAGACTCCAGTCCCACGCCCTCATCTGTGGAAGGCACTAAATGATGATGAACATGCTTGAAAACAAAAGTCTTTTGCAATAGTTGCTTCCAAACAGGGAGGGGGAAAAAAAAAAAAAAAAAAAAAAGTGCAAATTTCAGACAATGGCAGGAAAGAGCCCAAGAAAAGGGACGCATCTGGAGGCAAAGGAGAGGTTTTGTTAGGCGTAGGGAGGGCACAGAGCACCTTCCCTGTGGATTGAGGATGGACTCGTAAAAAGGCTCGTGGCTGCTGTGTTCAGCTTCTGGTCTTGGCTCTGGAGCAACACAGCTACGAAGTACTTTCTTTCTTTAGGGTCTGCAGCTAAGTCACTGCTGAAGCCTTTGGGCTTGTCTCAGTCCTTAACCTGACTGAAATTTGCTTGTCTAAAGAGACTTGAGGCCCCAGGATATGCCCCCCTGTTAATACAGTGACTGATACCGAAACTATATTTTCCCACAGAGTGCCTCACAGTGAGCATATTTCTAAAAGCTCTGCATAAAATGTAAACAAGGTAGAAAAGTCAAGTCTGTAATGAGCATTTTCTCTGCAGAAACGATGCTCACGCAGTGATGAAACTCTTCATTCATTTGAGCTCTTCTCACTTCGTGACACGTATTTCTTCTTATGGTGCAGCTTCCATAAATCCATAGCAGTGTCACAGCACATGCACATTAGACATTAGCTGCAATTGAATCTGAATGTTGTCATTTAACAAAGAGGAGAATAAGCTTTAAATGAAAAAAATGATTTAATGGGATTAGAAAGAACTACAGGTACTCTTTGTGATTTTTATGGTTGCACACTGTGTCAAGAGTTTGGTAATTTATAAAACTTCTTGATAGAAATATATGAATATATCAGTCAAAGTAATAATTAATTCCCTCGAGAAAATGCTCATTAAAAAAAAATCTGCAACAAAAAAAGAAAATTCTAAGAAGCTAGGAGATCACAATGTAAGCTAGCTGCCAATTAAGCCTTCATGGGGTTGAGAAAAGAAAATGAAGGCAACAATATAGCTCTTTGACTGGGGATTTGATCTTCAAGATAACCTCCGAATTGCAGTGTTTCACTTACTCAAAGCTCTGCTGAAATACATCCTAGCTGATTATGCCATAATACTGTACATTTATCCTCACATGTAAGGAATTATTCTATTACTCATAAATGCAGTTAGTTATGAATGGTGAAGGGTAGACAATAATACCCTTTTCAGAAACAAGTCTGTAAGGAAATACAGAAAAATCTGTTGGGTTTTTTGGTTTGGGGTTTTTTTTGCTGTCATGTATCCCAAGAATTCCATTTTGCTGTAAATACAGGTCTGTGTTTTCTGCACTGGGGTATCATCTATGATACTTTGACAACGTATCATTGAATATTTGCAGGACAGGCAAGGAGGATGTGATATCTGAATACACTGCAGAACCTGTACTGAGCAGAGCAGGACCACAATAAAAGATTAACTGTCTAATAAATATACTTAGTTCAACGAGCTATTTAAAAGCATTTACTAATAGCCACTGCATGTGGCCAAACCACAGCCGCTCTGCCTGTAGAGAGCAGAAGTCTCCACGACACGTCCCAGAAGATGCGCATGTGCCCTGTGGTACGTGCGTCACCTCCAGCACCCATGTAGGTCACCACGATTTGTACTGCTGCAAAGTACAGGGAAACTTCTCACAAAATGAGGGAGCTTGTGCTAAAAAGGTTGTATTCAGAAAACACCTACAAAGTCCAGGTGGTTCTGATTTTCTGTGTATTTGTAAAAAATTAAATAAAATAGTATTTTTTTTTAAGAAAGTGAAATTTTTCACGAATACTTCTCAGACATAGGCTAATATAACTTAAAAACCTTCCTACAAGAGAATCCAATTTTGCAACCTTCACTCACGTTGAATAATACCTCCTCACAGATGTTCCCCCAATGTCTAATGGCTGTGACTCAGGAGCCCTGGGGAATTGCACTGGGGTGAGGTGGAAGGTTACCCCCGCTTCCCACGTGCCTCTCGCCACCTGGAGGGTATCTCAGAAGTGACTACATTCACCCTTCCTCAGCTGCTGCAGTTCATCATCCAATTTACTCATTTAAACTGCTGTTGATTGAAATTTACCTTAATCTGCTGGGATGCGACTTGTGATTTAGCAGAGACAGGTAAGGGGCTGACTAGGAGGCAGAGCTATGCTTCGGCTTTTCTTTATTCCAGTGCCATTTGAAGTCAAGAGAGGGAGAGCAATATGGAAGTGGCCTGGTCACAGCATGAACCAGCGGCCCTTGGCTATTAAATACGTGTGTATGAAAATGTACAAAATCAAACACTGCAAATATCCTGTCAACAGCACAGATAGGTTCATACCACAGGGCAGAAACCCACAGGTCACATTGGCCAAGTGCAGCAGAAAGCTGTTTTGCATCCATCTGTTTTTAACTTTGTTACCTATTTTTGAAAGCAAAATACCTAGCACCAGTGGAATCATCTGGATACTGCTGCAGACAAAACTCCTTCGTTTGTACAGATGATTTTAAGGTCACCATATCACCCTCCCCAGAGATTCCTAAGCCTGCAGAAACCCCTAAGCCACAATGGTGCCTGCTCTGTCCTACTATCTTGTGCACACGCAAGACACAGGAACGTTCCTTGGTGTGCTGCCTTTGGGTACGTTCCAGTTAGTCAAAGGATTCTAATTACTAAGTGTCAGGATCTGACGTTTTACTTAGGTATGGGATGACTTTACCATTTTTTTGGTAGTCACACAGGAATTGGCAAAATTTTGTTCTTCATATTTATTTATCTTTTATATGGAATTATTTTCCCCCTTCAAAAGTAGAGCACAATTTATGAGAACAAGAGCTGAGCATGTTACACAGTAATAAAGGTAAGCACTAACAGAATAAAGCTGTCTAAGGGGTACTATAAATGTATCTCATTAATTTGTATGCAAAATATATTTTGGACTCCACTCAGTGCATTGCAGGTAAAAGCCCTGTGAGAGCCCGAAACGATACTGAGCTTCCTGGGTCCCTGAAGCAGCCTTGGCCTGATCCTGGACTAAGTCTGAGACTAAGCATCATTATAACCATTGGAGAGCCCAGTGGCTCTGCTTTATACCACAGATGGCAGCTGGTACAGAAGAAGCATTGCTAGCTTGAAGGAAAAGAGAACTACACTCTTTTGTTTCAGCCATTTTGCTGCACCTCAGCAACGTAAATAGGCTGTCTCTTAGTAGATAATCAAGCCTTTGACTTCTTGCTTCCTTGATCTTGGCTCAACATATCGCCGTTCCAGGCACCCTTGCAAGGTGCTGCACACCTAGGCGTTGAGGGTGCAACACCACTAAAGGGAAGGAGACTTTTTGGTTGTTACCAGGATTAAGGTCACCAATGCAACACTACGAGTAATATCTGACAGTCCTTAGATGTATACCAGCATTAAAAGTACCACATTACATTAAACCTTGATGAGATTACCAAAATATTCAAGACTCCCAAAGCACTGGACCTTTGAGATTGACTCAGAACCCAAAACATTACTGAGTACCTTGGAATGTCTCAGACACGTATCACGTAGAGATATACTCACAACAGCAATGCTCACATTGTGCTTGAGATCGCCTGTGTGAGCACTGTGCAGAGGTGAAGATGGCAGAGATAGGAGCCTTCTGCTACTATTCTCTTCCCCCCTCCTCAAAGAAATAAAGTCAAGCTGGCTTTTTCCCAAGAACAAAAAAAAAGTAAAATGCTAATCACTGTTTATCTTCTGGAACTCCTGATTTTGCTGTGAATATAAACTACACACACATACACAGTTTGGTCTCAGCCCCACAGAGGTGCTAAGCAGTTAAGCAAAGTCTCTTGAAAGCCAGCTGAAAGTACCCATTGAGTTTGCTGAGGATTCCCCAGAGGACACCTTAGCAGTTCTGCTCTTATAGCTCAAGGAGAGTTGTTCGTTCCACAGCTACGGTGTTGCTCTCTCTTCTCTCCAGACGAGGATGCCTAAGGGTGACTTACAGTTGCTGCTTCCCAACTGAAGCAACAGCATATTTTTCCACTTTAGCTCATGCTCACAGACCCAGGCATAATATTCTGGCCCAGGTTTGCTGACACATGGGCACAAACATACATACAGACTGGTATGCTGTAGGAACTTCTGTATTCACACCCAGGTGTGAGGTCACTGTGCGTGTGAATGTGCACAGCGTACCGAAATATGGTACTTGCCATGCGTCACTCCTTTGCTGAAGTCTCAAAATCAAATTCACTAGCATAAATATGTTAGCTTAAAAACAAGAGTAGCACAAGCTGCAGTGTTGAATGCTCTCTAGCATATCGAGGAACTCGTGTCCCTAACCTGGAAATGACAAGTCACAACCGAAGATGTGTCTTGTGAGAAGTTTTTCACCCTACGGAGAGGTGTGACTCATACCAGAAAGTGCCATAGCCCAGTTCTACATAAGTTATTTTCATTTAGTTCTTTCCTCCTCCGACACAGACATCTGAAAAAGAAAATCAAAAAAATACATTAAAATGCATGTTGCATTTTTGTGAGAATGTATAATGTAATTATAGTTGTGAGGAAAAAAAAAAAGAGTTGGTCTTATTCTAACCAGATCATTTTACAAATATTTGAGAAATAAATCCCTAGATCTTAAATATTGACCACAAAAAAACCCATTGTCCAGATTTGCCACCGAGACACTGGACTGCTAAGGAAACTACCCCAAAAGAGAAGACACGGCTCCAGGGATTTTTCCTGCTGGATGCGGGGCTTTGCATTTCATCTACAATGGAGATGTAACTTAATGTAAAATCACACAAAGGCACAACACCTCCTGCCATTATGCTGGAAGAGGTTCACATGCTCTTGTTGTTCATACAGCATAAATCAGACTCTCACACCATTGTTACTGACAAACTCAGGGACACACAAGTAAGCTGATTTTAATTTGTGAGTTACAGTCACATGAGGACTTTAGGGAGTATTATGGTAAATATGGCAATGTTCTCATTTTTGTAAATGCACTCTAATGTTTGGAATTCTCTCACCTGAAAAGAAAAGATATAGCTGAAGAGTTAAAAATAATAAGCAATGGATGAGCAGCAGCCTGACAAATCCAAGCAAAAGGAGAGGAAAAGAGCAGAAATGGCATTCATCAGTAGGTGTTTCTTCTGGGGAATTATCTCTAGTCATCGCCTAGTCATGAGACAAGTTTTTGCCATAATTACAAACACAGGCCACTGTGGCCAGGCGTATTCCAGGGAGAAGGGCACTGGAAAGAATGGTTAAAAGTTATGGGGGAAAAAAAAAAAAAAAAAGAAAGAAAAAAAAAGGAAAAAAAAAGTGCTGAACGACAAAAAAGAAGGAGATTTGTTCATAAAAAAATATTGGGAAAGCAGCTCCTTCAGGATCAGAAAAAAAGCAGCTCTGAGAACATAAATTATGTGCCAGTTCCCATATTATCAGAATCAGAGTGCCTAAAATGTAGCTTTATTACAGGAAAATCTGACTAAATGCACATACACTGACAAAATTCCCCAGTGTAAAATGCCTAACGCCTGGTTTCTGGCAGTGAACCCTTTTGGAGTTCTGACTGGGAACCAGCCGGTTCTGCACCACGGGTTTTCCTCTTCTTTGTCATGTGGAGAGAAAGCCCCTCTTGCAATGTCCCCACTCTCCCACAAAGACAGCACCTTCCAGGTTATCCAGGCATCTCCCTTCATTGATGCTTATGAGAAGGAAGTGTCAAATTCTCCAGGCACCAGTACTGGGGTTTATTAGGTTACCAAGCCTTACTCAACTCACATCATTCTCAGACATAGAGCCCAGACTCAGTCCGTGGCCTCCACCCACAGCTCAAAGGGACCTTAGGCATCGGTGGGGCAGCAAGGAGGCAATAAGTTGCTCCCAGTGACCTCACCGGCTGTTGGGGGAAGGTCCTGTGCTGCCTTGCTGCCCGTCACTGGCTCACAGGCACCACAGAGCCACAGTAAGGTGAGAGAGCAATTCTTCTGTGGCTCCTGCCTGTTCACGCCACCACTACTCACCATCTCCATCACTGAGTTCACCTAACCGGCCTCACACTTTCTCCTCTGGTGTTACCTTCCACCTCCCAGGCTCCATTCCGTAATGTATACCCTTGAGACACATCCCTTCACCCTGTCCCACCCACCCCTATCCACTGAGGACCTAGGACCCTGCTCAGCAGAGACCTCAGTGAATCTGCAGCTTTCCTGCGTTTTTGCTCATCTGTGGCAGCTTAGAGCGTTACCTGCTGCTCCAGGCCCCACCTCAGCCACCCATTCAACCCAAAGCCTTATTTCCCACTTACCCCTGGTGTCACCTTGCCAAGCTCGTTATGTTCCTACAAATGTCTGGATGACAGAGGAAACCATCCACAGGAACGCTAAGAATCTGTTGGCTTAGTGTAAAAGGAATTATGGCCCTCACTCCTTAAATCTTTGAAAATGAAGGGGAGAGAGAAGAAAAAAAACAAAGAAAACCAAACCCCAGTATACAGCCATGTCCCCTTCCTAATTTGTATCGGGTGCCAGGACACACTTTATGGCTCTTTCAGGATGGATGTTTTCCACTTGCCAGAAGCCTCACCTGCTGTCCCAGACATCAATGTAGTGTGGGAAGCAGAATGGGAGTTCAGCTGGGATGAAATAGGGACTGCAGCAGCTGCATCAGACAACACCCTGCTCACTGGAACAAGTGAATAGTAGATGTGGATTGATGTGCTGGTGAGTTTGTTGGGCTAGATGATGCTAAGGTCATTTGCCCAGGGTGCAAAGCAGGCCTAGGTTTTCACCCTGTCAGGACTCCCTGGTGATGGACTATCTTCCTTCATGCTCTTGCCCACACATTTCACATGCTGAGTCAGTTAAATGATTGTCATGAAGTAGTCTTTGTTCTGTACTGGATTATGACAAGATATGTCACAGCAAAGCTCAGCAAGCATGAAGAATATCCACAAACTCTGTGCGTAGAGTCTCCGCCAGTAATAATGGTTCCTGGGCAGATCGGTCTAAGAGATGCAACAACAAATGAGATTAATTTCTTAGAACAATCTTGCTCCATCATGAGCAGTAAGTCAGCTAACCCTCTGATACATATCTTCCCTTCTGCCTGCTGTGTTTGGGACTTACCTGGACCTTCACCACAGGGACGGAGCACTGACCAGCAAGGCAAAGAGGCTCATACTGCCTGAATGTTGCAAGGTACGGAGTGACCAGCTGGGACAGTGTTACAAGACCGAAAAAATGAAATGGAGGTGAGCCTAGCAGATCATTAACATAATTTATTCACAAGGGTAGGGGATTAAACGTACTTCTTAGGGTAGGCCATACCAACCCACTTGCACTAGGTATTGGCTAGCATGTAGAAGTGGGGTAGTGGTACCTGTCTGGGTTATCTGGGGAAGAACTAATCACCAGGTTTCATGGGTTTGCACTACAGCTAATAATGCTAACACCCCAAGTACGTGCTGAAGGTGTGAACACAGCTCGTGTGACAGTAGCTGCGTGAACCTCTCCATGTGCCACATAATATCATTGGGTTTGCACTGCACAGCCAGAAAGCAGAAGGTACCATATTAAAGAGCCTTTAACCTTTACAGAAAACCGTGCGGCTACTCCATTGCTTTATGCAAGCGGCAACAGTTGCTGCCGGTTGGCATTCCCTCTTCCTGGCTCCGTCCTGGTCAAAGTGGAAGAACGAAAGAGCCTCTGCCTGGTTTGCTGTTTTACTTCCATTCATTTCTTTGCCAAGGCAGAAATAACTGTTTGAAGAGATGAAGGCAGGTCTCTCGTCCTTTTATTTTTCCTTGCCTTTGCTCATGTCTTACACTTCAAGTATTTCGCATAGAGGGTTGCACTGACGTTGACAGTCAGGGGGAAGTGCAGCTGCCGGTCTGATGACTTCCACCCAGTCAGCTTTAGCCAAAAGCTTGGAGGTTTGCCTTGCCTTTCACAGAACTGCTTGCATAGCATGAAGACACTTTCTTTCCTAAGTGTTTGTCTTTTTAAGTTTTTTGCTCCAACTGAGCACAATAGCACCACCGATGTCGATTGTACAAAATAGTCACTAATCCTTTGCAACCAGTTTCAAAGTTGACAAACTTAATCTTCATAAAATCTGAAATTTGAGGAAAGCTCTCAGTCAGAGATGAGCTACAAACTCAGCACCTAAAATGTGAAATCTTGGCTTACCCCTTGGCATTGATTATCTTCAGACACTCATGGTTTAAAAGGTAATGAAACAAATGGGGAACTGATATGAAAACATGTGTTTCCAAACCTGAACTTGCTAGCTAACAATTATTAATAGATCAATTATTTTTTCTCATTGATTTTGTTGAAGTTTGACGCACCTGAAATTAGGATGAGCTACATTCAGATTTGATTTTGACTGGTTTTCCTTCTGAGGTAATTTTATGAAAAAAAATAGTGTACCTTTATAAATAGATGCATTTGTCCTACAGCTACAGAGCCCAAGAAACTAGCATTTGGATTTTCTTTCTTCTATACCTTGATATTAACAATATTATGCAAGGATAGGGACTGCCAGCTGTTGCGATTGTGGTTGGTGATATATTTTAGGGGAAAATACTATTTTCGGTTGTAATTTTGAACCTGTATCCCTCCAGATAGATATTAGGCTGAAATCATATTGAATCAATTCTGGAAAATGTCTGATGACATTGTAAAGCTATAACTGCTGTTGAGGTTAGAAAATGTACTCCTATTTCTGCATATTTGTGTATATTTTCTGATTGTCACTTGTCTTTTTTTTGAAGCTCTGCTTTACCCTCGGCTTTTGAGCTGCGCTAGGATTTTGGTAGAGGAAGGTGTCTGGGTGTTAGGAATGTGCTTTTTCCTGTTTTTGTAGGAACTGGGGTTAATGGCTGTGGATGAAGGGAGGGAAGCTGAATCAGGGCCTGGACGTGCAAGGAAACTATAACTATGAGTCAGACGGGAGGAGACTGGGGCTGGCTGGACTCAGAAAGTCGTTTGGGAACTGCTGAAGAGTGAAGGCGAGATCACAGGGGATGTGAGGCTGCATGGCACATCTCCATCATCAGAGCTGGGAAGGATTTGGGTTGTCCATGACATGTCCAGGCACTCCAGGGCTGGTATATGATAAAGTTACCTTCTCCTCCCGTACACCTTGATACAGTCTTTCAACACATGATTTCCTACTGTTTTCTTCATCAAGCCCCTGCCTCATTCACTGCACAGAGTGGATGTTATTCATCTGCTTCATTCTCATTATTCAGTGTAATGGCCCTACATCCTATTTACTGCTCACTATTCAAACCCTGTTCCAAAGATAGAATAATTAATTTCCTCATGGGCTGTTCCTCATGGGCACTCATCATTACAGTACTTCATAAATAGTGGTTCATTCATTTTCACAACACTCATGCGAGAGGTGGGTTGGTGTTATTCCCATTTTTCAGCAGAGGAACTGAGACAACCAGACTTTAACGAAGGCCAGCATTCATACACATTATAGATGGCCTTAGTTAAGTCACTACACCTTGGTTTGTCAGAGCGCTCAGTGTTGTACATCCATGTATATCGTCAGCGCGCAGCTCAGATGTAGTCATGATTGGCACTTGGGAAGGCAGACTGCTGAAGTGTCGAGCCAAATGCTCTCAAAACAGTAAGTGACCATAAAAGAACAGCTTAGTCTTGGTGTTCCCACAGCACTGCAGACGAGGAAGCAGCAAGGACAAATCCTTCTGTGCAGGACAACATTCAAATACATCAAGTACTAAGCCCTCCTTTCTCTTCCTGCATACTTCTTCCTAATCCTCCAGCCTTGCAGCACATCATCTGTTGGTCTTCCTCTGCTACTTTTCCTAACTGATCATCAGACAAGTCCATCTACATCACACTGAAGACAAGCAACAAAAGAAGGGGTAATTAAGGCTTCATAAGTAATTGTAATTGTTCCTACACCTTTGAAGCCTTGTCATGTGATATCTATCTTTTAAAACTTCTGTGTGTACTATCCTATATCTTTTTTTCTGAACACCATGCAGAAGTCCCATCATGGTGGCTCAGCAGTAAGACTGAAAGACATAGACTCACAGAGCTGACCTCAGCCACTCAGGCTAGGAGAAGGTGGCTAATGCTATCCTGCAGGCACACCAGTGCTCAAGGGGAACACGACACTTGCTTTGTGGGCATTTTCATGCATGCGTAAGGGATGACGCCAGATGCCAGGGGTCCGTCCCAGGTCCTGGAGACAAGCAGTCAGTGGCCCTTTCTCTCACTTTCTAATCCTCCAACCTTGGCCCAGGATTTCCCAGTCCTGTTTCACCAGGCTGTTAAGTTTTTATCATTGGTCTTCTCACACGCAGCCCTCTTGTTTCCCACCTCAGCTCCAGTCCCAGTATATCATCCCCTTGCTCCTCATCCTGGCTTCAGTCTTTCTCTTATCCCATAAGGCAGTCGAAAAGCTGCTCCCCAACCCCTTTCCCAATCTTCTTATCCTTCCATATATGTGCTTCTTGCCAAGCCAGGCTGACACTCTTTCTTCCACACTCTCAAAACAGTACTATCTAATCTCAGGTTTCTACCTCCACTTTCCTGAAGTTCTGCATCCCATGCCTAAACATGTGTCACCACAGCATTTGGGAGCAGCAATAGGCACACAAGTTTTGCTCAGAGCTTGCAACTTGAGGGCTGGCACATGTTTGGTACAGACAGAGCCTCTTGGAGGACGCTGCTGCCAAATTCTTGAGAAGCATCCACTGCGCTTGAGCAAAGGCCAAGCATTTGGCCAAAGTCGATCCGTTTTCACATTCTTGCCATCAGAGTAGGTCCTATTCTATGCCAAACGTAGTGTCCATGCTCCAAGGGATGGACATATTAGAGTTAATTGATTAAACTCTTGCAAAGACCTTTTTTTGATGTGGGCAAAAGAATATATTTTCTATAATCTTGTTCTTGGAAATTGCTGAACTATTTTCACTAAAATTTTAGAACAACAAATAAATCAAAGTGAGGCAGACATCCAGCATGGGGAATTTTAGTTGAACACTTAAAGTCTGGCACAGTTATATGCAACTGAAAAAAGGGTTTTATAATGGGAAGTGTCAAGCATTAAGTATAGGTGGCACTTCCAACTCCGCCTATAATATAGATTGGATTAGATGCCTGGTTCTGCTCCCAGGACATTCTGGATTAAACCAAGTCACTCACAGTGGACTAGGAGGAAGTTCTTATTTTTCTCAGGTTAATATATTTGTATGGCATTTTTGTCCTTNACTCCCTAACATCTAAACCTTACAGAGAGAGACAAATCTGTTCTAAAAAGACACACACAAAAAAAAAAAAAAAAAAAAAAAGCCAAGTCATTTATGTAGAAGTTTTATTTATTTACTGGTAATGGCAAGGAATGTATGATTTGCTGACAATACGGAATGGATGATTATGGCAACCAATTTTGTGACAGTCTTATGAAAAGAGAGGCTTAATAATAAAATGTTAACAATTATAATTTTAAAATGAGTCAGCTACAGAGAAAATAAGACAAAGGCAAAAAGAAAAAAAGAAAAACCTTTTAGAGCAAAATGTTTTATTTCCGTTTATTTTCAATGCTTTGCAGATGTGTGTGGGGCAAGTAGGAGGCTAATATATCTCACTTTAGCAGTACTAATTGTTTGCATTATCACAATAATCAAATGCAACCATATTAATCTCTGTGGTTATTAACTTGATTTTTACACATTAAGATTTAGATTTAATCCCCTGGGACCATCTATTAATGCTTTTAAAGTTGAAGGGTTTCAACAGTTTTAAGTTTTTTTTCCCTCTTTTAGCTGCAGGCAGTAAAATTTGAACGTGTGTGGAGTTTTGTATTTTGCATTCCTGTGGGATTTTCAGAGACACTGCTGTCAAGGACCATGAATCATGTTAATACATAGCAACCTCTACAGCTATTAAAATGTCTGCAATAATGTGATTATTTTAAAACGGAAAACCTAATATCATATGTATTACTTAAAGATCAACCGTTTTTTTTAAGTCATTGGAAAGGGCTGCTTTTGGGAGGAGGGAATGGAACCGTTAGTGGGAGTCGCTAAAATGCAAAATGTCTAATCCACTAGGAGAAACTTCAGTTCCTTTTACAAAACACAGCCTTACTGAGCTTATAGTCAATGAAGCAAAAAAAGGCCAAAAAAATCAAGATCAATAAGCACGAAAAACTGTTTTATTTTTGTTTAGTCAAATCCTAGTTACACTGACCTGCTGAAACAGTATCCGGTTTTGTGCTTTCACGGTCACTGAGTGATGACACCCAAGCAAAAACTGGGTGTGGAGGTATTTTTATGAGATGTCAATGTGGAATGTAGTGTTAGAATTGAATGATGACATGAACTGGTTGAAAACTCCTTTTTGAAGGTGGATGTATCTGAACATGAGCCAGCAATGTTCACTTGCAGCCCAGTAGGCCAACCGCATCCTGGGCTGCATCAAAAGAAGTGTGACCAGTAGGTCGAGGGAGGTGATTCTTCCCTTCTATTCTGCTCCTATGAGACCCCAACTGGAGTACTGGGTGCAATTCTGGAGCCCCCAACACAAGAA